>CM075012.1:19833508-19856301 GCA_037576675.1 Pangasius sanitwongsei
ATTTTTTGTTTAATATCGCTTTGATTTTGTTTGTGTTTGTGTGTGTTTCGTGTGTGTGTGTTTTTATATATATATATATATATATTTGTATATATATATATATATATATATATATATATATATATATATATATATATATATATATATATATATAAAAAAAACACATTTAAGTATATTGTTGATACGGTGAAGCTTTCCGTAACGAGAGATTTATTTAAGATTCATGGAAGGAGTCTCCAGTGTCAGCACTTTGTAACAGTCAAAGCTTTCTACCATAGCACAGTCGTCACGACAGAAGACTTTGCACTTTCTGAAATCTCAGTAATATGAAAAGCTGTGTTATTTGTCTTAACTTCGAGAGAGAGAGAGAGAGAGAGAGAGAGAGAGAGAGAGAGAGAGAGGCTGGTGAGGGAACAGCCTAGTGCTGTTATAAGGAGAGTATGACAAAAGTTAGAACAGGAACTTGTTCCACAATGTTAAATGTAACTATAAACAGTTAAAAAGTATAAAGTGTAGTTTATTAATAAATAAATGAAACAGTCTTTGCTGTGGTGTACAGGACTGTTATCATTTAAATAAAGCAGGGTTGGGGAAAATGAGTGGGAGTTTGGTTTTCACATCCCTGGTCAGGTATAACTCTAAACAAATGACTTTCATATTGCTAGTTCACCTGTATAAAGCCTGCTAGGTGCTTGTCTTTTGGCACTGAAATCCATTCAGCTGAAAAATGTCAGAAGAGCAGCCTTGTCAGAATTATGTCCTGCTTTGAGTTGGATCTGATTCCGTATTTCTGACAGCCCGTCCAACAGCGACTCGGAAAGTGACATCATCTTTGACAATGGTGACGCGAGCCGAGACAGTATTGTGCAGGTCAGTCACATGCTCTGAAGCTAGCATTAACATGTTCAGAACATTCATACAAGCCTATTCTTCCCTGTTTCATTCACGTGATTTGTTTCTTCTGTACTCCTTACAGGAAGAGCTGAGTAAAAGGCAAGGAGTGGACACCACAGAGAGCTCAATATCTGAAAGGCCTCCTCTTATCGCACATTATCTCTACATACAGGTGAGTGCGCGCGGGCCCCCGACTCTGAGCCGTGCTTAATCACACTAAGCCAGGATGATTTTCAGCTTGATTTGCTGTTGCAGATAAAAAAATCGCACATTTTACAAGAATTCTTTTGGTCGTCAGTCGAGTGGTGTTAGGAAGGCGTAATGTGGCGTGCTCAGTGGCAGCAGATTTAGTGCCATTGCGGCCAAGGAAAGACAACTTCTAGCAATGTCCGAATTTTTTATTTATTTATTTTTTAATTTAAGATCGCAGAGAGTGACTGCTGCTACGAAACTCATCTGAACACCACCTATAGGAAGAAGGCATAGGATTATCCAAAATTCACAGGACAGCTACGAATATAAATAAAAAAATAAACTACAGATAGAAATACAAATACAAATGAATCGTATTGATTAGTATAATGTTATCGGTTTATACGCCTGGCCCCTTGGACGGTGAGTTGTAATGCTACCACACATGCTAATGCTAATGGGCAGAACAATAATCTGTGTTACTTCAAGCTTATTTAGAAGCAGGGACATCCCATGTTGTCCTCTTTAACCCAGCCACAAACTGCTCTAAACTCCTCTTCTACACCTTTTACAATGTATTTCCTCTAGTCATAACATTGCTATAGTTGCTTTTGTTTGACTGACTTTGGGAGAATACAGAAGGACACTGTATGCACATTCAACAATGCTACTCTTGATACTTTTGACTGGAACCTACTGGAATCAGATCCAGCACATGAAACACTGGATGCTATTGATAGAGTAAACTCCTAAACCATTCGAGCTGAACGGTGAATGTTAATAAGCCCTTAATTAACAGTGTGCGTGATTTGGATATGGCAAAGT
Organism: Pangasius sanitwongsei; assembly: GCA_037576675.1. NCBI lineage: Eukaryota > Metazoa > Chordata > Actinopteri > Siluriformes > Pangasiidae > Pangasius > Pangasius sanitwongsei. The sequence goes on from CM075012.1 coordinate 19,835,420, forward strand.
ATGGCAGTTGGTGTTCCTTTGTCTTTATATAGGAAAACTAGAGGAGTAAAGGACACACAGATGAGCTTCACCATAAAACAGAATTCTTACTCACTTGAAATACAAACTGTCTGATATACACTGTATGGCCGAAAGTATGTGGACACCTGATCGTAACACCCGTATGAGGGGGTCTTCCCCAAACTTGCCACAAAGCACACACACGATTATCTAGAATGCCTTTGTATACTGTAGTATTAAGATTTCACAAATCACCAAAGCCGTGGTCCAAAATCTAGTGGAACGCCTTCTCAGAAGAGTGGAGGCTGATATCGCAGTATCAGTGCCCATGGTTTTGAAATGCGATGTTTACTGGTCAGGTGTTCACATACTGTTTGGCCATAAAGTGTATATTTGCATTGACGAGAATTAAGATGCCCACTAGCCTAGATTAATAGCATTTTTAGGCTAGGGTTTCCCTTGAAATTTTCTTTACCTGTGTGTTTCTCTGTCTCCAGATGGAGTACTGTGAAAAAAGTACTTTGAGGGACACAATAGACCAGGGCCTTTACCAGGACTGCAGTCGCCTCTGGAGACTCTTCAGGGAGATCCTGGATGGCATTGCGTACATTCATGAGCAGGTAGCCTGTATCTGAATCCACAGCCAGGTCCAAACAGAAGGACACTGCATACTTTTCGACTACTAGTGCTTCTGATACACTCATAAATTGTTGCAGTGAAACATGCCCAGAAGGAGGTTGATAGTCGAACTGACTCAGAAATAGTTTTGCCACGTTGTTTTTGGGGTAGCCAACCTGTTATTTTGGGTTTGGCTATGGGCTAATGGTGCGGACCGCATGCTCTTATTCTGCCTGTATCCTCAGGGAATGATACATAGAGATTTGAAGCCTGTCAACATTTTCCTGGACTCTCGTGACCATGTCAAGATTGGAGACTTTGGCTTGGCTACTGACCATCCAGCTAGCATGGTACAGCATATGTGTATTTAAGCAAAGCTATACATATATATTTTTATTCGCAGTGTACTCATACCGAACAGCACGTAAATTGAAATAGACATTTGTACTGTAATTGTGCAAGTGAATTATTATACGTTTTGTATAGAATAGTTGATGTATTATATGTATGGTTCTTGCATTTGCTATACAGAGAGCTATAACGTGATGCAATGTGAAGGATTTTTCCTATAAAATTTTTTTTTAAATGGGATCATCTTGCATAACTAGATCGCAATGTAATGTAACTTAATAATTCAAGGTAAGTTGATGTTAATGTCATGCGTCAGTGTCATATGAATTGGAAAGTTTCACAGCGTATATGTGTCTCTTACAGGCCTCAGGCATACTGGAGCTGGAGGACAACAGCTCAGGTCTCGTCCTAAAATCAGACCCAACAGGTAAAGCAGCAAAGCCAAACCCTTCAACTTTACAGTTTACACCATACCTAATTAATGGTTTTGTTTTGTTTTTTAAATACTGTGTGTGTTCTAATGCACACAATGCTTTCCCATTCATCCAGGTAACATGACGGGAATGGTTGGCACTGCCCTGTATGTCAGCCCGGAGGTCCAAGGAAACACAAAAGCAACTTACAACCAGGTCCAATTAACATTAAAACCTTCTTGCCATGGATATACATATTGAGATATTCACCGTTTATTTTTAAACCTGTGTTTTTTTTGCGTGTTTAGAAAGTGGATCTGTTCAGTTTGGGTATCATCCTGTTTGAGATGTCCTACAGACCGATGACCACGGCTTCTGAGCGCATCTCTGTCCTCAGCCAGCTCAGAAAGGTAAGCGTGTACCGGGGAGACAGATATAAAGACGCGTGGGTTGGCAGATCAGATCGAGTTGATGTCCGAGATTTCATCCACAATCATAACATCGCAGCAATCATAAATCAATTGAAAAGGTGTCTAAACAACTGAAATGTGTTTTTTTTTTTTTTTTTTTTTTTTAAAAAACAGATTCATAACCTACATCTTATCTGTAAATAATTTTATAGCCTAGTGGAATTCTGATACTTTTAAAAAATAGTCCTTCTCCATGTCATCATCATTCGCGAATTTACCGAAGTTCTACTCTCAGATTCTGAAAAAAAGTTAGTCATGTATCAGAGGCTACTAACTCATATCGTATCGTAGCAGATTCAGCGTCGTCAAATATCGAATCATTCATTAACTAATGCATACAAAGCAAATATCATGAGAATCCTAATAGTGAACAGTGATCAGATGAGTCAAGAGATGAAGATGAGGTTCCTGTTTAGTAATGAGATAATGGATGACAATAGGCAATTGAGGACATCATATTATATTTACATTAAAAAAATAGATGAATTGTAATAATCTATTACAGTTATTTGCCATTTTTTAAAAATATATTAGGTATTAAGTATAGAATGACTACTGAATGGGTGGGACATCTGTAGGTTTTGAATGAAGACTGGCATAAAGCTAGACCTAGAGTTCATCATCTGTATTATTTATAATGCATCCATTATAGTTTGTATGTCTTACTTATTACCCATTCAATGCAAATTACATCAGTTAGTTTCAGTGAAGAGAAACCTTACAGCATACAAAGACAGGAAGGCCCACGTATGGGTGTGATGGTCAGATGTCCGCATAGTTTTGGCCGTACAGTGTATGTGTAAAGGATAAACCAGTTTCAGATTAGGAGCGTCTGTAGATTTTCAAATTTTTTACAGTAGAAAAATTTGAAAACAAATTCACCATGGGAAGGATTTTCCCAGGCCATTGCATATACAGAGAAATATATATATAGAATGAATATGATGCTATTATATACCGCTTCCAAGCATATTGTAGGGGCGCTAATAATAGCAAACACACACAAAAAAAAGAATTAAACTCGTTTGTATGCCTGTGGCTGTCTTACAATCTCACGACACTAGAGTGAAACCTCAGTTGGATTCTTCCACACAATGGCTCTTATTTATTAACATTTTGTTATTCACCGTGTTATTTTTTTGGCATCTCTGTACGATCAAATGAAAATGTAAAATGCAACTGAAGTGAATTCATTAGCTTCACTTGAGGGCATCTTCAGGTTCTAAAGTGACTTTAGTCTGTATTGATAATTACTGCTAGTATTCGTATTGGTCTAGCCTTAATATTAGTAAGAAATCCGAGACATTTCACCATAGCACACAGAATTAGCATCAGGGAGCAGGGAGCGTGTCCCAGCACATGCCTTTAAATCTGAGACTGTTCTTTATTCTCTTTGCAGGAGTCCATTGACTTCCCTGAAGATTTTTTTGAATATGAGTATGGAACACAGGTGAGCTTCTGAAGCCATTTTTAAAAAAAAAAAAAAATAATAATTTTCAACTCGAGAGCAGTGCAACATCCCTGATCTTTGTCTGCATATATAGAGGAAGGTGATATGCTGGCTGCTGAACCATGACCCGGCCCTGCGGCCCACAGCGGTGGAGCTTTTGAAGAGCGATCTCCTCCCACCTCCTCAAATGGAGGAATCGGAGCTCCACGAGGTGCTGCAGCACACCATGGCTAACATCAATGGCAAGGCCTACCGCACCATGGTGAACCAGCTGTTCTCCCAGAGCAGCTCTCCAGTGATGGACTACACATATGATATTGACATTTATAAGGTAACATGGCCATATAACAAAAGCTATATAGGTCAACACAGTATTATCTTCCACTTCTGGAGATGATGAAAACACCAGTTTTAGATATCAAAAAGAACTGATTCTATACCATCATATCAGTCAAGCATGACACAAAAATATGAAATGGTTACTCCGTAATAGTATATAGTACAGTATAGTATAGTATATTGCAGGAGCTATCAACCAGCGGACTCGGCAAAGTACTTCACCGAAAGAAACAAACAAAAAAAAAAGCTCTAGCAGAGCTGAACAGAGTTTGGAAAAACCGTCCCTATTTCAGCAACTCTAGTTTTCTAATCAGGAGCCGGTTTCTTTAGCAGTTTATACAATCACATACTAAACACAGCCAGGTTATTATAGGTGTTTTCTTTTTTCCTAAAAATTTGTTTTTCCACTTGAATTTTGTTTATATCACTTTAAAGATGGAAAAAGATCGGACATAATTGATCTCTTGGCTTCAGTTTTTAAATCACAATTTTAACAGGGGTGTGCAGACTTTTTATATCCAATGTACTTATCTTTTATCACACTTGTATATTTGCACTATATGGACAGAAGGTTGTTGACACCTGACCAAAGTCCCCCTTTGCTGTTATAATAACCTCCACTCTTCTGGGAAGGCTTTTGATTTTGGAGCGTACCTGTGGGGATCTCTGCTCATTCAGTAACAAGAGTGTTAGTCAGGTCAGGCAGTGATTTTATGCAAGGAGGCCTGGGCCGCAGTTGGCGTTCCAATTTATCCCAAAGGTTTTCACTCAATACAAATTTCATATCTGTACCATTGTGTGCTTCCAACTTTGTAGCAACAGTTTGGGGAAGACCTACATATGGATGTGATTGTCAGGTGTCCACATACTTTTGGCCATGTAGTGTATAGTGCAACATCAGCCGTGGCCCAGACTGCAGAATGAACATGGGTTTATGGTGATTTTGTAACAGCTGTATAAATTATGCCTATACACTTACAGTTGGGTCCATAAATATTTGGACAGTGACACAATTGTCGTCATTTTGCCTCTGTACACCACCACAATGGATCTGAAATGAAACAACCAAGATGTGATTGCTTTAATTCCGGGCATTTAAAAAAATAATAATAAAACATTAACTGTTTAGGAATTACAGCCATTTCTTACATAGTCCCTCCATTTTTACAGGCTCAAAAGTACTTGGCCAGTACTTGATAAGCAGTTTCATGGCCAGGTGTAGCCTGGTTTCTCATTATTTCATGACAAATTAAGGAGATAAAAGATTGGGAGTTGTTGTTGAATTTGCTTTTGGTAGCTGTTCATGGAAACTCTCAATATACGGACCAAAGAGGTGATGATGCAAGTCAAGGAAGCCATCATTAGGCTGAAAAAAACAAAATAGAGGGTTTTTTTTTAGACCTATCAGAGAGGTAACAAAAACTTTAGGAGTGGCCAAATCAACAATTTGGTACATTCATAAAAAGAAGGAATCCACCAAAATGCAGCAACACCAAAAGGCCTGGAAAAAAAATGGAAGACAGCTAGAGTGGATGATCGCATTTCTTTCCTTGGTGAAGAAAAACCCCTTCACAACATCCTAGTCAAGAACACTCTCGAGGAGGTAGGTGTATCATTGTCAAAGATGCCTTCATGAATGTAAATACAGAGGTTTACCTTAAGATGCAAACCACTGGTGACACTCGAGAACAGAGAGGCCAGATTAGACTTTGCTAGAAAACATCTAAAAAAGCCAGCCCAAAGCCTTCCCAGTTCTGGACCAAGATTCTCTGGACAGATGAAACCAGAAGTACCAGTTAAGTTGTACCAGAATGATGGGCAGAGTATGGAGAAGGAAAGAAAGGGCTCAAATTCTGAAGCATACCGTATCATCTGTCCAACATGGTGGAGGCAGTGTTAGGGCATGGGTGAGTATGGTTCATTGATGGCATGACTGATGGTAGTAGCAGGATGAATTCTGCTACTGAATTCTATAGAGCTATAGAGCTATACTTTCTGCTGAGATTCAGGCAAATGCTACAAAACTGATAGGACGCCGCTTCACAGTGCAGGTGGATAATGACCCTAAACATACCACGAAAACAACCCAAGACCTTCTTAAGGCAAAGAAATAGAATGTTCTTAAAATGGCCGAGTCAGTCGCCTGATCTCAACCCAACAGAGCATGCTTTTCACTTACTGAAGACAAGACTGAAGGCAGAAAGACCCACAAACAAGCAGCAACTGAAGGCGGCTGCAGTAAAGACCTAGCAAAGCATCTCCAGGGAGGAAACTCAGAATTTGGTGATGTCCATGGGTTCCAGACTTCAGGCAGTCATTGACATCCAAATATTAAAAATAGTCCTTATATTTATCATTTTTAGTTTGTCCACTTACTTTTGAGCCTGTAAATGGAGGGAGTGTGTAAAAAAATGGCTGTAATTCCTCAACAGTTAATGCAATATTTTTGTTAAGCCCATTGAATTAAAGCTGAAAGTTAACCTTCATACCCATCTTGACAGCTTCATTTAAAAAAAAAAAAAAAACGTGGCGGTGTACAGAGGCAAAATTACAAAAAAAAAATTGCATGACTGTCCAAATACTTATGGACCCAATTGTATCCGTTTGCTTAGAAATCAAAACACTTCTTCTGCATATTGCCGTTAAAAATATCAGTTATCAGTAACCAACGTTTTATCATTTATGCTGTTACAGATGAGCCATTTGGGCCAAGTTCTGTGTTTTCGTTCTCTTGTGTTAACAGTATTGGCACCTCTGTTGAAGAATATCCCACTGAAACGCCAAGAAAAGTGTATTACCGTTTGTCCCGTGTTTAGGTCGGCATTGACGTACTCCCCGAAATTCTGTTTCTTCTGGACTCACGGTTCAGTGCAGTATTCCCTCCTCACCCCTAGATGTCGATATGTACCTGTGCAGTTTTTAAACGCCACCGCTTCCTTCCTAAAGCCTCATCATCTGGTTCATATAATACCAGCTATGTTTAAACACCCTCACAGCCACTGTTTCTTAACTGACCCCATGCTGTTTTGTTTTTCCCCAGGGCAGTTTTAATTTCTACAGCGCAAAACTGCAGCAGTACGTGTATGAGACAATCACCAGGGTCTTCAGAAAGCATGGTGAGTGACTCGCCCTGAGCTCCGCCTCTGCCTTACAGTACTTATTTACCTTTTTTTCAGGTATTGATCATCATCTCATTAGGATAATGTAATATAATATAATATAATACCACATAAGACAGGTTGTGAATCTATTACCTTTAGACACTTCCTTACTTTATGCCCTAGTGCAGCCTCATTAATACATCATGTTTCGTATTTCTTTTTATGATCTTGATAATGGTCTTTAATAATATGCAACACGGTAAAACATGTAAGTAAGAATGTCTTCTCTCCAACGTCAGTCTCTTTCTAAAATGTTAGGGCTTAATGCTGTCCACATGTGCTGTAATCACAGCTGGGAGCGCGGAGATTTTGATAGCAGAGTTTCAGACTTGTTAGTGAATAATAATAATAATAATAATAATAATAATAATAATAGCAGATTATAATAGCAGAATTCAAGTGACGTTCTTTAGGCCCTGACTCTCTTGCTTGATTAGCTTGACTAGTTAAGCAGAGTGTAGACCCTGCCTAGCCAGGGGACAGGAAGCGCTCGTCTCAGTACTTGCAGAACTGAAGTGCATTTATGCGTGACAGTTTCTCTATGCGCTCATTTCACTGCTCGACGCTCACGAATACCTTTGTGTGCACACACTTCATGGCAGCTTGTGCTCACTTTTAATGACCAGGCTCACTGATAGCGCTTCGCATGCGCAGCTCGGCAAACGTATGCAGAGCTGTTTTCTTTTCTTTTTTTTTTTTTTCCTTTTTTTTGGCTTGTTTCACATACTTCTGTTCTGAATATACTGTATATGTACAGTGTCCTCGGGTTACAGAACTACCACCCCCCCCAAAAAAGTGCTTTCAGCCAGTACAGCTCAAGAGCCACGTTTTGAGAACAAACCAATCTATCACATCGCCCAACAGTTTCACATGTGTGAATATTAGTGTGTTGCTATGATTTGCATGGGGGGGGGGGAATCAGTAAAAGAATTTTTAAACGTCTTTTAAACTGCCAGTAAACAAGTTTTTACTATCACTGGGGGGCTGGTACCATGGTAACTCGGTTATCCGTCACTGGGGACAGGCCTAGTTCCAAAGCTTCAACTTTCATCCTAATGCCACCATCAGTGCCGTTGTGCTTCGTCATCTCATAGGTCACTAGCTAGCTGAGCTCAGTCCCTGCGGTACCTTAACACAACCGCATGCTGGACCTTGAAATCCAACATTTGCTGTCTCCAGTACTTTTGTGCTGGACTCCTCATTAATCTGGTAAACGAGAGAGTGAGAAAAGTATCTCTTGCCCTTCTGCTCTTATTTTATCACTTACATTAGAAATCGTCGAAATGATTTCTCCTATTAATGCCATTTGTAACTACGCTTACACTGTCCCCATGTGGCATAAGCGTGGCACACAGCTGCTAACTACTTACAGGAATAACAAGAAATACAGCAAACATCTCATTAGCAAAGAATCACTAAACACATTACAAACATTTCGATATAAACATGCTTAATGTTTCGTGATGGAGTTTTGTGTTTCTGGAGATTTGAGTTTAACGTGGAGCAGATCATCAGTAAATGATGAAGGGCATAGCTAATAAGAAATCATTGTGTGGTAGAACACAGTTGGATTATTGGTCTTAAAAGAGCTTTCAGTCCATGCTTTGTTCATGCGTGACACATGAGGAAAAATGTGTTTACGGTTGCCAAGATATACGTCTTAGAAGTTGTGCGTTTCTTTTATTTTTTGCCTTTATTAATCTCAGTAAAAGAGTTAAAGAGCTCTGCTATTGTTCTTCATGGTGAATTATACAATATGATATATATAGGAGTGAGGAATGTGTGTGTTCTGAGTTCTTTCATGAGACAACACTTAGCTTATGTTTAAGGCCATTAGGTTTTGATTACAGGGTGTTTCTTGTAACTGCCAAAGTGTGCAATTTGTGCAGTGTTTGCTTTACATCCGTGCTGGGTAGCGTAACTATTTCTCTTAATGTGGGGTTACGGGCCTTTGTTTTTCCATCTGTCTTGGATCATAGCAAGACTTTAATGTTGCCTAACATCATGATGACTCACTGCTTGCCCCATTATGTTATGGTAGGATGCTGCAAGGCACACCAAGACAAGTTCACTTTAGCTTTACAGAGCAAAAGTGAGTTTTTTTTTTTCTCTCCCCCTAATCTGGGTGTTCCAGAAAATCAGGAGATCGTTCCCAGTTTGTATCCGGGTGTTGGGCGCTCTAGTGTTGCATTACGAAAACAGGATATCCAGTTTGAAATGTCCAATTATAATTCAGGCAAACAATTTCCTTTTCCGTATATCAAATGAGCTTTTAGTGATTAAATGGTTTGAAATTTTGATTGAATATGTTTTTGGGCCTGTATATCTCTGCTCCAGTCCTCTATTGTGTTTGTAATGGGGGTTGTCCGAGTTAATTTTTACTAATCGACCAGTAATCCCACTGATTCGGTTATTTTCAAGCTCTTTTTAAAGTGCAGTTAAAGGCTGATGTACAAAATCAAAGAACACATCGAACCGCACTTCAGTAAACAGACATACACAGGCTACAAATGATTCCAGCTCCAACGCTTTTTAGGCCACGTTGCTAATGAGGAAAATAAATTAATCAGTATAATGATGTAGTAAATGATATTACCTGTATCATCATTATTATTTAAGGATTTACCAATTCTTGATATGCACTTGTGTAGATGTTCTTTGGACGTACAAGTCTCAGCTTAAATAGTTGGTTCTGGAAGTGAGAGCGCGCAGCATTGAAGCTCTTGTCCACCAACAGAGCGCTACTTATAGCTCAGAGGCTGGCCCTTCTAGGATGCAGGATGCCGTCTGTTGCAGTGTCTGGGAGTTTTTTTTTTTTTCCAGGCTGATAATGACCTGAGAGTAGATGTTCCACGTCAGTAGATTCCGGTTTGGTCTCTGTCAGCTAGCATGCTTCTCTGACAGGCTTTAAACTAGCTGAGTGAGACTGGAGAGTGACATGCAACTTTGGCACTGAGTACGCTCTTTCGCACAGCGCTGGTCATGATGAAATTCACTATGCCGCAGTGCAAGCGTTGTATTTCATTATATTTAGCGTTAGCAGAGAACAAAATTAACTGCAGGAGGATTTCCTTACTGTCTCATATTCCACTTTCCTCCTTCTTACTATTGGTTCTGTGTTTTTTTTCCCCCTACTGCATAGGTCTCGTGGGCTGACATGAACCTAATCTTATAGTTCACATCACTCAATCTTGTTCTCTTTTCCCTCTCTCTCTCTCTCTCTCTCTCTCTCAGGTGCAATAAGGTTACAGACGCCACTCCTCCTGCCCAGGAACAGGAAGCTGTATGAAGGCTGTGAGATGGCCTGCTTTATGGACCACAGTGGCATGCTGGTTACTCTTCCCTATGATCTGAGGGTGAGTGCTCCAGGATCATCATCCACAAGCCATTTGGATGTTCATGATGCTGAAACTGACCCCGATGCAGAATGCATCATTCCAGCAGAAAGGACTAGAGTGTTTGTGAAATTACAAAATAACAAACATACCAGTATTTACCTTCTGCTTCAGTTTACAGTCTGTTAACTGTACGCTGTGTTTATGAGGGCCGTGTCTATTAGAGCTTATTTTGTTTGTCCCACATGTTCTTTTCACCAGATCTCATTTGCCAGATTTGTGGCCAGAAATGGCATTTCACACCTTAAAAGGTAAGTTTAAAAATATATATGACACAGCTCAGAAGTAAAAATCTAAATTTTTTTTATATATATATATAATATTTACGCATGTTAAAATTGAGTAGCCTTCCTTTTTAACACCTGTGTGATTACACAGCATTGCACACTGTCTGAATCGCATGACATGGTCATTATTAATGTCCTAACGTTGATCAGGTACAGTATCGAGCGTGTGTTCAGGCCGCGGAAGTTGGACAGGGCTCACCCTAAAGAGCTGCTCGAGTGTGCTTTCGACATCGTCGTGCCTCTGACGAGCAGCTTACTCCCTGACGCCGAGACCATCTACACCGTCTCTGAGGTTATCCAAGAGTTCAGCGCGCTCCAGGTATCTGAAGCAAGCAGCTGCTATGTTGGATTTCGTTGAAATTTGTAAAAAAACGTTACGTTTAATTATGCAGGAAATCTTTTGTGGTCAGGCAAGTAGCCCGTGGACGCGTTTGTGTTTTTACACTGGTGTCGCTAACTGGAAGGTAGTAAAGACTCCACTGGAAGGTAGTAAAGACGTGTTTTCAGTGATCCTTAGTGATAAAGATGGCATCTGTGTGGCTACTTAGTACATTGGTACTACCAGGAACATTGGCTGATTTTGATATTGTGTATAGGAAATGAGAAGGAATATCTCATAGGAGAACATCACAATATGGTTGACTAATAAGGCCATGCTGCATTGCAGGAAAGGAACTACACTATCTACCTGAACCACACCAGCCTGTTACGAGCCATTCTGCTGCACAGCGGTGTGCCAGAAGACAAACTAAACCAGGCTTCCAGTATACTGTGTGATGCCATGGTAAGCTCAGACATGGTAATACACACACACTGACACCTTGGTGAGCACATTTATAATATACCCAGGCAATATGCTGCCACAAAATTTGTACCAAATCCAGTAACATCCCATCCCAAAGTGTTTATTTCTCATACACCACAGCAATAATCCAAACACATTCATGCAGTTATCTAATGTCTAATCATGTGGCAGCAAAAAAAAAAAAAAAAAATCATGCAGATACACAGGTCAAGAGCTTTTTATTTTATTTTAATAATGATGTCATACCTTTTATTCGTGTATAGTTACATTTGTTCTGGAATGTCAGTGAACAATTTATATTTATACATATATGTTCATATAAGTTATTTCTCTATAAGTTCATACAGGTTTTTTTTTTTTTTTTTTTTTAAAAAGCTGCTTGTCTTGTTACCAAGAAACAATCCGTCCTGAAGATTTTGACATCACCGAAAACTCTCTATCTCTAACTGTTACAAAGCGCTAGACACACTTTCAGAAATACAAAAATAAACACCTCCTCAATTTACCATATCAATAGTAACACGTTTTTAAAATCTGTCTATGCGGAGTGAACCCCATAACCCCATGGATTATCCCCCCCTGTGTGAGCTGTTGCTATAGAAACGATATCGTTTAGTACAATATAATAATACATTGTCAGTGTGTTGGCTGGCACTACTGTCAGAGCTGCTGTTGTAGAAAATCAACACCTTCTGACCAATCCTAGTCAAGAATTCGACAGCACTTTGAGATAATGGGAAATGAATTAAGATTTTCACTTGAGTATTTCTTGCGATGGCAGCAATGTGGCAGCAGCTGATAGTTTCCGTTACACGTTAGTTATTCCCTTAAACACTGTTATTCTGTAATTTGTAAGCCCCATGCAGAGATGGAGGTCAGTGGTCAGTTGCAGTATGCTACATATAGCATGCTTTTCCAACACTGTTGCTCTGTGCGCATTAATCTGCAGCACAGGTTGTGGTTTATGTTTACATCGTAGCTTTTGGAAGATGCCCTTACGTACAGTGACTTATAGAAGTGCGTTGTAGTCTTTATCAATTCCTCATGTTAGTACAAATAGGCCAGGGCCTAAAACACACCTTCAGCTCTTGACTCCATGCCTGAGATTATTACTAAACATATTATAATATAGAAGTCAACAAAGCTGAGCAGATAATAAACTAAAACTAAAAGCCCGCCTTAGCAAGCAGGGAATACATTCAAGTCCGAAAATCAAAATCACGCTTTTGTGTATGTCATATATTTTTTTGTTTTTGTGTGTTTTTCTTTTTAGCTCACAGTTCACAGAGTTCACTGGTTTGCTTATAGTGCTAATTTGCTCCCTCAAGGTCTCTTCATGACATAACTTCTCAATTTCAATATCTCTCTTTCTCAACAGAGTGAGAAACTGACGAAACACGAGGTGGAAGCCAAGTTCTGCAACCTGTCCTTGTCTAATAACAGTGTACGTTACAGGAAATGAACCATATCTTAAGTCACTGATCTAAATTGTATGAGAGCTAAACTGTGGGCCCTAGGAAGTTTTTTTTGAATTTATAAAGGAAACGTCCACTCTGAAAGACTTGTGTGTATACTATACTCGTGTGGTGCGTGTTTATTGAAATATGTCCGTGATGTGTTTAGTGACGCTGGTGCTAAATTATTGGTTAGCGGTCGTTTGCCATGCTGATGTCACCGGGGGACATTGCTAGTGCAGTTACAATGGCTTTTAATCGAAGGAAAAAAAAAATTTCAGTGATCTCAAACAAAAGGGATGACGACCAGATTTCACTGTCAGATCCTAAAAAACAAAGAGCAAGTGCTTCCTTTGTTTCTTCCATCACATTAATGAGAAAGTGGAGAAGTAGTGGAGACAGCAAACACTGAACACAACTTGGAGAATGTAATACAGCTATGCGACACAGTGAAAACAGACCAACGTGTTGCTGAAAGAAGTTTAAACTGAAAAAAAAAAAAACCCTCCGAATTTCATTATAAAATAAATCTTGGAAGCCAAGATGGTGAAGATAACATGTTAATTCGAAAGATTAATTTGCAAGTCATTCAGGGTGGATTTTTCCTTTAATTAGATTTGTGATTTAGTGTCTGAATAATTATTTATACTGCAGTACATCAGCTGTTAAAAATCTGTCATCATAGGATGACTGTTCTGTAAACGCCTGGTGATTAATTCAGCTCTCTGTGCACTTCTGAGGTCTGTGTTCCTCTGTTCAGGACCTTACTGAATGATTATTCAGGAATTAATTGAATGAGGCCCGTCGGCATTTACTGTTTCTGCATGCCTTGCGTTGTAAGCTAGGACTCATGTTCAGTGTGCATCTCTGTGCAGTTGCAGATGCTCTATAAGTTCATAGAGCAGAAGGGAGAGCTGCGGGAGCTCAGTTCTCTCATCAACTCTCTGACCAAACAGAAGACTGCTGCAGTCACACAGCTGGCCAAGCAAGGCCTTAAAGACCTGGAGGAGCTTACAGGTCTGCTCAAGAGACTAGGAGTTAAAATACAGGTACAGCGGCTAACCACACCGCTCTGCTTAAACTACTTCTGATATTACAGTCTTCCCGGGAAGGTTTTAGCTTTTGTATGAAAGCTTGGCAAAAGAAACCGAGTTCAGCTGTTGAAATAGGACTTTGTCGATGACTGTACTGAATAAGGGGCTACTTGGCGTAACGTTTTCCCCCTGAAAAAGCTCTGTCCAGAGCTCGCACCAAAACTAAACCAAAACCAAGTAGTGGCAAAGTTTACTGTTACTGGGTTGGGGGTTCGAGTCCCTCCCCTACCCTGTGTGCGCGGAGCTTGCATGTTCTCCCCGTGCTTCAGGGGTACTCCTGTTTCCTCCCCCAGTCCGAAGACATGCATTGTAGGTTGAATGGCATTTCCAAATTATCCGTAGTGTGTGAATGGGTGTGAGTGTGTATGTGATTGCGCCATGCGATGGGTTGGCACCCCGTCCAGGGTGTCCCCCGCCTTATGCCCCGAGTCCCCCTGGGAAAGGCTAAAAACTACCCCGTGACCCTGTGTAGGATAAGCGATACAGAAAATGGATGGATGGAATGTTTGTAGTGTACGTAAATTTTGTGCTGTTTGTTTGAATTAGGCTGTAAAACTTGCTCATGCCCACAAATAAAAAGGTGTAATGTTAATAACATCAGACATGATAATGTGACTTACCTACTGGCATGTTCTTGCCCAAAAAAAAAAAAAAGGGGAAATCAACACCAAAAAATTAATTTCTTGGTGTCTTGGTCAATTTGAACATAAATAATGACTATATATGGCATGAGGATGTCACATCTTCCATTACATGGGGCTTTTATGATATGAACCATAATATGAATCAGTTTGAATGGGGATTAAAGAAGTCACAAGACATTTACCATGAATCTTACTTGGTTCCTACATATAATAGATGGGAGTAAACCCCAACATTGACCTCTTTACTAAGCAGCTGAACGTCTTGCTGGGTTACAGGTGGTGGTCAATCTGGGCCTCATCTACAAGGTGCAACAGCACTGCGGGGTCATCTTCCAGTTTGTGGCCTTTATTAAGAAGCGCAAGCGCACTGTTCCTGATATAATAGCAGCTGGCGGACGTTATGACCACCTGGTAGGTCAAACCTACACAAACTGCATTAATAATCTGTAATGAGCACTGTCCCATTATACACCTGCTCTTCAGAAGCCTGCTTTGACTCCTCACTCAGATCCTGGACTTCCTTGGACCAGCAGCCACTGCTCCCGTGGCCTCGGCGGTGGGGGCGAGCGTAGCCCTTGATAAGATATGTATCGCCGTGGCAGCCATGGAAGAACCGGTGAGGCTGGCGCGTCTGTTCCTCTGTCCGACTTCTCTCATCGGTTGTTTGCGAGCGTGCCCGTCTCTGATTGGCTGTCTTGTGTCTTTCCCGTCTCCACAGCCTCCTGTAAGCTCGTGTGATGTGCTGGTGGTCCCTGTAGGCCAGACGTCGATGAGCAGAGCCATTAATGTCATGCAGAAGCTCTGGACTGCTGGAGTGTCAGCTGATTTGGTTTACGATGTGTCACAGGTCAGGCATTTGACATTTGACCTAGGATTCAGGGAGGTGTAAAATTCACATGCTTGTCTTGGTTTAGGATTTGCCAGTTTTGTTAGTCCCATCTTATTATTCAGTTACTCAGGTTTACACTTTAACTCTGGGTTTGCTGTCACAGACTTAAATTGCACATCGTAATAGAATGCTTTCAATACATAATGTGGGATTTCAGTACATAATGTCCCATGCTTGCTGGTGACCGTTTTAGTGGCACTGCAACCAAAGACAGCCAAAAACACGTTCTGGCAGCATCTGATATTTAAATTTTTCCGATACTTGTCTAAAACACCAGTCAGAGGACGGAATAGGATTACACAAGACTCATGGGACAGCTACAAATACAGAGAAATGGTGGAGCATGCGCAATTATTCAATTTTCTGTTAATGACAAAAAAACAGAGATAATATCCTTATTACCTCTAGTTCAGATTGAAGAATGTTTCTGTTTATGCCACAACAATTATTTCCTGCATGGGCCTAGAATGATGTCAGCAAAACATAGTAATTTCTTTAATCGCAGGTCTGTCATTCGAGGATCTTCACTGTATAAGCTTATAAGCAGATTATTACACAGTCTAGATTTTATTGGGATAATCTCCTACAGTGTGACAAGTAATAATCTTTAAAAAAAAAAAAAAAAAAAAGAAAAAGCTAACATCACACAGTGTAAAACTGGCTTTAACAGAGAAGTTATGAATGAAAGGGGTTACTATAGTGATAGTTAAATATATAGGTGAATGATTTTATGTTGAACGTGTGTCTCAGTGGGTACAGTGGGTTAGTGCTAATAGTGTAGAGAGTTTCCATGCCGTTGCCATGGCACTGTCACATTCTGCACATCCATAGCAGTCCCTCATCAGTGCCAAGGAGCTATGCCTCAGCATTACACACCCAAATTACTCACGCCCTGTTCTTGCTCTAGTCCACTCTAGTACTCGCTTCTCAGTACTCCCATTATCTCCCCTTCATTTATTAAGCAGTAATAAACCAAACTGCTATCATATTCATTTTGTTTTTCATCTTGGTCCCGCAGTTGCTATGTTGGCCTACATGTTTTTTTTCCCCCGCTCTTCATGTATAATCTGGTTTTATTTATATGCTCCGTTGTGTATCTTGGCCCGACTCTTAACCTCAAATCATTCAACTTTCTGTCTCAGAGTCCAAAATCAACACTATCTAATTGTCTTTTGTCCCATTCTAGTTTTCTCTGACTGGAAAGGGATCATGTTTGATCCAAAAATATGACTGTGCTCTGAAGTAATAGTTCTGACACAGATACAGTGAGATACTTGTATCATAGCGGAGGTAGACATGAGCGGCAGATAAATAATTAAAGAAAAGTGTACAGGCTGTGGCTTTTTTTTTTTTTTTTTTTAACACTCAGCGGCTTGTCTACTGCTAGACTTTTAAGACGAATCTCTAGTAAAATGTTAAATCAGTCTCGAAGTAGACTTCAGGTAGAGTTTCTGACCAATCCTGCCCACTCCCGCAGACACTCTTAATCAGTCCCCCTTGCTCCTGCTGAACCGCTCACAGTTATTATTTGTACATGCCCGCAGTATTTTCTGACAAACTTAGTTGGTCGTTTGTGTCCAAATGTAAACAAAAATGTATTTAAACCACTGTGACCCTGCCTGATGTTACTGGTGATGAATGAATGACTCCGTCACGCAGTGCTGCAGCACCATATACGCTCCCATGTTAATTGGTCTTTCTTTGTCCGCAAGCTTCATATCTGACTGCACACTCTATCCCACAAGAAAGTAAAAAAAAAAAAAAAAAAATTTACACCTTTATCTTCTAATACTTTTCCTTTCTGTGCAAAGACTCCATATATGCAGCTTGTAGAGAGTATATCAAATGGTAGAAACATGCAGATTATGTAATGGTGGTGGCAGAGGTTCTAGTATCTACAGTTCAGCTGAGTTCATATATATGAAAGTGGGCAGTTGCCATCTAATCAAACCTTTTCAGCTGCACTGTGATGTTGCATGAGCAGCATCTTGAAAAAGAAAAAAAATACAGTGACAGAACTGCATGCGTTTCAGAGGAAACGTGTTAGACCTCATCCCCACCAGGCCGTAGCTGTCATAGGCAGAATGATGAAGAACACTAGCTAGTTAGTAGGAACTGGACGTGACCAAATAGAAAGTTGAGTAAAAGAGAAAATCCATATTTAGTGCTCAAATAGTTAAAGGTCCAAAATAACCAGCAATAAATTTGTTTTGTAAATGTGCTTTCTCAACTCTTATCATGCTGATGCAATAATCTCTAGAGCAAGATTTCCTGGTAAGAATAGCACATGCTTGATATCGTAATGGAAGCTAGTTACATCAGAGGATAAGGAACCCGTTTCTGGTGTCCATTTGTGGAGAGTATACACGGAACTGCAGTTTTCTTTAGAATATTCTTTGATTCTAGTAGTTTTCCTGTTGGCTGTACACTCGTAAATTTCCTGTAACTGCTAATCGCAATTTGAAAAAGTCTACATATCTCTGTTTTATTTTATTTATTTATTTTCATTTTGAAAAACAGTCCCCTCTGAAAGCACTGAAACGGCAAGGCTAAATCTTTTGTATTTGCTATACCCTGAAGACATTTGGGTTTGAGATCAAAAGGTGAATATGAGAGGGACGATAGATCGAATAGAATTTCAGCTTTCATTTCCTCATACTTGCATCTAGTGTAAATGGGTCAAACAACTTCGAACATGGCACCTTTTGTTTGAACAAAAGTGATCAGAAGTATTGGAACATGTGAGTGAAAGGTGTTTCTCTTGTTGTCCAGGTGTGTCCTGTTGTCGATTGTTGATTGTTCTGAATGTCTACTCTTGGTTTGAGCCTTGGGTTTCACCTGTGAAGACTGCATTTGTTGTTAAAAAGGATAAACCAACATGAAGACCAGAGAGCCGTCGATGGGTGAAAAGCGAGCTATTTTGAAGCTGAGAAAAGAGGGGAAAATCCATCAGAGCCACTGCACAAGCATTGGGTATACCCAATACAACAATTTGGAAATGTCCTTAAAAAAGAAAGAAACCACTGGTGTACCAACAACCAGACAGTGAACAGGTCAACCAAAGAAAACAACCGCAGTTGATGACAGAAACTTTGTGAGAGCTGGAAAGAAAAGCCCCAGAACAATAGACAGTGACATCACCTACACTCTCCACACAGCTGGGGTGAAGGTATCACAATCCACCGTTCAAAGAAGACTTCGAGACCAGAAATATAGAGGCCATACCGCAAAATGCAAACCACTAATCAGCAGTAAGAATCAGAAGGCTTGGAATTTGCATCGAAAAGAAATAGAGGGATGAGCTTCAAAAGTTCTGGAACCCAGATTAAGCTTCACTAAAGTGATGGAAAGGCCAAACTGTGGAGGAAGAAAGGATCTGCTCATGATACAAAACATGCAAGCTCATCAGTCAAGCATGGTGGAGGTAGTGTCATGGCTTGGGCTTACACCATTCTGTGTAAACACTAGTGACTGTTGTGTATGAAATTCCCAGGAGATCAGCAGTTTATGAAATACTCAGTCCACCCCATCTGGTACCAACAACCATGTCATGGTTAAAGTCACAGAGGTCACATTTTTTCTTTATTCTGTTTGAAGCGCTTGACCTGTACCTGCATGATTTTTTTTTGCATTGTGCTGCTGCCACATGATTGGCTGATTAGATAACTGCATTAATGTGCAGTTGTACAGGTTTTCCTAATAAAGTGTGTGTGTGTGTGTGTCATAAACAATATGGTGCTACATAGTGCTAGTTTTATGAAAGGATTTCCCTGTAAAGATAATGTGAAACAGAAATTGTACTGCATTTTCTTTCACAACATGACCTTATTTCTGAGTGAAACAGTGTATTCGTGTGTGGGAGTTCAGAATTTGATTGGGTTATAAACAGTGGGCATGTCTCAGCCAGCGACCATCACAGTGATGTAGCCAAGAATCGGAGGCCATGTAGAGGTGGAAGAAAGTCATTGCAGTTTAGTGGAAAATTATGGACAAAAAAAAACTTTCTTTTAAGTGGTTAGTACTGATGAATCTAGGCTGAACACAATCTGACCAAAGGCATGAGCTAATAGGGAAGAAAGATTAGTTTTGATTTCATTTCAGTTTTAAATATTTTCCTCGTAGGCCAAGCAGTGGATTCGGCCTGCCAGGCTGCACTGGCCAGGCAGGTGACAATGTGTGGCATGAAAAGAGCTGAGGCCAGAGACACTACAGCAATGTAAAAATTTTAAGAAACATTATATAAATTTAACTCCAAGGGGACAGTCTTTTTTTTTTTTTTTAAATCTCAGATTGGAAGAAAGCCTGGTTCATTGTGCAAGCGTTAACCACAGTGACGGTCCAGCAGTTCCGTTTAATAATGCAGAACCTTCACTATTGAGCTACAGCTGTTGGATGGAGCTCTGAGCCATGCTGCACAGAATGACGTCTGCACCGCAGTCACCGAGCCAGGCGCAGACGTCACACAGCAGGTGTGATCAGGATAAATCTGCCCCCAGACACATGCATTGCATGCATGCGTGACGTACACACAGACACATGTTCACCAGCCAGTCATGCACTGGACATTGTAGAAATACACAGAAATACAGGTTTACGTTTGCGCTACCATTTCCCTAAGGGTCTGTGGATATGCGGTTAAACTGGCCCGCGTGCTCATTACCACCGCTCTTTCTCACAGAAAATACGTTAATGTTGATACCAGTACCAAGTATAGTTTCACAATATCAAAACAATACTTATGTAAGTTAAAGTAAATTAATAAGTAAACTAAATAATTGAATAAGTTTAGTAAGTAATTTTAGTAAGTAAAGTATGTAAGTTAGGTAGGTAAGTAAAGTTTGTAAGTAGGTACAGTATGTAAGTAAAGTATATCATTTGCTTTAAATAAAGTAAATAAATTATGCAAGTTAAGTAAGTAAAGGATGTGAGTTAAGTAAGTGAAGGATGTAAACTTAGAACATAAAGGATGTGAGTTAAGTAAAGGATGTAACTTAAGTAAAGGACGCAAGTTTAGAACATAAAGGATGTGTGTTAAGTAAGTAAAGGATGTGAGTTAAGTAAGCAAAGGATGTGAGTTAAATAAGTAAGTAAAGGATGTGTGTTAAGTAAATAAAGGATGTGAGTTAAGTAAAGGATGTAACTTAAGTAAAGGATGCAAGTGTAGAACATAAAGGATGTGTGTTAAGTAATTAAAGGATGTGAGTTAAGTAAAGGATGTAACTTAAGGATGCAAGTTTAGAACATAAAGGATGTGTGTTAAGTAAGTAAAGGATGTAACTTAAGTAAAGGATGCAAGTTTAGAACATAAAGGATGTGTGTTAAGTAATTAAAGGATGTGAGTTAAGTAAAGGATGTAACTTAAGGATGCAAGTTTAGAACATAAAGGATGTGTGTTAAGTAAGTAAAGGATGTAACTTAAGTAAAGGATGCAAGTTTAGAACATAAAGGATGTGTGTTAAGTAATTAAAGGATGTGAGTTAAGTAAAGGATGTAACTTAAGGATGCAAGTTTA
>CM075012.1:19856311-19899468 GCA_037576675.1 Pangasius sanitwongsei
TAGAACATAAAGGATGTGTGTTAAGTAATTAAAGGATGTGAGTTAAGTAAAGGATGTAACTTAAGGATGCAAGTTTAGAACATAAAGGATGTGTGTTAAGTAAGTAAAGGATGTAACTTAAGTAAAGGATGCAAGTTTAGAACATAAAGGACGTGTGTTAAGTAAGTAAAGGATGTAACTTAAGTAAAGGATGCAAGTTTAGAACATAAAGGATGTGTGTTAAGTAAGTAAAGGATGTGAGTTAAGTAAAGGATGTAATTTAAGAAAATAAGGAATGTGAGTTAAGAAAAAGTATAAGGATGTAAGAATATATGAAATATGTTTTGATATTCACCCACAGTATAAACTAGATTTAAATACAATTTGCGATACAATTGATCAGTTTTGCAATGGCTTTACAAGAGGCATATCTGAATTCGGTGTGCAGTTGGGCCTGTCCGGGTCAAATTAGCATGCACAATATCAGTTTTAACTTATTTACAAGCACAATACAACATCCATGTAGTGGTTGTCTATTTAAATCAACACTTGAGAATACCTTGTGCTGAAGCTACACTGTGGTGAGTTACCTGTGCAGACCTAGATGTTGTGAGTGGATTGCCTGTTTCCTATCCAAACATGGTGCTGCTCTGTGCACGTCCATTTTAATGGAGCTAATTGGACAGCAAGTCGCACTTGTGTGTCTTATCAGCCTCTCTTACATGCGTCTGTGTTGCTTGTCAGCTGAGTAGCAACACTCACCATACGACTTCCCGTTAGTGGCACTTAACATGCTTGAGCACTGATATACATCTGCCTTTTACACAAAGCTAATATACAGTGGAATCAAAGGACGTATTGGAGGTGAAGTAATTTTAAAATGAATGAGATTCTATAGAGGAATGGGACAGTGCTGGGCAAATAATAACCGAAAATTTAAATAGTAGATCTCTCTAGTAAGAATTAATGTCACACCTTGATGATCTGTGGTTCTGAGTATGGTTTAAGTCTGCACATGTCCTTTCCCTGTAAATACCCAGAAACTAGGATGTTATCAGTATGTGTGTATGTGAGCAAGGGGTTTAGATGCACTGCTCTTTCCTGTTTAGAGTGGCTGAGGATAAATAATAAATATTCTCTGATTATGTTTCAGTCTCAGGAGGCTCTTCTGGATCACTGCAGGCTTGAAGGCATTACATTCATGGTTCTGGTCTCTGACAAAGAGGGCACCTATGTGAAAGTAAGCTGCAAAAACGAGCATTTCTTTCTGTTCGTGTGAAATGTACAAATGCTTCTCAGGTCACAAGGTTTTCAGGGGTCGACCAGTTGTTCATTTATTAGTTATCTGAACAGACAAGTAAAAGTTCAAGTGTGCTGCTCAGATTTGTTTTCCTGAGAACCTTAGGCTGAAAAGTTTGCCGCTTTGGGAACTAGGCAAAGAAGTGGTAGCAGATGTATTGTGAGTTAAGTACTTTAATATAGAGTGACGGAAATGAACAAGTCTATGATCGATTATTATCCTTTTTTTTTTTTTTTTTTAATACAACATTTCTAATTTAGCACATTGTGTTTGTTAACATGTTTTATAAGCTGTCGTGGTCTGTCATAACATCACACGTAAAACATATTACTTGTGTCTGGCTAGCGTTTAACTGCGTGTAGGAAGCAGGAGAGTCATGATGGCTTTGTGCCAAACTTTATTTTTCTGCGTTTAGTCAGCGTCTCCGCGTGTTCCCGATTCTGTAAAGATCATGCGTCATCTACGCACAACAATTAACCCTAAGTGAACGTAAAAAAAAAAAATAAAAAATTATAGCCCAGACACAGCCAGGGCAGTGATTTTTGTCTACACCGTGGATTTGAAAATGAAACTTTTGGAGCCATTTTCACGATTTATAAAAGCGTGTGGCTGCATGAGACAGCCCATCAGATGCCGCGGTGGCCGAATTCTAGCAACCAGCCAAAAAAAAAAAAAGACATAAAATTGACAGAAAGCTAAATATTTGATGCATACTCTTTAATCTTACCTAGGTTATCCTCCTGACTAGACCTTGTTGGGTAAGGACTCAGTTTAACAAACACTGTGGTAAATGCAGTCAGTCTGCATAAAGAAACCTTGCTAGCTAAGTGACATCTCCTCACATAAAAAGGAAACGATGGAGGTGGAGTATTAACTAAAAAAAGAAATGGGTATG
This sequence comes from Pangasius sanitwongsei, assembly GCA_037576675.1. Taxonomy (NCBI): domain Eukaryota; kingdom Metazoa; phylum Chordata; class Actinopteri; order Siluriformes; family Pangasiidae; genus Pangasius; species Pangasius sanitwongsei. The sequence goes on from CM075012.1 coordinate 19,858,486, forward strand.
ATAGAAGGGGGAAATGAGGTCATGGGTCACTGGTATCCCAAGGTATGTGTTTAAGGGTTAAATGGTGCACTATGCAGGTTAGAGCTTAAATTGTATATTTTGTTACATATCTGTTTCTTTCTGTGCCGTAGGTGAAATCTTTTGAGAAGGACCGTCAGTCAGAAAAGAGGATTCCAGAGTCAGATTTAGTGGATCACATCATCCAAAAATGCCGGACCAAACTGGCTGATGAGAGAAGCCGGTGAGAATCGCTCCTCTGTGTCTTGACACGTTTACACCATTTATCTTTGAGTCAGCAGCACAAAGCTGAAGCTAAGAAAACAAACACTTGTTTCACTTCATGTTCTCTGTTGATTTCTCCCAGAGAGGTGACGGAGGGAGGGTCTCTCCAGAATCCTAAGGGATCACTCCTGTTAAACTCAGGTATCAGCTTTCCTCCTTGGCCTCTGTTGTTGTTTTGCTTGTTTAAGCTGGAGGCGAGCTAAAATAGACCACACGCAGCTAAACAAGAATTTCATCTGAGGTTCATTTACCTTCAGGGCAAATCCAGCACACTGTGTGTGTGTGTGTCTATGTGTGCGTGCAAATTTTTGCATACTACACACTGGGTACCTTAAAAGGCCAAACATAATGAGTAGAATTTATGAGCCTCCATGTTACAGTTTTGCCCATAATAATCGACTGGCTCCTGTTATGTTGTTCCACTGTTTCTGTATGTTGTTGGACTTCTTTTCACATGGTCATGTGGCAGAGGCTCTTCTTACTCACTTCCGTAAGCAACAAAGCATGTTCATTCCAACGTGCTTAAAAAATAAATTCCACACTGGCACTGGAATTTACACCTTCCTCATAATTCAACCATCCTGTCCTTACTGCGTCTTTTAAATAAATGCACGTAAATGAATGAATGAAGGAAGGAAGGAGTGAATGAGGTAAATGTCGGGTGGAATGAATGAAGGAGGGAGGGAATTAAGGAAATGTAGGAAGATAGGAATGACCGAAGGAAGGAAATGTAGGAAAGAGGGAATGAATGACTGAAGGAAGGACTGAAAGAATGAATGACTAAAGGGAATGTAAGAATGAACCAAGGAATCAATAAAGGAATGAATGTAGAAGGCAAATGTGAAGGGTTTTATTATACCTCTGTCATCAGTGCGATATCTCAAGAACGACCGTACGGATGTTTGTAAGATTTGTACAGAATTATCATCGTGACCAGCAGAAATGTTTGGAAATGATTCAAACAGGGTCAAGGGTCACGTCAAGGTCAAATGTCTGAAATAATTTTCTTCAATAGCTCCCTTCCTTGAATTATATTTTGTGGCATACAAATTAGTACGAATACGAAATGGACTAGACTCGGCGGCGGAGGCATCCCTGTCGAAGCTGCCGGCGCCGAGGTCTGCTTGTTTTTGAATAGAATTTGTGCCGTGTAGCAGGGTCATCGGAGCAGCACGGCGGAGGCGTAACAATGAACATGAATGTGAACCTGGTCACACCGGAAAAGGTTTCAGCCAGCACACGACGACGCTATGAGACACAGGTATGAGATTTCACCAGAATCACAAGACAACAAAACGTCTTTCAGGTCTTACTGCGGTGTCGTGTTTAGATCTGTCTGCATTAATGTGTAAAATTAAAGGAGCGCTTCGTCCAGATATGCCAACATTTAATGTTAAAGGAAAGGAAATATTACAGCTCACTCAGTCACTCCTATTCAGTGCATGGGTTAGGTGGGAGTCACTGAGGGAGCTGGGAGAACACCACACTTAGAGCAAAACAGCGTGATAACCTTATAGTTCCACATCCTACCCGTGTCCAGAGCCTGTGAGAAACACCAGCTACCACAGCAGAAGAATTAGAAGGTCATTTGGCATAGTTGCCTTCAGCAAGGGGTTAGGGAGCATGAAGTGTCCTTTGCTGACCTTTCCATCACAGACCCCCCCAGCGCAAGCGAAGTATTACTGAACGTCTCCCGATCCTTAAGTGACAGACAGACAGAGTGAAACCCTCCTTGCTGTAGGTGTTGAACACGAGAATGAAAAGCCTCCCGTATTCACGTGATCAAGGGAGAAATGTTTCCTTTCTCTCTCTGCACCTCCAGATACAAACCAGACTGCAGAATCTTGGCAACAGTTTGCAGAACAGGAGTAATGACATCGAGGTGTTGGCTGTAAGTGAATGTTTTTCTGGTTTTCTTTCTCCTTTTTTTTCCATTCTAATCAGATTTTTTTCATTTATTTATTTATTTTTTGATCATTTTTAACATTGGATTTTTTTGTGGATATTAGGTCCTTAGCTACATTTCCATGTTAATAATCAATTAATAATCAGAGTGAGACCTCAGTCAAAATAAAACGGTCACGTGTACACCTCAGTCGGAAAAGAGTGAACTGATCGACGTCAATCTGAATGAGTCTCATATCTAATTGAGCACTGTGGGTAATCCTTTTAACAGTCCGTTAAATAGAAAAATAACAGCCATGTAAACCTTTAATAAAACCATCATTTCTTGTTCAGTCATTTCTAGACAATGGCCTTTAATACTGGTAACATAAGAGGATGAGTAACGGCATTATACTCATCGGTAATGTGTGCATTTTATGTTATTTTCAACAAAAAGAAATCAGGCAAATGGAATGTCTGAGCAGCTTTATTGCAGTCATAAACACTTCTCATTGTCTGTTTAATAATTACAGTTGGGCTCCCGAGTGGCGTAACGAAAAACTGTTACCCTGTCATCGGGAGAGCACAAGTTCAAATCCCGAAATTACCACAGCCATCCGCGGCTGGGAGCCAAGGGAGCAAAATACAATCACAGCAAAACTAGCCAATCATGGCCATCTGTTACCTCATGAGTGAGTGCGAGTGTGTTATACACATGTTCGCCTGGAACCTCCCCAGGTGATAGTTGTTGTATGATAGGAACTGGCTGGCGGCTGAGAATTGTCAGGTGACCAAATTGGGGGGAAAATGGGAAAACTAACCCCATCACAACCCCCCACAAATAAACGACACATACTTGGATGACATTTGCTGAGACAGAAAAAATGTTTAACCTCACTCATGTGTATGTGCATAACTTTGCAATGGAATACACGCAAAACGTGTATATAAATGTTAACATGTGCATAAGACTGTCTACATTGTCCTACATTGTTTAGGACACACCTAAATAGTTCATTAGGAGTCTGAGTGAATTCAGTCACCGTGGCGACAATCAGGCATGTAAACAATGCCATCGAAACATGGGTAGCGAAGGGGCAAATGTGCAAAGGCCAGTTTTGAAAGCCTCTTTAAATCAACCGTTGGTGTCTTGCTAACTTAAGTTTCTAGCAGTTTCGAACTGCTCTTTAAAAAAAATTAAATCTTTCCATCGTGATCTAAATTGCTTGTATATTTTGATTGACTGTTGTTGTATGACCAATTTAATTTGAAGTTTTCACTGTGCAAGTTTCAAAGCATACAGTTTATCGAGTCTGCATTATCCAAACATGTTTAACTGTGGACTTCTGATGTGTGCTAATGGTGCATTTGACTCAAGGTCGCAATTTGTAGTTCCCAACTTCCAACCAGGAAAAGTCCAAGAAACTTCCACCTCAACTTGAAATTCCTACTCGGTAACTTGGGGTAGTCTTCTCAACTACGAGTTACTTCCCAGTTTATGAAGTAACGTCAAATCAACATGGCTGTGCACAGAAATAAACAAAGTAGCACTTCTTACTTTTAAATGAGTATATAAGGTGTATATGAGGTGTATATGCAAGTTTTTGCTTTAGATCAATCAACATACAGATGTATTCGCTTGTTAAATCTATAACCCTGACTGTACATTTCAGTTTGAGGAGGAAAATGTACATCACTCATGATGGTTAGCTGGCCAGATTATTGCTAACCAAATACGAATGTTGAGGTATTCATGTTTTTTCCACTTCGTATGTAGAATGCACCAAGACTGAAAATGACATCATTCCAATCTGGAGTTTGCATAAAAATATTTTTTTTAAAAACAGTGGTTACCACTGGCAACATTATGATGTAGTGATACCTTCACACCTATTGAACTGCTGCCTAAGACTCTGACTCATGAGACAGCAAGGCGTTTGCAAGGTAGTAATGCAATGGCCATCCGAAAGTGAAATCTGGTGGGTTTTCCCAGTTCCACCACACAAATAAGTTGTCCTACTTAACTGTATTCTGTGCAGAATTCTAGTATTTGTTCCCTGAGACTCAGTAACTCTGGATCACTACCAAGGCTGTCTGTAGTGCACAGTATCATAACACTGTTAGTCCATTAGTCTGTGTGCATTACAGGATTGTGTTGGAGCTACCTGCTCTGTACAGTAACTAATCTCTGCTCAGTGGAACTCGGCTGGCCTTTTGCAAGCGTTAAGCAATCTGAGAGATGCTAAGACACTTTGGGAACTTCCTGTGAACTGGTACAGTGTGTTGGTATGCTGATAGTGTGTGTTGTGTACACAGCACATCCTAGATAAGACTCCATTGTGTCTGCAAAAGTAACATTGTTTCCCTTCACTCCCAGGTTGACTTGTCCAAGGAAACCCTCATCAACTTCCTGTCCCTGGAGGTTTGTATCCGCTAGCCATTATAACGAGCTGTTGCAAGTAAATAAACTGAATTCCAGCAGCACAGAGTGGGAGGGTGGGAAAGGCTTTGGTGGCACATAAACAGGAAAAGAGAGGGGATCCTGTCTGGTACGCAGAGTATATAGGAAACCTGTCTTGGAGGTGTCCGCATTCTTATTGTGAGGGAAACCCCTCTCCTCGAGTTCCTTTTCCATTTCATTCTTAGCATTGATTGAGCCACTTGAGGAGAAGGAAAAAGAGGGAGTTTGTCTGGCTGCCAGAGTTGGGTGGTGGTAAAGAATTCACCGGTCTTTGTTTGAATAAGAAAAAAAAAAAAAGTAGAGCTTATGCGGTTTCAAGAAATATAAGTCCAGAAGAGAAATGTAATTGACGTAGGCTGACGTACTACAGCGAATGAATGGATGTCTTGTCCTCAAATACACATAGAGCAGCGGTGCATAGGAAAGTATGAAAAGAAACTATGTGGGTTTAAAGCACAAAACAATACACAATGATCGAACCTATACCTCAGGAAACCAGAGCTGAAGGTGACTAAATGCAGCCTCTTAGGAAAAAACACCACACCTCAATTATTACCATTTTGTGTAAATATGTACTTGTATTACTAAGGTGCTAGTGAATAGTTATGTCTAGTGCTTTAGCTCTTAATAGACTTAGCCACACTTACTATTAAACATCTTACACTTTACTTTAACACTCCGTTATGTTCACTACTTAGTATAATGGATGGGGGAATTAATGCAGAACTGGCCTAGTTTTTATAGTGTCACCAGACACTTTATTAGGAACACCATATTAACATTGGGTAGCCTCACCCCCTGCCCTCCCTTTGCTGTCAGAACCGCCTCATAGCTTTGTGCCAATGATTCCACAAGATGGAAACACTCCTTTGAGATTCTGGTCCATGTTGAAATGATTGCATTGCGTAATTGCTGCAAATTTGCTTCAGAGCGAATCTCCCATTCTACAACATCTGAAAGGTGTGGATTGGATTCTGTTGGAATGAACTCATTGTCATGTTCATGCAATCACTTTGAGATGAATTATGCTTTGTGACATGGCATATTATCATGCTGAACTATTATAAAATGGGTAAATTGTGGACATAAAATGATGCACTTGATCAGCAACAATACTCAAATATGCTGGTTTTAAAGAGGCCCAGTGTGTGCCACGAAAACATTCCCCACACCACTACACCACCTCCACCAGCCTGAACTGTTGGCACAAGGCAGGTTGGATTCATGCTGTTGGCACCAAATTCCGACCCTACAACCTGCATGTCACAGCAGAAATCATGATTCATCAGACAAGTCTACATTTTTCCAATCTTCCAACTGTCCAGTTTTGGTGCGCCTGCGTCCACTGAAGTCTCAGATTCCTGTTCTCGAATGACAGGTACCCAATGTGGTCTTCTGCTGTTGTAGCCCATACGCCTCACGGTTTGGCCCTTTCTGAGATGCTTTTCTGATCACCATTCTGTTAACTCCAGTGACTGTTGTGTGTGAAAATTCCAGAGCAGCAGTTTCTGAAATACTTAGACCAGCCCATCTGGCCCCTGTCAAAGTGACAAATTTTTCCCCCGTTCTGACCTGGCTTGTGACCTGTATCTGCATGATTTTATGCACTGCTTCTGCCAGCTGATTGGATAATAGCATGACTGAGCAGCTATACAGGCGTTCCGAATAAAGTGGCCGGTGAGCATATATAGTATCCCAGGTCTTAGCAAGTGAAAATCTTTTGCATGAGATTACAGTTAAACAGATTATTATGCCTGTAATAGGACCGTTTTACTGAAGGTGTTTTTTATCTCTCAAAAGAAAAATGGGCTTGTTTTGACTGTAACATTACCTAGTGGTTATTTACAGTAGCCGAATATGTTGGAATAGGCGATTTATTGCTAAAGTGTTTGCTGAAAAGCATTTTAAGAAATGAACGAACCGACAATGCCACCTCTGCTCTTTCTGACTGATGCAGTTTGATGGAGAGGAGCAGTTCAACGTCAGCGTTAAACAGTTACTGTCACACCAGCCCAAGCAGCGTTATCTCAAGTCCATCTGTGAGGAGATCCACCATTTCAAGATGATTAAAAGGTAAAGCCCTGATGAATGAGCTTTTTATGTTATATGAGGCTCATTATCCTACAGAGTACACCAAACCTTCCTCAGGTCTTTAATCTGAGCTTATTGTCAGTCATGTCACTCAAGATATGCTGGAAAAAAATCTGAAAGATGCAGAAAGAGTCTGACGTCATTCATTCATTCATTCATTCATTCATTCATTCACCTTCAGTAACTGCTTTATCCTGGTCAGGTTTGCTGTAGACCCAGAGTCTATCCTGGGAACACCGGTGTGAGACCGAAATACTCCCTAGATGGGCTGCCAGACACACATGCACACATTTATTCATGGCAATTTAGCATAGGCAGTTCACCTACTTGCATGTTTTTGGAAGGTGGGAGGAAACCGGAGAATCCAGAGGAAACCCACCTAGACACGGGGAGAATATTGCTCCAGCTGAAGACATTTAATACTTATATTTACTTAGTGTGCGAAACTATTTGCTATTTAGAGCACTAATGTATTTAACAGAATTTACGTTTTGTATGGGTCACTAGTCGTATGCTCAGTACCAGACTCCGGAGGTGAAATATTCCAGTCCTGCAGAACCACAGCTTTACAGAGATTTGAATTTTCACCAAGATTTTGTGCATGAAGGCTTTAATAAATAGCCGAGTTGATTCGGGTGCGCTCTTGTATTTTCAGTGCTGTGCACTTGTGTTTGGTCTGCTTATATTCCTTTATCCAACAGTCATATATTAAAACGTATATAAAGCTGGCTTCCTCCACACAAGAGCTTATACAGACGTTTGTCAGATCCGCTCATGTTTCAGTGTCCTAGCAGACACAGAAAGAGAAGGCTACCATTCTAGAGTTTAAGAAATTTCACTTTAAAAAAAAAAAAAAAAAAAAAAAAAAGGACAGGAATCAATATGACTAAGCTGCATCTGGCACCTCTAGGAGTCTGCATAGGTTAGGCAGAGCAGTTGTTTCTAATTTGTTTGTTTGCTTCTGCAGTCTTTCTAGGATGTGAAGGCCATGTTTGCTGCAAATTAGTATAAGAATGGAACAATGGAGATACTGTAGGGCATTTTTGGGATAGTTGGAGCTGGATGGTTCTTTGTAGGACAGGAAACAGGAAGTAAGATTGTATTTACAGCTTTTAGCAAGTAAAGCATATAAAGACACTTGAAATGTCAATGGAATCGTGTTACAGCTATAACGAGACGCACAACTACGTCAGACAATGTTTATATTTGGAAAAGCAGTCAGTGAAATCATAATTAATTGAATAATTGAAATGAAATAGATTTTTAGTATCTGAATGTGTTTTTCTTTGCAGGGTTGCAGTTGTTGTCTTGTACAGTTACCGAGATGACTACTACAAGATTCTTCTCTAAACCGGACGTCACCATTCTAGCCAATTTATATTCAAAGACTCTTTTAAGGACTGAAGTTGAGTATGTTCTTGAGTTAGATTTGCAGGGGGTTTTCTTTTTATTGGTAAAGACTGCAGTTTACATCTCTGCCAAAGGTACAAATTGTTCATTGTCACAGGGGTCCAGTAATTATTACCAGCTTTGAGTCTCTGCATTATACAGTTCCCCAGTCTGAATTCTCTCCGTAGTGATATCATGTCAATCTTTATTTTCCAAAACAGAGAGCTGTCTAAGAGGATTTCAAGAGTGTTAACACTTGATGTATTATAAATGCTAAAACAGATACATTAAAACATGTATTTTTCCTTACAAATATGCTTCCTGATTTTGAATGTGTACATAAGTAGAATGATGTGAAATGTACTGACACACATCTCTACATTTCATGCCTCAGTAAGTGGTATTTACTGGAGCTGGGGTTTATGGATCAGTATACATCTTCATCTTGCAAATTAAAGTGTCAAGCTCAAACCTTAGGGGTTTTGTCAGTAGTAGCAGGAGTAATAAAACATTTTGAGAATGGACACTTATGACACAGTGCTCACACAATATATTTATTCCTTTTCCAAAAAAAAAAAAAGCAGATAGAAATGGAAATGGTTTACAAAATCAAAAATGTACAGTAGCTTTGGCTAATATGGTTTCTGTCAACATCCAAACAACACAAATTTCTTGGTACTCAAACTATAGTTCAGTATTAATAAATAAACTGTTTGAAAAAATAAATAATGTACTCTTCATCTATGATTCATCTACCTTTTTACATTTATGAAATACAACCCTAGAATGGCCACTATCATCATTTTAAAGCCAACAGCTATCAGAATGATCTAAAATTGTTCTTGCTTTGTTTTACCCCTCTCCCACATTTTTTTCATGCCCCCCATTGCAACACTCTATGGGGGGAAAAAAAAAACAAAAAAAAAATAACAACCAAAACTGAGTCAAATTGTCCTGTGAATGTATTGTGTAACACTCGTAGGTTTGGGCTTTACTCTTGGCAGTGAAGCCCAAATAGAAACACTGTTTACTGAAGCAGTTTATCATGCTGATAGAAACGTCAAATCCCTGTCCATGCATCAGTCTTTCCTGGAATATTTTGCAACCTTTTGGTAAGTAACTGACCCTTAATAATACACACTGCCTGTTCTGTATCAATCGTGAATAATAATTTCTGTAGACACTGACATAGCGCAAGTCCTTAGAGTTATTTTGATAATTAGTTCAGTATTGAAATAGGCACAGATAGTAGATCCAAGTTACAGAGTTATCATCTAGTTCTTTGATTATGTCTTGTAGACTACAGAGGGAAAAGGAAATATCCAAAAATAATTAATAATAATAACAAAATGGGTGCTGGCAAACATGGTTGGAAGAATTGATATAGTCTGTATTCTCCGAGCTCATTGTCAGTGCACTCGTTGGATTTGATAAATGGTTGACGTGAAAATGTATTATTATTAATATTATTATTACCAGATGCTGAGTATATGTTTTTAGGTAGATCCTAACCCTCAAAAGTGAATTTTTACTCTAGGTTCTTAATTGACACATCTTACTACTTAAGGAAGCCATAATAGAAATCATAAAAGTCACTAAGACTACAATTAATACACTTACAAGTAAAAAAAAAAAAAAAAATCATTAGACATAAACCAGAGATTCTAAATATCCCCTGTTCTTGCAGGGTGTTGATGATTCAGATTCTGCAGTTTGTTCAATATATATACACTCACCGACCACTTTATTGGGAGCACTGGTACACCCATGCTTCATGCAATTTTCCAGTAGCCAATCATGTCACAGGAGCACAATGCATAAAGTCGTGCAGATGCAGGTCACGAGCTTCAGTTAATGTTCACATCAAATATCAGAATGGGGGGGGAAATGATATGATCTCACTGACTTTGATATGGTTGTTGGGGTCAGGCAGGTTGGTTTTAGTATTTCAGAAACTGCTGGTCATCTTCGGATTTGGTGCAGAAAACAAAAAACATCCAGAGAGTGGCAGTGGCAGTTCTGTCGGCAAAAATGCCTCGTTGATGAGAGGTTAGAGAAAAATGGCCGGACTTGTTCGAGCTGACAGGGAGCCTATGGTAACAAATAACCACACTTTACAACCGTAGTAAGCAGAAAAGTATGTTAAAATGCATAACACATCAAACCTTAAGGTGGATGGGCTACAACAGCAGATCACCACATTGGGTTCCACTCCTGTCAGCCAAGAAGAGGAATCTGAGGCTACAGTGGGCACAGGCTTACTGGTAACTGACAGCTGAAGATTGGAAAAAGATCAGGCAATGTTTTTCCAATCTTCAACAAAATCGCAGGAGATCAGCAGTTTCTGACATACTCAAAGCAGCACATCAGGCCCCAACAACCATGCCAAAGTCACTTCGATCCGTCACTGAGATCACTTTTTCCTCCCATTCTGATGTTCGATGTGAACATTAACTGACGCTCTTGACCTGTATTTGCATGATTTTATGCACTGGCTGATTTGGATAGTTGCATGATGTAGGTGTTCCAAATAAAATGGCCCATGAATGTAGTTTAGTCATAGTAATTTCCATTCTGTTAATTTTTACCTTGCCAATGTCCATGGAGGAATCAGCCAAGTAGCTGCCCTCCATTTTGGGTCACTGTACATACCCCAGTCAAGTTTTGCCTGAGCAAATTCAATCCTCGGTTGTAAACTTCTAGCATAAGGCATTATAGAGGACAGATCCAAATAAGTGAATTGGAATTGTATTTTGATGCAGAAGTCTGTAGCAATGTTCAGTTCAAAAATTTTCATAAGTTCAATCCCAGCATCTCTCCAGAGTGCACTGTTATAGCCTCATGTCCAAATAAGTATTTTTTCTTCTCCTATTTCTCCTGAGAGCTATGGGAAGAATTTACCACTCCAAAAAATGGCTAGGAGGGGGGGGAAAAAAACAGCAATATAATAAAGTAAGACGAAAAGGTTTCACAATACTTCTTTCCTCCACTGGACACCAACGATCCTTCTCAGTGGAAGGCAAAAGAATCCTTGGCATGTTGTGCGAGTTGCTCTGTGAGCTCCATGGATGTGTATGAAACCAATAGAGATGAAAGGAAATATCCTATAGTCCCAGCAGGAGGCCTTAACGCTGGACTCTCGCATGTCCGTTGCTCAGCTTGGCCCGCGGGATGCTGATCCGCTCCCCGTAGGGCGAACTCGCGCTTGGTGAGAAGGTCATGCTGCAGTCGTTCTTCACGCTCTGGAGCTTGTTCTCCTTGGACGGCTCTGCGTACACAACCGAGTTCTTGTTCACATGCTTCTTTAGGATCACCGTCTATGGGGGAAAGGAAAAGTACCAAAAGGCTTCATTAAGGAACACTGCTCACCTTCAGCAAGGGAGGAAAACCCTGCCAGCTGTTCAGTTTAAGTTTGTCTAACTTTGTGAATGGCAAATGTTTAGTTGGAAAAGAATAATTACATTTCCCATTATACAAAAAGGTCCTTAGTTGTGAGAGTGATGTTAAGATGCTTTAACGAATTGTCTTCTAATAAATCACGGTTTACATCACTGATGATTAATAAATACAGAAATTCCATTTACAGCTGCGCAAATGACATGTATTCATAAACATCAAGTATTCTAGGTCATTTTCCATCCATAAAAAAAATACACTTGATTTACTATGTCTATAATATTCTTTTCTTGGCCAGTGTTACAGCTGGCAAGTGGTCATATTTCTGTCAAAAACAAAGAGTGTAGAAACAAATCCTTAGAACCTTTTTTTTTTTTTTTTTTTTTACGATGCTTACCTTTTTGGGTGCATCGTAACAGGACATCTGCACGCAGTTTTTCTTCTTGTTAATGAGAAGAGCCACAATAAAAAATATGACTATGGACATGAGGAGGGCGGCCAGAATCCAGGCTACTGATTGGTAGATGAGGGACATCTCCATGTCGGCTGGGATGTCTTCACTAAGACTTCCACCATCTTGAAAAGACAAGAGTTTCGCATTAAATGTCACACGTACTAACATTTTAATATTATGTTGTTTACATTGTAATCAATTAAGTGAAACCATTGGGGTTTCATTCCCATTACTTGCTCAATTAATTCTGCCAACATTGCTAGAAGTAAAATCTTAGCAGGCAGAGAGGAACAAAATGTATTTTACCACAAATACCCTGGCATGGATAGCTTTTTTTTTTCCAAAGATGTTTGCTGTTCATCAAGCAACAGTAAGAGGCAAAAATTCAGTGGGACTGCTGCTTAATAATTAGTAGCTCCCTTTTTTTTTTTTTTTTTAACGCCAGTCCCACCCACTTAGTTTCTATTGTCTCACAAGTTTGAGGTTAAATATAAAGTCAATGCAAAGCAAAAGTAACCACTATCAGAGGCAAATATGCATCTTTCATGTCCCCTGTCCTTTCCCTTTCGGTGAATTGCCCATTCTACTGGTCTGATTTAGTGCTTTAGTTGAAGAAAAAGCAGAAAAACGTCGTTTACAGCTCTCTCGCATACAGACATGGCAAGAGGTCAAAAAACGTAAATATTACGGCTAAACCGTAGACGTTGGCACCTCTCCTTCTGGCTGTGTCACTCTGAGTTCTGCAGTTGTGGCCTGGTTTTTCAAACCCTGCAGTTGTGGTTCTCAGTTCCAGTCATAGGGACTCCATGCTCTTTGTGTTTTTTTTTTTTTTTTTTTTCCACGAGTGCCCATAACACATCCAACTCAACCCACAGCTAATCAAGCCCTTTATAACTCAGGTGTGGTACAACAGAGAATACAGTAAAATCTGCAGTGCATCAGTACTCCAGGTCTAGAATCAAGAACCTCGGTTTTACCATTTCACTCAGTATATGGACATTTCCATGCAGCTCATTATTTTTCACTGCTCTTGCAAGGGATTGATGTTCATCAGATTCATCTTTGTGGTCATGATGTAATTCTTAGTGGAGAAGCTTAGGGTTGTTATGTGTATGGATGATGTGGTGGTGGTGTTTGTGGTAGGATTCTACCTGTAACAGGAACTACTGTATGCACTGTGATCCAAACTTCACTTTCAGTAATCGTAACGGTATCACTGGCTTTGCTTTTAGGTTTGCTTGTTGTAGTAGACATCACTGGCACTGAGGTTGTTGTAATATCTATGAACACAGGAAACAAAATACAGTGGCGTGACTGCAGAGTTTCGTGAGCATTATAACTAGATATTCATTTGCAGCATGGGAAGGCTAAAACAAATTCTTCTACCTCAGTCGTAAACTCTGAATTGTTACTGAGCCTTATGGCACAGGGTCTCACAGTATAGACATAAATGTATTACACACACACACACACACACACTAACACTGACAGAAAGGCAGACCGACATCACCCATTTGTGCTTTGTAATTTTTTAAGCGCTTCTTATCAAGCTTTATCTTTTCAGAATCAGAATCAGCTTTATTCGCCAAGTGTGTGCGCAGACGCACAAGGAATTTGTTGTGGTTTTTAAGGTGCTCTTGGTACATATATGCATATATACATACAAATTTTCTGAATAGCAAGCACAGTAAAAAGAAATGGTGTGCTTGCTGTCTCTCCTCCAAAGACATTTTGGAAAAAAAAAAATGGAATCAACAGTGTAATCCACCTCATTCATGTTTCTTATACCCATTATTGTATTTAATGCACTTTTTCAATCACTGCTGATGTGTCAGCGAAGCAGGCTTAAATCAGTTAGTCTCAATGGATGTTAAATCTACAGGGTATTTCACTCTGTAGAATAACTAATACAACAGTCAACAATAGGCCGTGTGAATCTACAGTTTGTGCTAGAAAGAAATCAGCCCCAGCTTCTTCTTCATATGCATGTTTTTTCTTACGCCTGCGGATCGTTTTTTTTTTTTTTTTTTTTTTTTTCCCCCTCTCCTTGAAAGAACTCGCCTTCCCTCAATGCCCCTGCCCATGCCAATAATAAAAGCATTGTAATTTGCTGAAAGCTTGGCAAAGAACTGGCAAAGAATGTGCACAAGTATTTTTTTTTCTTTTCTCTTTAAATGCAAAACAGGAAGTTGTGAATATGAAGATACTGAGGAGATATTTTTGTCGCCCAAATTACACAAAGGGGCTCCTGTGTAAATTACAAATTACATACTGCTTCAGCTTCAGGCAGATAGAATCCTCTTTCTGTGATGAGCCACCATTAACCAGGTTAAATTAATTCAATTAAATTCTATTTTATTTATTTAATAAATAAAACATTGTCATATTGTCACAAACATAAATAGACATTGTCACAAAACAGCTTTACAGAAATCCAGATATAAAATTAAGATTTAGATTTACATTTATCCGTAATGAGCAAGCCAGAAGCGATGGTGGCAAGGAAGAACTCCCTGAGGCAACAAGAGGAAGAAACCTTGAGAGGAACCTGACTTATTACTCTTCTTTAACTGTATACTATAGAGTCAACTGTGTTAAAAAGAACTTGAGAATGAGTTTTAACGTTAAGTCTCATTGTATCAAACTGAAGTGGGACAAATTAAGTGGTAACTTTGCACACAGGAACCCTATATGAAGACCAAATAATGAACTAGCTTTTATAGATATTTATCATTATAAGTCTTTTTTTTTAACCCAATTTTTCTCCCATTTTGATCAATTGCCAATTCATACCCACAAGCTAGCTCTGCCCTATCGTGATAGCTACCATCTGGGGAGGCTGAAGGCTACCACAGGCTTCCTCTGAGACACATGAAGCCAGTCACCAGATTGTTCTGAACTGCTGCTCAGGCTATCACAAGCCAGTGTGACACATTTGAAGCGACCTTCTTTCGCATCCATGAGCTCCAAGATGGCCACGATTGGCTACTGTCACTCCGGTTGACGGGGGAGACAGTAATACCCAGTAATACCTCCTACCCAGAAAGCAGGGCCAATTTTGCTCTTTTGGACTTCCGGGTGGACGCTTTTCTGTTGCGCCACTCGGGGGCCCGAGCAAGTCTTTTTGAGTGAACTATTTCATTAACCCTGCATGGTACCAGTAATTGTACTGCATTTCTTGTATACACCATATAATCAGCAGTTTATGTCAGGCTAGTAGTGACTTACCCAGACACTGTGGACAGCACTGTCCCTTACGAAGCACTGGGACTTTGCACTTGGCAGCTGGACATCGCTGGGAGAAACACTGAATGGTCCCATTGTTGCAAATGCAACTAGTGCAGGCGTTCGGTTTCCATGAATCCCCAGCCAAAAGGATGTCTCCATCACTGGAGATACAGTATTCTCGTTGGCTGTTATTGACAGGAAGGAGGGAGCTGAGTGTGTCCTCTGCAAGATAAGTATACAGAGTGTACATGGTAAAGTGCTTCATTCCCATTTTCAAGTACCATAGTCATGATGGCAGGCCTTGGGTTTGCAGAGAAGACTTCAATGCAATGGGCTCAGGTTCATTTGTAAATTTCAGTCATCACTCTCTGAGTGGTTGCTGATGAGCGACCATAGCACTACAAGCTACATCTTGCACTGTGATGAATGATGTGGTCCCCGTAGCAGCTCAAATTTGATTGTCAAACATCAAACTTGGTCAATCTGCTTTTAGATGCATTATGAGGCCCATTCATATTGGTATATTTTCTGTACATGTGCATGCCTCTGGAAAGATTACGCTGTGTTTGACCTTCTGTAAAATGACCGGTAGAAATGGTTCTCAGGCAGCGTTGCAAGCATGATTTGGGGTTGGAGCCTCATACCAAAGCATGTTTAGTTGTTTACTACATGGACAGTGTTGCAGGCTATCTGAAGGAGATCACCAAAAAAAAAAAGAAAAGAAAAAACACGCCACATTTCTTTCCCTAGGGTGGCCATGTAAAGTCATCCAGTTTGGGCCGGTGGATTTATTCGTCTGAGGTACATAGTAAAGTGCCCCTGTAGAGAGCTGTTGCCTCTCACTCATCAAACTGCTTGCCTGCAGGAATATGCCAATAAAATTCTATCTTTCTGAGCCTTGCTGTACATCATATGGACTTAAACCATCCTTCACTCTCATTTGCTGCATAAATGTGCAACTGGGGAAAAGTAGAAGTTCCAAGGCGGGGTGCCATATGTTTACAATCAATGTTCTTTCATCTTATCTGAAGACTATACCTGCAAGGTGTCTTAGAAAAGAAGGAAAAAAGCCTAGAATTGTTTCCAGAATGGAAAGATACCTTGGCAGATGTGGCAGCAGGTCCCTTTGGTCCTGGTTGGTGTCTGGCAGAGGGCAGGGGGACATACTTCTGTGTCACACAGCACTCGGCCCTGCCTACAGGTACAGCGTGTGCATTCGTCCAGGTTCCAGGTATCGCCTTCCACATAAAGCTCGTCTCCAGGAGCTTGGCAGACCACCATGTCCATTCCCTCAGGACGACCACTGCCTAACTCCTCTGAATCAAACCCAGAGAATTCAGGATTGGTTAGTTAACAAGAAATGTTTAATTATGCTGTCCTTAAGAAAGTTAATAAAGTACATTACGGGGTACGTTCTAATCTTAATTACTGCCAGGTAGTATTAATGTAAATGGGTTGTTTTAATTCATTTCAACTCATTTTTAGGCTCTTGGCATTCTTTGCTTTTTTCCAGCCTGAACATTGTTTGCCAGGCATTTTTGAAACTTTCCTCAGACACATACTTGCACATTCGGAGACAGAAACAGTCTCCAGCGTCTAGCAAGATGTCTCAAAAAGTCACATGGTGAGAATAAAATAAAGTGTATTACATGTGCTAGGTAGCTTTTTTTGGCATTTTGGGGGGAAAAGATGGATGATATTGGAGTTTGGTTAAGGGCAGGTGATGTTTTGATTTGGTGGGGTTGGCTGGCATAGATTATAGGTGTGGCATGTTTGCTTTGTGATTCACTATTTTGCCCACTGTAGAAAAGTATAAGGCAATGGAGAATTGGGTATGAAACAGGTGTGAACACATCTGGGAACATATTAAAGCGAAAAGGAGCTCATAACTGCCTGATTTAGGAATCACTTCACCTACTTCACCTACTAAGTTACACAGCACAATCAGAGATCATGATTTCTACAAGATTTTTGACTGTTCACTGCTTAAAACGCAGATGAGATGGTATGTCCATCATATGTGTGTCAAGAAAAACGTCAAACAATAAAAGACCTTCAGACAACCTTCAGATGTTCACCAATTACTACGCCATGATTACCCAAAAGGGTATGATCACTTAATATAAGCAGCAATGTAAAGTAGTACTGTAGTTAAATTACAATGGGGTCCAAAGGACTGAGACCACACTGAATATCTTGGATTTCTTTCTCTTTTTTTTTTCAAACTGGAAATAAACAGGTTTTAGAATTTAGAAAATTCTAAAACAAAACAAAAAAAAAGAAATATGCAACATCTTGACTCTTCAATAGTCAAGATTTTGAACTATGTCTAGGTCCCTCTTTAAATGTAAGCAAATTTGTGATATTGACCATGTTAACTGCTTTGTACAAACGCTCAGATTTTCCGTGAGTCTTATCCCTTCCATTGAAGCACGTGTTCGGACGACACACTGATGGATTTGATTTAAAATGGATCAGAAGTTTTTACACAAAGTTGTAGAGTCTGTTCCAGCTCGAATGCACACCGTCATTAAATACCAAAAACTAAGAAATTCCAAAATTCATGTAAATACTTCTAAGATTCTACTTTTCACTCAAGTTATTGTTGATAATATCATCTGTAATGAAAACCTTTGTGTTAAATTCAGAAAGAATGCCAATCAGAAGCATTTTCACTAGAGTTCTAAGACTTCACTGGACCTCACTATACATACCCAAGTTGTATAGGCCAACAATTTTTATATATGAAATCAGCAACATTTTCATTTTGACTTTACTATTTTTTTTACACTGTAATCTGACAGTGTGAATTGTACTTTATTAATGAGTTTACCACACAGACTGCTACTGCAACAGCCAGTCACTGCTGAACTTAAATCTGAAAACTCTCCGTGATGCATAGCAATGCGGTCTCCGAATTGTCCTGATCTCTTAGTAAAAGTTCCTCCTAGCAGCTTTTTGAGAACGTTTTAAGAAAAGCTAGAAACATTTAATACTAGCTTTTCAGAGAACTCTAAGTGATTTTGTAGCCAAAGTCCAAAGGACACGCTCAATCATGCTGCTCTAACAGCCAAAGCTACAGCCAAATAAAACATGTTACGTTAAGGACAGGAAGGCAGAAAGGAAAATGTGCTTGCAATGACTTGCAACTTGTCATACCAATAACCAGCTTTTCCTTTTCCTTTCAGGCAAACCACCGAATATCAAGAACTGACACGGAGTTGCTGTGCGCTCACCTCAGAGCTCTACTCAATCCATCATTACACTAATAAATCATTCTGACTCTAATGTAAGTGCCAACCTTTTGCACTGGTTTGTACCTACCCTCGCAGCTGGGACAGCACTGGTGTGGCCTGAGCACAGGATTTGTGCAGCTAGGTGCAGGGCAGGAGATGAGAACACACATCTCCCGTCCAGCATGGCAGTAACAGTCCCTGCAGCCGTCATGCCAGCTCTCGCCCTCTTCAAACTGCTGGCCATTCGCAGTCAGACAGTGGCTGCGCACTGGAGGAGAAGTGGTAGTGCTAACATCACGCTCACTCTCTAAAGAGAAACATTTTTTTTTAAATTAATTTTTAACATTTTAAGAGGATCAGAGGTGGATGTTTTTTCTGGCATAATCTGTGTTACTTACAAGAACACTTAATTCTTGCTCTATTCAACTCTCTGTGTTACCACCCAGAAACTCGAATTAATTCACACTGGTTTTTGTTTGTTTTGGCAAATAATGACACCTGTTTTAAATTAGACCTGAAATATGTCCTACATTTTTACCTCAACTGAAAGAACACATACTTTGAGAATACTTATTGTGCCATGTAAACCAAGTCCCAGGCCCGGACATGTGTGTGTTTGTTTCATGTCCCAAAATAGGCATTTATTTATTAACAGGAAGAAAAGGACAGGGAACTGATCCAGATGTTTCAGAATAGCCACATTTTGCTCTACAAGTCCACACTTAAAAGAAAACATTGTGAATAATGTATAACTGAAGCATTTAAAGTATTAGTTAATAAGGATAAATAATCTCAAGCTGGCACTGTTAAAATGTGCTTTCTATTAAAGCTTCATTAACTCTGAGCTGTTTTCATTCATCCCTTTAGTTTAAAAAAAAAAACTGTTACAAAAACACTAAAAAAAAAAAAAAAAAAAAGGACACTTTAATGGTGCTGGCGGAAAAGAACCAGTCATCATTCCAAGACAGACCTCTGTTTCTCACAGAGGAACTGGAAGGATGTGATTTAAACCTTTCTGAGTGTACTTTGAAAGAAAATGCTCTTATCTCTATAACATACCTGCCACTGCAATGTAAAGCTATTACACATCACCCAACTTGTTGCAACTGTAGACACCATGCTTACACGAAACCGTTACCTGGAAACGGAGTATTGCTGCATTATGGCCATCAGCAAAAGCCATAATGCACTCATGTGCATTAACACACACTCAAGTTCCCATACTCATAAGGAAAATAAATCTGCAGTATTTTTTTTGCTTTTTGTTACTTTAAATTGATATCTAGGGATCATGCATAAAACACATTAATAGATTGTCCACAATTTAAAATAGCATCAGAGAGGCTTCAGAAAGTTCTCTACATTTATTTTGTATGTAATATATAATTCACCCAAAAAAACCTGCCAAAAATTTCAGTCAAGCTTTTGCATTTAATGATAACAAGCATCAGGGTGCTTTCCATACTTTTCAGCATGCTTGATGTCAAGTATTCCTTCACCAACTCTTAATAATACCTAATAACACCTAATAAATAGATTAAACTTGAAGCTTTGACCAATCACTCACCTTTGCAGAGGCAGATGTTGCAGCCTTTTCTGTTCTGCTTATAGCCATCACTGCACTGCTTGTCACATGTGAAGGGGGGACACTTAATGCAGCGACACATCTCGCATCCATGTTTATTTCTCCTGCGGAATTACAATCACACTATTAAGGTAGGAAACTAACATTAGTCACCAGTTTGCCTGGTGTTCATAAATAAAAGACAGTTACTAAACTAAATATACTTGAGACACTGAGACAAGTGAGCCTTCGTTGATATAGGCTGCTACTAATTTCTTTTTTGTTGTTCGGAATGAACAGATAATGTTTTCTAAACAGATATAAATACAGATACGAATAGGAGCTGCACTATTTTGGGTTGCTTTTTGAAGAAAGCTTGCCAGAAAGGTTCAAGGGGCATCTGGTTGAGACTAAAGGTGTTCACATCTGGACTGAGGTCCCATGGGATGCAACAAAAAGGTCACGCAAGAGGGAGGTTCTTGCTTTCATGCAGACAAAATAAACAAAACGGGACAAACAAAGACCACATCCATTCATTCATTTAGCGTTCATTCATTTAACTCCCTGCTCAGGGTATAGATGGTTTAAATTAGACTACATGATTGTTTATATTTTGGGAATCAGAACCAAGTAAATTCATTAGAACCATATTGTAGGCAGATACAAACAAAAACTGTGCAAAAAAAGGCCTGTGCAAATCTCTAGTTGAGAGCAATTACGAACTTGAAAGATGTAGCTGAGGTTGAGGAACCTCTGTCAGAGCCAGAATTCAGAGCTGACCTCTGATGGATTTTTTTCTCCCCAGTGTTTACCGATGTTTCCGGGGGCATAATGGTAGGGTTCAATATATATATTTTTTTAAAAATAAATAAAAAAAATCTGAATACATGACTGAGATACACTCCTGCATTACATCCCTATCTTGTATGTTTAGTCTTTAGTTGCCTTTCATCACAAACACTCACTAGTTTCTTACATCTTGCTGCAGCATGCCCCCTGCAAGCTAAAGATCCACCTAAATTGCCAGCAGGTGTCTCATCTAGCAAGCCCAAGCATTTGAATGTAACAAATAGCCATTAGGACTTTTGGAAACCAAGCCAACAATGAACCAACTAGCCATGCACTAAGCCCAGTCTCCTCAGGGAACAATGTAAAATCTCACAGGAGTGTATGGTTAAATAATTCTGCTCACATAATACAAGTATATATATAATGTTCATAACTTCATCCATTCCTATTGGTCCTTCGTTTAAGAATCAACAACTTCTGAGCAATCTGTGTACATGAGCATACAAGTCAATAACACAACACTCTATGCCCAGCTGCTAATTATAAGAGGTACACTGGAAAGACCACGAAGCCAGATGGTCAAGCCCGGAAACACCAGGGCATATGGTTCTGCTTTCTTCCCGACTATATTACTTCTCTTTGAAGAGTCCAGATAAAAGCAGCACCCCGAGTTTTGCAAGATCCATGTGGTGCACATGCAATTCCATCACTAACAAAGCATACAATCTCCCCAGTCCCTTTAACTATACTATTCATCTGTTTCTTACAGGTTCAGATAAGAAAAGTTATGTCCTTTTGTGTAATGTTTGTGTAAAAGAAACACCCCAAGATGCATTTATATTTTTGTCTGACATGATTTTATATAGGATCATGACAAATCTGTCTCCGCGTATATATGTCACTCATTTGTTCTTCATTCACCCCTTTTATTGCTATGTACGTTAAAGTAACCTCCTTCACCTTCTCATCCATTTCTTCCAATTCATTGCTTAATTTCATTAGTCTAGCCTAATTATGTTATCTGTCACTTCCCCACCTTCATGAATAGCACCTATCTGTACACTGTACGCAGGCTGGTGCAGTAGCGTTGAGTTTTTGCTCACTTGCTGAAACAGCAGTAATGTGTGTATTAAGTCAGTGGACAGTGGAAACTCGCGGTGTACAAATACCGAGACAGGTTGTCCTGTGACCTTTCGAAAACGGGCTTTGTTTAAAGTCGGGCTGTGGAATTTCACCAGGGGCTATTGCTGGCTCGACAAATTCCAACATGTCTCTTCCAATGGCCCCAATACAGCCTGTCAGATCAGATGATATTTTAGTTTCACTGAGAAGGGGAAACGATTTAAGTCCCCTATTGTTCAGAGCCCCGGGGTGCTGCACTGTGCCAAATGTTTAGTTCAAACAACTTGCCCTCTGCACACTGTGATGCACACTTATATTTTTCAGTTTGACCATACTATCAAAGTCATGCTATTGAAGCTCTTCTTTCCAGAAAGATGATAATTCTGGGCCCAATTCATTTGAGCTTAGGCACATAAGGGCCTGTTAAGTCAATTGCAGTGTATTTTGGGCCAAAATGGTCCAAATGGTACGCAGCCACACTTAAGGTTTTTAATGGCATTGGGAATCTGGGCCAAAAATGACCCAAATGCAAGCAATACTCATAAGGGCCAAGTTTTGCTCTGACACATGGTCTGATCAAGGCTGAATTGTGGCTTTGTTGTAGGAGTTAGATTCAGATTTCGGAGTTCGTGGTGGTAAAAGCATTAAGTGTGAGCCAGCACTGGACCATTTCTCATCTGCTATCAGCATGCAACAGGCAACTGAAGCCCTAATGACCTACCAAAGCCCATTTTCTGGATTGTTAGGCAAAAGAATTACCACCAGTCTTTTTACAACATTCATTTACAAGTACTTGTGGTCTCGGTTATCATTTTTGGAGAGGTCACAAAAGCATCAAATGTATGAAAACTCAAAACAACAAACATATTCAAAGCAGACCCTTGTCTCTTCATGGGCCAGTATACACATATAAGACGGAGAGAGAGCTGGACAGAAGGCTAAATGTACTCTGGTTTACTAAGGGATTCCCAGAAAACTGAATCTCAGTGTGGGATGAAGCCTGTGCTTCCTGCTTGTATCCTCCCCTGAGGCAGTCACTGGCACTCAGTGAATATCCCCATCATTCCTATCTCCAAAAGAGCCTCCTCAGAGCATGTTTTAAATACCAGAGGCTTTTCATTCAAGATATTAAGTTGTGATACTAATTATTTGTTGTTTTGAAACACAGAGATGCTTGATCAAAAGGCTTACAGGTGAGGGTCTAGGGGTAGTAGAGACTAGAGCTTCCAGATGTTGAGCTGAATATAACTCAATTAAATTAAATTTTATTTGTTCTGTCACAATGCCACAAAGCAGCTTTTCAGAAATCCATATGTAGATTTTGATCCCTGTCAAGCAAGCCAGAGGTGGCAGCGATCCATGAGACAACATGCTGAAGAAACCTTGAAAGGACCCAGACTAAAAAGGAATCCCATCCTCTTCTGGGTGATGCTGGATAGTGGGATTATAAATCATTACAGTATTCAGTTTTAGAAGAGTAAAGGTAAAACAGTACTAGGGGGTTTAGGGGATTACGGTCTGGTCAAAAAACTCCCCAAGATGACATGAGGAAGAAACCTTGAGAGGAACCAGACTGAAAGGGGAACCAATCCTTTTCTAGGATTGACACCGGATAGTGTGATTCTAAATCATTACTCTTCCGTAAATATATACTATAAGATCATAAAGAACTTTGTGTGTTGAAACGATGTTCAATATGAACATCAGGGATATAATGAGAGATATAATCTTATAATGATCATTTGGTTAGAGGTAAGGGAAAACATATAAACCAAGAAAATAATTTGAGGCATCAGTAGACTTACACATAGCCATAGGGGCAGGTCTTTCTGCAGGTCAGCGGTCTACATTCAGAGGGTGTGCTGCACTCACATACTTCACAACCATAGTCATCCTTTTCATATCCCATGGGGCACTGCTTGTTGCAGTAGCTGGACAGTTTGGGGCAAGAGTCGTCTGAAACAGCCAAAAAAGATGCACTTAATCAAAGCTTATATGATAAGCTGAAATGGTTTACATAGATAATCAGACAAAAATGAGTCATATCCGCCTGAAGCAGTGCCTTACTGTACATTAAATGAAAGTAAATGAGTGTAAAATCAATTTATGGTCAGCTGTTGCTCTGAGGTTGCCTTTTGTGCATCATGTCCAAGGAGAAAACAACATAGCACTCCCATGATTCAAAATGACAATTATAGGGTGCGCTGGGCCAAATCTGTGTGTGACTTGTTCGACGAGCATGATGAAACACTGACACGTTGACCGGCTTGCAAAATCTCTGGACCTCAATTCCTTAGAAAACTTGTGGGATTATTTAGAATGGCAGATAAAAACCAAATATGAACCCACAAACTCAGACAGTGGGCTAGAATTGACAGGAACTATCTCAAGACACAGGTACATTCTGATAGGACTGGCACTGTTAAGGCATGGGGAAGAGTAACCAAGTATTAGGAAAGAAATTAGACAAGACAGTTTTTTCGTCCAAGGAGCTTACAATGTAAGTAAATAGGTTGTCCTGAGCATTGTCCTTTGGAATTTCAAGTTGCAAGTTTATTGTCATGTACATAGAGTGCTTGAGCATCTACACTCAACGGCATTTCCACCCACAGAACTGTCGCTCACTCAGTGTTTTTTGTTTTACGCACCATTCTGTGTAAACTCTAGAGACTGTTGTGTATGAAAATACCAGGAGATCAGCAGTTTCTAAAATACTCAAACAAACTCTTCTGGTACCTACATACATGCAATGATCAAAGTCACAGAGATCACACTTTTTCTTCTTTCTGATATTTGATGTGAACATTAACTGAAGCTCTTGACCTGTATTTGCATGATTTTTTGCATTGCGCTCCAGCCACATGATTAGCTGATTACACAACTGCATGAATGTGCAGGTGTACAGGTGTTCCTAACAACGTTGCACTATTTGTGTACAGTCAGAGTTACACTGCACACCACTGGTCCTTGCCTAGGTCCCTGACCCAACCCTAACCCTAACCCTAACCCTAGGTGTTCAGTGGGGTTGAGATCAGGGCTCTGCGCAGGCCACTCGAGTTCTTCCACTTAAACCTTGGCAAACCATTTCTTCATGAACCTTGCTTTGTACATGAGGCACTGTCATACTGGAACATGTTTGGGCCTCTTAGTTCCACTGAAAGGAAATCTTAATGCTACAGCATACAAAGACATCCTATACAATTGTGTGCTGCCAACATTGTGGTAACAGTCTGAGGAAGACCCTCATATGAGTGTGATGGTCAGATTCCCATACTTTTGGACATATACTGTATATACTGACTTCAACGTAGATTTGATAAAGAAAGCCTAGGTGTCATGTGGGAGGCCAGGTGTTTACTTACTGCCAAGACACTGGCAGAGTAGGCAGCCATTGTGGTCCTGCTGAAATCCAAAAGGACAATCATGTTCTGACAGAGAGCAGTTTTCAAGTGGGGGACACAGTAATGGGCTCACAGTCTCATACGAAGGCTCTGAAAGAACATATGAGAGAACAGTTAGTTACTGATGCTTCTTGACAGAAAAAGGATCTTTGCATTCAGACAGTACACATCAAAAGTATTTGAGGAACTTCGTCACCCTTGAAGAATCTGTGAGAAACTAAAACCAAACACACAAACCATCAGGTATTATTATTATTATTATTATTATTATTTTAAAATGTCATGGACATTCAAGTCATTAGCTTTTTTCCTAATGTGGCAACATATCAGTTATCATTAGCAACTTGTGAGTCTGTTTATGTGTACAAAATTTAAAAAATATCAGAATTTGGCAACACTTCAGTTAATGTGTGTTCATATTCTATAGTAACAACAACAAATACTACTACTACTATAGGACTTTTCATTTCAAGTTCAAAATCTTAAAAGATTAGATAGTCAAAACAACATATTTATGATAAAGTACATTAAAGATCCAATATAAATCATCAGTTAACTAACTCTACATCTACTACAATTACTATGATTTATGAAATAATAATAAAATATAACCTCAGGCTAAGAAAGAATAGGTTTAATAAGTTTAACAAGCATGTTTTTCGTCTGAACTTACAAATGGCTTTTGAGCTGATTTTCCTAATGTTATCTGGAACATTATTCCTGAGTTTAAGAGCAATTAAAGAATCTACCGGCTGAGCTGTAATAGGCCTGCTCAGGATTGTTTATACTGTTTCAAGAGATCAGATATGCTGGAGCTAAACCATTCAGAGCTTTAAACACCATGAGCAGGACTTTGTAGTCAATGTGAAATGTAATAGACAGTCACTGTAGTTTGAATAAGTCTGGGGTAATGTTCTCTAACTTTATTTTCTTGATAAGGATGCAGGCTGCTGCATTCTGAACAAGCTGAAGCTTCCTTGAAGAGGAACCAACCAATAACACCTTACAATACAGAGTGTCCCAAAAGTCAGGAACCAATGGGAGTTAAACTACATATATACTTATTTTTTATATTTATTTTTTCCTTGAAAATTGCATTAACATTGGAACACTGGAAAGAGCTTTTCGGTACTTTTGGTTCCTGACTTTTCATACACTGTGTGGATCTAGAAGTTATGAAAGCATGCATTAATTTCTCAGCATCATGTAGGGTTCTTATTTTGATTATGTTTCTCAGATAAGTAGTTGAGATGTTAGTTACATGGGAAACAAATGACATCTAGCATCTAGGGTTACATGAAGGTTCTTAACTGTAGCCTTTGGTGAATTCAACAACCTTACTGTTGACTTGGTACCTAACGTTAGTATTTCTATTTTGTCAGAATTTAGAAGAAGGAAGTTAGTTATCCAAGTATTTGTTTTTTACGGTCTTCCATTTTGCATAGTTGTACAGCTGAATCTGGCAGAACTGACAAATATAATTGTGTATTATCAATGTAAAAGTGAAAACCAACAGTCTGTTTCCGGATTAAATGTCCAAGTTACTGGATCTAAAGGCACCTAAAAGCTTCTGTACTTTGTTAGGCTCTGAAAACTCTCTGTGTAGGCTAACAAACTGGTAGCCATCTGTCAAATAAGTTGACCATACATGAACTTCAAATTATTTTAAGACTGTCCATTAAAGTGTCAAATGCTGCACTCATGTTTAACAGTACCAAAACAGAAGCATATTCACAATCAGTAGGAAGCAGTAGGTCACTGGCCTCTTTAGCCAGTGCTGATTCTATACTTAGATGCTTCCAGAAACCTGACGCAAATACATTACTGCTTTATTATTCTTACATATAAAAAGGACAAAATGGTTGGGTGACAACTTTATCCAAAATCTGAGATAGAAGGCGAGTTGGAGATTGGGTGGTAATTGGAAAAATGAAAGAGATCAAGTTTTCTTAAATAAAATTGGGAACATGGCCCAAGCTGAGTGACGAATTCATTATATAACCTTGATAGTAATTTAGAGGTTCTGATATGGTAAAACTATGCCTGTGTATGCCAGTAATCAAGTTTCTACTTTTAGTAGCATTGCTAGTAGTGAAGCTATATGCCACCGCACTCAGTAAATGCAAAGTTTCACATGGCTAATTTTGTCATTTCCAGGCAGCAGCACTTATCACAAACTCAGCTATCTGTTCAATGTGAATAACTTTCCAAACGTCAATTCTGTGATAAGATTCATGGTTAAATGCTAACATCACTGGCAGCAGCACTCTCCAGGTTTTAGTGATTACAGAGAAATGCAGATGCGATTATCTCACAGTGATTCTCCTTATCTGGAAACTTTGATGAATGAACAGCCTCTCATAGTAGTTCAAATTTTTTACAGTCATCTCTCCCCTAAACCACTGACATCACATCTGTCGGTATTTATATGATGTCAAAATGAGACCCTCAGCTTGAGGGGTGGTTTTCGTGGGCAGCACTGCTGTGATGGCACGTGTGCAACCCACTAATGCCTCTCCGTGCTGGCAGGCAGAGAACCAAAAGGAGCTGTAACTAATTATGTTCACTTAGAACAATATTCTCCTGTTAAAGAAGGTGGGTTGGGCTCCATTTGGAAGGCTAGACCTATAACGAGTAAAGCTTCTGCAGTCTAAGGAATGCCTGCAGGCATGGTTTAATGAGTTGTGAGGAGAAACATGCATGCCGATGGCACTGGATCACTAACAAGCTATAGAAAGGTGAGACATTACTCATGCAGTTACTTTAAAAGGATTACACTGCTCTTGTATGCACTTATCTTAAACAGAGTTATACAGGGACCTCACGAACTACATCAAGACGTGACTTATTTGCATGCTTCTATTAACTGTTTATGCCAAACGTAGTTGATGCCAGCTGTTCCTAACACTCTCTAAGCCGGAAATCTGGACGTCTGGAAATTTTACAGTAGGAAAGAAAACTTTCTCCAATTTTCATTGCATGTGTAAGTGTATTAGTCAAAATTCCATTACAAGAAAAATAACTTTCTCAAACTTTCAGACTCTAAAAAGCCAATAATCATCATGGTCATTACAACGAATAATATATACAGTACAGTGGTTAAGAATGGGCTAATGTTCTTAAATGGACAGTCTGAGTAACAGCATTTCATTCAAAGTCAAAATGTAGACCTTGGATGTTAATGCTGTTGAAGTATTCAGTGAAGTGTCTGTATTTATGTGATATAACAACAGATAGGATTGCTTCTCTTCATTCTTTAAATCGACTGATAGAACACATTTGTTCAAACTCCATTCAATTAAATTGTATTTGTATAGCACTTTTAACTATAGACATTATGACAAAGAAGCTTTACAGAAATCCAGATGTTGATTTAGAAGCCTAGTGCTGACAGTGACAAGGAAAAAAGTCCCTGAGATAAAACATTGTGAGGAACCAGAACCAGAAGGGAATCCTCTTCGGAGTGACACTGGTTAGCGGGATTATAAAACATTACACTTCTACTAAAGTATACTATAAAGTTAAACAGTACTGTGTTAAAAGTGTGTTGAAAGGATGTTGAGCAGATTGTGAATCAGTGTCCTGGGATGAGCACAGGACAGTGTTTATGATTACACAAACTACGGTCAATGCTCCTAAACCAATCAACACAGCTATCTAAACTGCTTTTACACAACAGTTGGTTCTGGTCCACTAGTTTGATTGGTCGAGCAGCGTTCCAAGAGTGCTTATATTTCCTATAACCGCACTGGGATGTTTCGCTGTGTGCATCACTCTGCTCGTCTGTGTTCACCAAGTAAAATTCAGCTTCCTAGTTTGAAACCGTTACTATAGTAGTGTTAGTGACATCATCAGCGGGCATGGCAAACAATACTTTTCGGAAATATAACTTTTGGCTTAAAATATGATCGCTTTGGCAGATGAAGATGAAAAGGAAGAAAGGACACCAATTTTACTGGAAGCACCTTTAACGGAAATGTACAAATCAAAGTGAGTGTGGCTACTTCGGGATCTATTTCCACTAGCAGAGGAAACATAAAGAGAACATTTGGCCATGTTGTGTCAGAATTGTCACTTACTCAATATTAATTTTTTGTTTATAGAGCTTTCGTATAAAAGCCATACCAAACTCCTAAAACCCCTGAAATAATCCACATAAATCACAAAAAAGCACAACAAACAAAACTGTATAGTTCACATCATTTCACACTCATGTAACTATTTACTTTTACCACCAAGCTGACCTGTTGTGTGCTTTACTATCCCAGCTGACAAGAGGTGCAATTTGCAGCATTTTTTTTCACACACCTCTCAATATGTTGCTATGTATATAAAAAGAGTCACCTTGAAATGCCCTGGCGTCTGAAAAAACAGTGGTATGCTTATGGAGGAGAAGAGAGAAAGAGTAGAAAGAGAGAGGACAGGTAAAGAAGAGTACCAAGACATGAGGTAAGAACTGTGTCAAAAATATGTTGTCTGTATCATCCACTGCTGTGTAACTGTTTTTTTATTAATCATTCTCACTGTCATTTGAATGAGTCAATATACATGTGGTTGTGTTGCTGTCAGTGTCATCTGCTGACTATATTTTAAACACACCTCAATATACCTCTTTTGAACTGAGCCGTTAAAGAGAAAGCAAAGTGAAAGGTTTTCCAAAACTTTGCCAATTTGTTGGTCTTTAATCAAGCTTGTTATCGGGAATTATTTTAGTTATCGTGACCATGTCCTCAACCATGGTTTTTATCTGCGAAACACTACCATCTTGGAAACACATCTTACAGCAAGACTCCTTATTTTATAACACAACAGTGCCATCCTCATTTCACATAAGCAAGACCAAGAACAACTGAAATTGAGGCCATATGTGGTGCTTTGGGATAATGTCCAATTCCTCATTTCCCACATTTCCTAATGGTGCTTCTTTCACCATTTTCTTCTGTTCTCAATGCTGCTCTTTTCTTCTCTTGCCGGGGATGTATATCGAAGCATATGACAGAGGAACACGACTACAGATAATGGTGGAGAAAAATGCATGTCAGGCTGTGTTTTTCCCCAGTTTCATTGCTTGAGAAAATTTGTGATGTGGATGAAATGCTCTGGCCGCACAGAAATGAATGGTTAGAGAAATAACTTAAAAAATAATGATAAACTAAACTCACATCAAAGAAAGAGCCTTGCTCTTGTTGGCAATAGCACATAATCTTTCCAGTCATCAATGCTTAAATTCAATTGCATCAAAATGGGCAAACCATCCAAGGAACTGTAAAATAATACCATTTTCTCTTCCTAAAAGCTATTTGACTTGCAGTAGGGAAAAACTTTATACACTAGTGCTGGGAAACCATCTGATATGGAAGGAATAAAACATGACAGGGCATGCTGTTACAGAAAAATAATCAGTGATGGTGTGGTGTGATATGGAGTGCCGTTACCACCGTGAAGTTGATTGACTATAGTCCTATAACAGCACATCTACAAGTGTTTTATTCATTTTATACCACAGCAATCTGCAAATTCTAAAAATGTATTTATAAGGAGTGACATCATACTATTTCTCCTTTTATAGTTACAATTAACGAATTAACGTTGTGGAAAATCCTGTTATCACTTATACTATAGCAGCTATAACCAGTTGTTCCCATAGCAGGCTCTTTTTTTTTAACTGTCTCTTGAAGTTACTAATACAAAAAAAAGTCAAGTTGCCAAGAAACTGCAAAGCCTTCTGTCCTAAAGCCTTTCTCATGTTGGAAAACTTTAAGGAAACTGCTTTACCTCTGATTGTTTCAAAGCACTGACACTGGAGACTCTCCTCACAGAATGCTTCACCTGATCAATGATTACACACAATTTTTTAATCTGTTTAAGTGGAGCATCTCCTATACGTCCTGCATTGGTTGTTACTATACAAATGATAACATTAGAACGAGCGCATTTATATAAACCTCACAGCCAGAACTGCTGTCAGAGCTGCTGTTTTAAAAAATTAATCAACACCTTCTGACCCATCAGAATAAAATATATCACCAGTGCTGCGGTATAGGTTTTATTATAGTTAAATGCATTATTTAATCACAAGATGTCAGGTCTAAAATTTTGAAATCAGTAATTTTTTAAAAAATTAAGATCTGAAGAGAAAACCTTTCATTTTGCAGTGGGATTCTGTTTTGCACAATTAAGAATGCCGTTTTGATGGCTAATATGATGGACCGTAACACTGTAGGTGTTGTAGCCACTAACACGTTCTCACTGGCTGTGTGTGGTCATGCAAACAGTCATAAGCCAGCAGTCATTTAAATGTTTAAATAGTTAGCATACTCTGAGTGGCGTAATGATTAGGTGTTGAGACATTTTTCCTCACTACAGGAAGTGGGAGAGAGTGTGTTTGCATCTGGGAATTTTGGTTAGACTAAGTGTTAACATTAAATTATGTGTGTGTGTGTGTCTAAAACGGAAGTGACCTAAGTACTTGTCTGTTCACCAGTTTTTTTCTGTGCCAGTAGTGTGTGTGTGTGTGTGTGTGTGTGTGTGTTCCTACCTTCACAGAAAGGACAGCACTCTCCAGGGATCTTGACAGGGTTATGGCAGCTCTGTTTGCACACCATGGCTGTGCAGTGCGGCTCTCCATCCACACATTGGCAGAAAGTGCAGTCGTCCTCCTTCCACTGCTCCTCGTGCTGCCGCAGCTTATGGTTCACCCAGCAGCTGGCCTTGGTGCTGTCCACTGATAACAGCTCCACACCTGCAGAGAGAGAGAGAGAGAGAGAGAGAGAGAGAGAGAGAGAGAGAGAGTTTATCCCAGAAGTAAAATCAAACGCACATAGCCATAAAATCAAGCACTTAGCCATGCAATCTCCATAGACAAACGCTGGCAGTAGAATACTCCTACTTTAGTAGTCCTACTAAAGAGCTCAGTGACTTTAAACGTGGCACTGTCATAGGATGTTCAAGTTAGTTCATGAAATTTCTGCCCTGCTAGATCTGCCCCGGTGAACTGTAAGTGCCATTATTGTGAAATGGAAGCATCGAGGAGCAACAGCAGCTCAGCCACGAAGCGGTATATCACACAAACTCACAGGGCGAGGCTGCCGAGTGCTCAAGTGCATAGTGTGTAAAAATCCTATCCTCTGTTGCATCATTCACTACAGAGTTCTGTCTCTGGAAGCAACTAGAATTGTGCTTTGAGAGCTTCATGAAATGGGTTTTCATGGTCAAAGAGCTGCACACAAGCCTAAGTTCACTATACGCAATGCCACGCGTCTGCTGGAGTGGTGTAAAGCATGACAGCACTGGACTTAGGAACAGTGGAAATGTGTTCTCTGGAGTGATGAATCATAGTTCACTAACTGGCAGTCTGAGGGATGAATCTGGGTTTGGTGTATGGCAGGAGAACGCTACCTACCTGAATGCATAGTGCCAACAGTAAAGTTTGGTGGAGGAGGTATAATGGTCTGGGGCTGTTTTTCAGGGTTTTTGCTAGACCTCTTAGTTCCAGTGAAGGGTAATGTTAATGCTACAGCACACAAAGACATTTTAGACAATTGTATGCTTCCAAATTTGTGGCACAAGTTTGGGAAAGATCCTTGCTTGTTCCAGCATGACAATGCACAAAGCGAGGTCCATAAGGACGTGGTTTGATGAGTTTGGTGTGGAGGAACTCGAGTGGCCCGCACAGAGCCCTGACCTCAACCCCACTGAACACCACTGGGATGAATTGAAACATCGATTGCTAGCCAGGCCCTCTCTTCCAACATCAGTGCCTGACCTCACAATTGCTCTTTTAATTGAATTGGCACAAATTTAAAATCTCGGCAAAAGCCTTACCAGAAGAGTGGAGGCTGTTATAGCTGAAAAAGGGGGCCAACTCCATATTAATGCCCATGGTTTTGGAATGTGATGTCCAACAAGCTCATATTGCTGTGATGTCAGATGTCCACATAGTGTATATATCATGTGGGGAGTTTAGCTAATGTGTCTTCAGTGTCCATTCTTGATTTATTTCAGGGGTTAATATAACCACTAAAACACTTTTAGCTTGACCTTTGACACTCAACATCTCAAGAACCACATGGGTATTATTTTAATCTGAAGTAGGAATCAACATTTAACAGCATTATACCCACATTTACACCAGTGTTTGAAGCAGGAAACAGGCTGAAAACAGAGCCAAATGTTTAAGAGCTTTCTGAGCTTTCAGCATGTTCTGTTAACAGTTTACATACGGTCTGGTGGAAGTGTGTAAGTAATGTTTCAGCATTCCTAAAAGTGCAGGTAATTGCTTCTGGTACTGTTTGCAATAAAAATGGCTCGGTGGAGGTGTTGCATTCCATGGTTAAGAGTGTGTGTTTTATTCTTTAGTTTGGTTTATGCTTACTTAATAGCAAAAGACATTAGTTTGTCATGCTTATGTGCATGTGGGTGCAGTTAAACTTAATGATTCATCTACATTTTCCCTTTTTTTGAATTCCTCCATCTATCTTGAGAACTAAATTTAGCATTTATTTTGAACCTGCCCAAGCATAACTGATCACTCAGTTAACATACTTATGAATTATCATCACAATCAACTATTTCCTTTTAAGACGCACATTCTGAAAAAAGCTTGTAGAAGCACTTGCTATATAGTTTTTTTTAAAGGAACATTAAGTATTTAAATTTTTTTAGGGGTTAATTATGGCCCTGTTCTTTATTCACTAACTCCAAAATTAGATTTCTTATACATGGCTTATTGACTATGCATTAAGCGTTATTCCTGTACACCTGCACCTGTACACCTGCACATTCATGCAATTATCCAGCCAATCATGTGGCAGCAGTGCAGTGCATAAAATCCTTCAAATACAGGTCAAGAGCTACGGGTAATGTTCACACACATCAGAACATCAGAATGGGGAAAATTTCAAAGTGCCCTTGACTGTGGCATGGTTGCTGATGCCAGCCGGGCTGGTTTGAGTGTTTCAGAAATTGTGATTTTCTCACAAAACAGAGTTTATACAAAATAGTGTGAAAAAAACATCCAGCGAGTGTCAGTTCTGCTGGTGGAATTGCTTTGTTGATGAGAGAGGTTTGAGGAGAACAGCCAGTCTGGTTCAAGTTGGCAGGAACCATGGTGAGCAGTAAAGCATCTCAGAAACCACAACATGCTGAACCTTGAGGTGGATGGGCTACAACAGTAGATCACACCAGGGTGTACTTCTTTCAAATAAGAATAGGAATCATAGGCTACAGTGGACACAGTCTCACCGAAACTGGACAGTTGCAAATAGACTGCAAAATTATTGTCTGATGTTTGAATGCCACAGCCTATCTAAGCATTGTCGCTGACCACATGCATCCCTTTATGGACATAATTTACCCTTCTCATAATGGCTACTTCCATTATATGATGATGCACTATGTCACAAAGCACAAGTTGTCTCACACTGGTCCCATGAACATGACAATGAGTTCGGTGCACTTTAATGGCTTCCCCAGTCACCAGATCTGAATCCAACAGTGCACATTTGGCACATGGTAGAATTGGAGATTTATAGCATGAATGTGCAGCTGACAAATCTGCAGCAATTATGTGATGCAGTCATGTCAACATAAATCTGAATGTTCAAAAGGAACGTCTCCAACACCTTGTGGAATCTATTTCATTAAGAATTGAGAGCAAGGGGGAAGGGGGGTCCTACCCAGTATTAGTATGTGTTCCTAATAAAGTATTCCTAATAAAGCCAGTAAGTATATATTAGTAGATAATTGGATATCAATAATTCAATTATTAATTGTGGTAATGCACAATAAACACTTAAAGACTGTTATGCAAATTATCGAGCATGAGCAGTTCATTACATTAGCGCTAATAAGCATACTGATATAGGTAAACAACCGAGCACAGGGTGGTGTCAGGCTCTAAACTAGTGATTAAAATTTTACTTAAAAATATGGAACACATCTACAAGTTTTAATGACTTATTGAACTCTTAGTAGCTATGAAGCTAGCTAGCATGAGCAAAAGTTTCTGTGGAAGAGAATGCTAGACTAGCTTGCTAAACTAGGGGGTTTCAATTGCTTCCATTTTCATGCTGTTTTAAAGTAATAGTTCAATCATAGATCCAATCTAAGAAATTAGCTTTTTCATGAACTGGTTCAACTCAGGTAACATTTTAATTCCTTTTCATCCAACGCCCTTCAAAGTGAACATGACTACCACAAGGGCAGACAACAATACTTTAGACTAATCATCACCTGAGATTAAAAGAAATTCAAGTCAGTCTGTAAAATTATATTGATTTTTTCTGAGTGAAGTGCTCCCTAACTTTCATTTTTTATAGTGTAGGTCTCATTAAATCCTTTCCATGGTGTAAAACAGGCCGTAGCTGAACAGCGCAGAGATGAAAGCATTCCCTCCTTGTGGAGCGCTTTAAATTCCAGGTGGCTCTCTTGGCTCTGACCTCTTATAACTGCCGCTCCAACCTCTGATGTCTGCTGAACTCAGAAACACACTCTGACTGAGGGAAATTCTAGTCCATGATCTTTCTGTCTGTTAGCCACATGCACTGCTAAGCTACTTATAGTCTGTCTTGTCCACACAGATTTGAGATCTATAAATAAACCTCTCTCAGTGGCTATCGACTAGTAAGAGGCTTGGTTATTGTTCTGTTATGACTGCATTTGGTTTCACTGTGACTCCTTGATCTGACTGTTCATGGATATAACAGGAATTAAAACTGAACACATTATAGGTTAGCATTATTCATATTGTTTGTAGCCTTCAACGTTCATCTTAGGTAATCACCCTCTCTGTTCTTTCTCTTCTGTCTGATCAGTGGAAATCTGCATCATCACTGTTAGCTCTTTAACACACAATAAAAAAAAAAATCTATACAAAATAATAATAAATTTAATGAATTGAAATGGAAAACCTAGCGAGAAAAAAACACAGGTGCCAACACTAACAAAGAAATCCTAGCAGGCAGGGACAAAAAACAGAATTTTTTTTTTCCCTGAGATGTGTGCCAAGCAACAGTATAAAAATAGCAAGGCATAAAGACTTAAGAAAATTATTTAATAAAAATTAGCATGTCCATTTTTTTTTTACGAACCAAAGAGACCATAGTCACACCTTCTTGTTTTATATTGGCTCATCAAGGTCAAAATTCATCTAGTTGGCACAAAGCAAAAATAACCATGAAAAGAGGCAAATGTGTCTTTCACGTCCCATGTCCTTCTCTCTTTAATAAATTGGCTTTTATCCCAGGGAATTTTATTTTCACATTGACTGACCACTGTTTTATCTGAAAAAGCAAAAGCTCAGTTTTAAGTTTTAGTTTTTAGTTTCAAAAATTGTAAAGGCTACAGCTAAACTATAGAAGTTGACAACTCTGTATACATTCTTAGGGTTCTTCAATGGTTTCCAGCTTCCTAAAGGGGTTCTACTTGGAATCTTTTGCAATAGAGCCAAACTGTTTTGAGGTTCTCCATTAAACCTTCAAGGATTCCCACTAATGGACACACTGAAAAACCTTTTAGGGTCCAACATTTAACCTTTTCCCCCCTAATAGTGTATTGTTGTCATGTCAAACCCGGAAACAGCGTCCAACTACAATACCCAGAACACAACGTGGCTTACATACATGGCTGCCACGGACTACAGCACCCAAAAACCAGACTGTCACATTCACAGGCTTACTGATCACACACACCTGAATCCAGTCACTCAATCACAGCCCCACATCATATAAGGACTCTCTCGCCAACTTCACTGCAAAGTATATGCTTTGTGTTTAATACCGGTTGAGACCAAGCCTTTCTATTGTTTGTCTACCTGGTTTTCTGATCCTGTTTTGGTTTTCATGTTGTTTGTTCATGGCCTGACCATTGCCTGTTTATTGACCACACTCTTGTCGCCGGATTTGGATCACCCTGAAAGCTTTTCTAATAAAGCCACTGTTTATCCGCATCTGTGTCCATATCTGCCGCCTGACAATTGTAGTCTAAAATGCTTAAGTTTCACTTTGTTGACACTGTTCTGTTCTTCTTTTCATGACTCTGAGACATTATTTTTCTCTCTCTCTGGGCCTTGAATGTTTATACTAACGTGTTATTGACTATGGTGCAGGTCTGGATTTGGAGCAGATGCCATTTAGGTGGAAATCATTCTATGAAGTGAGTATGCTTCAGGAGGAAGAGGCAGCCAAAAGATTCATGATCCTCACATGCAGGCCACACTTGGTGCTTTTAATGGAAACCAGCTTTCATACACCCATTCATGAAGTCAGACATTCGCTGCCTTAAGCCTTTTTTTCTATATTTTAAGCAGTATTTGGTGTAAATATTTTCAGTGGTATATAACAAACACATTTATTACTTTAACTGAATTTTGACAAAAGAACCTTTTAAATGCAAGGTCCAATGTGCTGTATAAACATTAATAAATGGAACATTAAACAGTCAGAGATGTCAACACTGCTAACAAGAAAATCCTAGCAGGCTGAGTAAAAAAAAAAAAACAGAATTTAACCACAAAAACACTAGCGTATGTGGATGGGCAATTTGACATTTTTTTCCGGACGTGCACCAAGCAACAAAATGTGGTCGATACATGATAATAGGCGGCTTCTCTGTTTTTTTACTGACTAAAGAGACCACCGTCCTGCCCTCTTATTTTCTACTGGCTCTCACGACTAAGGCTCATGAATTCAGATGTCAAAATTCACCTAGATAAACTAGACACAAAGAAAATTAAATGTTCCCAGAAGAAAATGCACATTTTTCACCTTTAGGGAATTTACCATGATGCTTTGTGAATTATATTCACTTTTGGTCTCTAGCTGAGAAAGCAAAAAAGTCTCCCATACTGCCTACATGGGCTAATAATGCTACCACCTCTCAACATTATTATATCTGGTATAGGGGGAAAGAGTGTGAAATGAGGAATAAGGGCATGTAGTGTGTAATATTAGAGTGTGAAAATGTGGTGTACCTGTGCAGACAGGGCAGCATTCGCCCTCTGGGATGTACAAGTTATCGCAGTCCAGCTCAGCACACTCAGCCTTGGAGCAGAATGAGATGCCTCCACGACACTGACACAGCCAGCAGGAGTCCATGCGGTACACCTCACCCTCGGCAAACTCGGTCCCGTTGTGCACACACTTAGGGGAAACTGGTGAAGAGAGACAGAGCAAGCAAAAAGCATATTTTGTTTACTTTACTCAATAAGACTACCTTGGTTTAAAAAAAAAAAAAAAATCATACCAGGGTCTCAAAAAAGTGGTTTATGACTAACAAATGGTTAGTTTTCGTCCTAAAGTGGCTACAGGTCTAGCTTCACTACACATTTTTGGTTTGAATGAATGCAGTGTGTTGAAGGAATTACTGCAAGCTTTATTTAAATTTTTATATAATAAATAAATGGGCTTCCACATACTCTGCACCATACACATACTATACGCAAGCTTATGTAAAGTATATATACAATAATTTCTCACATACAGAACATTCCTTTATAATTGGTAATTGTCCATAAACTTCCTAATATCTTGACCAATATAGATCAAGAGAGGTTTTAACTGCACATATTTGAATACATTTCACAAATCAAGGTATTTCTTAATGACTTAAAATACCAAACAAACCTCTAAATTGAACAAAATTAAACTGCTAAATTTAATATAATGGAAAACTGGCAATTTCCAGCAACTGTGAGCAAATCGGCCACTAGGGATGCAAAGTGAGTGGTGACAAAGTTTAAGGCTAGGCAAATGAGAAGCAAAGAGATGTGGCACCTACCAATAGGACTGAGATACAGTGGCACATTTTTTTCCCCACCAGATTGTAAAACATTACTGCTCTGTGATTTACTGAGCAGAGCAGCACTGGTGTTTTCATCATTCTGTTTTGGTCATTGTAACACTAGTATACAGTGACCCTGCTCAGATGCATTTTATACACAAGCATTTCGCTCTAGAATTAATATATGTTCTGTAGCTAGCTTGCAAGGTCATGGTGATGGACGTTGACATTGTGAGGACATGGGCCTACCAGTGAAACCAAGTCGAAACAATGAACTTGGAAAAATGGCATAAAACATAATGATCAACTTTATGAACAAAAATATACTGTACTTTTCAACTATATGTACAACCATTCAGTAAAAATCTACTGAATATTTTACTGACAACAAATCTATTTATTCTGAGAGAAATATAGCACAAAATTGGGCATCATTACAAATCGATTTTAGGCCTCATGTATAGCAGGAGTTTTATAATTCACAATAGCACTACTCCTCAAGAGTCCAGATGCTAAAAGATGTCTTCTAATAAACCTTCAGTGAAAAGGCAGCATCAGCATCTGTGGGCCATACCTCCATAACAGCTTGAAAAAGCAGATCTGACCGCCTGATCCACTTTCTTCAGACTAATGCAAAGCAGGTGGGCCAGGCCATTGGAAAAAGGATTTTGCCTCTTTTATTCTCTCCCTTCATCAACCTTGCATGTGCATTAAGCAAGCAGAGCGAACCAAAAGCAAAGCCTCCCAAGTCAGAGGCACCGTGATGAGATTTTAATACAAGTCACATAAAACATGTGCATGTGGGTTTAGTTTTAGGAGGGAGCGGGGCTATGTTGGCTTAGTGGTTAGCATGTTTGCCTCACACCTCCACGGTTGGGGGTTCAAATCCCGCGTGTGTGCGGCGTTTGCATGCTCTTGCCGTGCTTCAGGGGGCTGTACTCCAGTTTCCTCCCCCAGTCCAAATGATTGGCATTTCCAAATTGTGTGAATGTGTGTGCAATTGTGCCCTGAAGTGGGTTAGTACCCTGTCCAGGCTATCCCCTGCCTTGTACTCTGAGTTCCCTGGGATAGGCTCCCCTGTGTAGGATAAGCAGTACCATTGATGGACGGTACTAGGGGCCAAACAGCAGCACCTTCTTCTAGCCATTAAAGTCATAAAACATACTCCAGAATTATTGGCACCCATCATTAAAATAAGCAGAAATAAATGATGATTAATGATATTTCTTAAC
Source organism: Pangasius sanitwongsei (assembly GCA_037576675.1). Lineage (NCBI taxonomy): Eukaryota > Metazoa > Chordata > Actinopteri > Siluriformes > Pangasiidae > Pangasius > Pangasius sanitwongsei. The sequence goes on from CM075012.1 coordinate 19,898,794, forward strand.
TTAATATAAAGACAATATATTTTTTTAGGTTTTTTTCTTTTTTTTTAAGTAAACTGGTTTCAAAATCTTGGTACCCCCAAAATTAATATTTGGTTATCTTAGGTGAGAATAACAGCACTAAGCCTCCTGTAATAGCTAACAAGGTTGGAGACACTTGTAGAGGATCTTGGGCTAGCTCCTCTATATTCTTAGGTCTGTGCATGTGCACATCCTCTTTAATATATACCACAGGTTCAAATCTGGAGGCTGAGATGGGATTTGCGAAACATTTTTTGTTCCAGCAGCCATGTTTGTGCTGATTTGGATACATGTTTGAGGAAATACGTTACAAGCATCTTGGTGAAAGCATTATATACAGCTAAGTCTTAAGCTCCTGATAGAGACAACCAGGTTTAGGGGCTAAAATATCCTAAAATCTAAAATTATAATAAGAAATCCATGACAGTTCACTTCATGTGCTTTTGTTTTGACATGGGCTTTTGTTTTGATTCTAGTCTTGTCTCTGGCCCCAGCCTGTCATTGGTGTGTTTCCCAATTGTGCACCGTGTTCAGTATTAAACTTGTGATTTTTTTTCTATTTATTCCCTCCTGTTTCTTTGTCTTCTTCTTCTTCTTTCGGCTTTTCCCTTCAGGGGTCGCCACAGCGAATCATCACTCTCCACCTATCCCTATCTT
>CM075012.1:19908312-19933788 GCA_037576675.1 Pangasius sanitwongsei
GTTTGTAGAAGCAGTCTGCATGCCTAGGTGCTTGATTTTATACACCTGTGGCCATGAAAGTGATTGGAACACCTGAAGTCAATGATTTGGAGTGGTGTCCCAATACTTTTGGCAATATAGTGTAATTTATGGATGATCAAAAACTGTAAACTGGTTGACAGAAGAATAATCAGCCTCCTTAGAAGCTATATTCCCTGTTATCTGATTCAGAATGACATCATTTTGAGTAAAAGTTGGAAAATTGTGGTGAATGGGGAAAAAAAATTCAGACAGGACAGTTCTTGAGTGTGTGCATGTGTGTGTGTGTGTGTGTGTGTGTGTGTGAGAGAGAGAGTATATGCATGTTTTGTTCATCTGGGAATGGTAATATTTGGGTAGGAAATCTGACAGTTGAGATTGAGGCAGCAGCAGCCGTTGAATAAATAGTGAATGAGTGTGAGGTATCTGTACAGCACTGTTTTCTTTAGCTGACTGCGAAACAGCAGCAGCCAAGCACAAAGCTCACATTGATCAACTTTCTCAATGCATACTAACATGGAGAAAAGGAAAAAGGCCTCTTGCATTAAGGTAGGCTGCAAGCCCCTATTTAACAGCCTTTGGGGTAAGTCCTACACTTCACTCAAATAAACAGTTAGAGGCCTAATCTGGGAGATTTCTCCAACTTTCAAATTACATTCATTCAAGTTGGTCTGTTACAATTATATGTTGAGAAGAGTTGAGAAGTCTCTCTGGAAAATGCCATGACAATGTTACAGAGGATGATCAAAGACATTTACCATATATTATTGCAAGATGGTGGTATTATGTGAGTGCATCGAGTAATCATCAACTTATGTGTAGATGTTTGTAGCCAAATGCTATAGTCATTCAAATAAGATGGCTGTGATGGTGGCCCAAATTAATTCCATTAACACACCCGTTGATATTAGGGAGGCATCAATACCTATACTAGTATCAGTATCAGTTCGACACCATGCTCATTTTCTCATACTTGTAAAAAATGCTCCAATACACATCCGATACCTGTGAAACTATGTGACATAAGCCTAGTACACTGTCGTGTTAAAGAATAAATGACATGAAATGTCAGCGATCTGGACAGATTTAACAATTAATGATGGCAATCAAAGCAAAGGAGACTGTAAACTGTGCTCTGTGAAAATACCATGAGGAGGTACATAAGCATCATATTTAAATACAAGTAATCTGATCAAACATAAAACTCAGCACGAGGAGTTCATTCCTACACAGCAGCAATCAGCCCTGCTGCAAATGCTGGCTATGCGAGAAAAAATGTCTATAAACAATACTAGGTGAGTGAAAATAACAGCTCTTACCCAGTATGTTGTTCTTGATGTTCAGTCACTATCGATGAGGGATTCCAACGCAATGAAAACAAAAATGTACTTTACTTACTGTACAGAAGCACTTTTCTGAAGCAAAACAAACTTCCTTCTTCTTCACTGCAACCCTATGCAATCCAACTAGCTAATGCAGTTAATTTAAAATCAACTCGTTAACGTTATAAAGAACGAGCCTAGTATCCTAAGTGAATGAACATGCACATGTGCTTCTCATGGCCACTATTTAAACCGGGGAAACATAAACAGAGCTAAGTACATCGTTCCGTGACCCCCCTGACTGATCAATACTAAGGAGGTTACTCATTTCAATTATCCTTTGTACCTTTAACATGCATTTTTCACCAAGAAATGTGGATATAGGGTACCTTTAAATTATTTCAGGTACATACTTGTACTTGGACTGGTAATTACCTTTAGTAAGTCTCTTTTTACCTTTAAAGTTTTAAAACTTTACTCTAAAAGGTACCCAAGTTATACACTTTTAGGGTACTACCCCAGTGACAAGGACAGTGGTAGAATTTAGTACCTTTTTTCTGATTGTATGTTTAAAGGCACAATAGGAAGTGTAGGGGAGGTAAGCAGGATGAATTTAACAGTAAAAGTATTTCAAGACCACTGTGTGTCCAGTGGGAGCATCTGGGATAATTAGCTAGTCAGTGACTATGGAAGCAATCTTTGCACCACAATAGTGGCTATTCTCTTGTGTTTAGCCAACAAAGACACAAAGGCCTCTTTTGACATGCTTGATAAATCCAATCTTCCCAAATGGCCTCTAATTTGCTTGCTATTGGTAGAATGGGAAGGTACTATGAAACACTTAGCAACCAGTAGGTCCAGGCAACACACACACACGCACACAGGGAAAGAGGAAAAGCCACATGGAATGGGATAAGTTGGACATGGAAATTAGTTCATTACTGAAAAATAGCCTATTGTAGACAATGCATATACATCTGGCACATCCAACGCTCATTCATGAAAGAAAAACAGCTTTATAAATGTGCTTTTCTTTTTAGCAGCGGACACAAGGGCGGCAGTTTTCCTCCACGCTCTCTTTTCCCGTGCGTCTCCTGCAGGCAGAGGAGGCTGTGTTGACAAGCTGGGGTTTACTCATGGAAAAAAAGAAGTGCACAATGCAAGCACTGTTCGAAGACTGACTTTGGATACTAGTCAGTGAGGAACAAAGCTGCCTCAGTGCAGCTGCTCTTGCGTGGGCTTCGTTTTATATAGTTTGTATATGCAAAAAAACCCAGACAATCCGATATCAGATCTTCAAGTCTGTTTTTGCTTTAGATCTGCAGGTGATGTCAGAGGAGTGAACTAATGAAACAGGAATGCTTGACGGATGGTAAGCTACTTGTGAGACATTATGGAGATGAATAAGCATGATGTGCTGAATGTTTTACTCAGCAGTAGAGGTTTGGAAATTAGTGGAAGGGTGGGAACATGGGATGGGCTACTCCACCTCCTCCATAAATACACCAGAGTATCCACTTTCTTGCTCAGTCAATATTTGAGAATATAAATGTCAGTACACTGGACTGGAATAGAAGTTTCTGAGTGTAATTTGGCTTTTTTTTGTGTGTGTGTGTGTGTGTGTGTGTGTGTATGTTGTGTTTGGGTGCACAGTGTAGTACATACTTCCCCTCTTTGTCAGATATGTAGTGTGACCGAAGGCGACCCAAGCCTTTATGATGCTGAACACACAAAACAAAAGTGCTTTCCTGACAAAAGAAACGTCTTTTGTTCTATTGTTGAAGTCTGAGATAAAACTACTTAAGTTTACCTTAATTTCAGAGTTTAGTGCAGTATCATCAATTTAAATGTCTTTAGTTTAACACATAACCTCAACTAACCCATACTATTGGTAACAGAACAAGATGGAGAATTTCTGTAAATATGTTTTTTAATCAAATTTAAATTTAATGTTTTTGAATAGATCCACACTTACAGCATAGCTGTTATTTTCTCAAATGTTTAGATTAATCTTTAAGGTGACATCTTGAGGGTCCGATAAGATATTTTTTTAGATATTAGATAATAAGTTAAACCACAGACCCCATTAACTGTAAAATAAATTCGACATACTCCCTCAGAGATTTATTTCATGAACATTATTTAAATAATAAATAATGTGTACAGTAATTATTTTTGTCTATTTATTAGAGCCATAGATCTTTCTGTTCCTGAATGTTCCACCAACATTAGGTCCAAGTTGACATTATTTATAGACCAAGACTTGTCACAGACTCCCTGGCTATGTTTCACAGACCCCTGGGGGTCCCTGGACCTCACTTTGAGAACCACTGACTAAAACCACTAAGATGTATTGAATATATTCACTAGGCAACAAACCACTCTACAAAATACACTGTGCTGGATTTGAATATAAGTGGTCATGGTTCTAATAAAAGTTATTGTTAGGTTCTCTTTCTCTCTGTCTCACACTCTCCCACTTTCTGTCAATAGATCGAAAGGAGCTCATGATGAGAAAATAAGAGGCGCTTTCAGCTACTTCATGCTCTATGGCATGAGAACAAGTTAGAGAATGATGGTGAAAGGAGGGGAACAGTTAGTACACCATACAAACAAACCCACAGACACACTGTGACCTGCGCTTCAGCAGACAACACATAAACTCAGTGAAGGCCACATTGTGCTTTTGCCAGCCAGCAGTGGTCTGGACAGCACAACAGCTACAGCACAAAGAGATGCCAATCATGCAGAACTAATGCAAAGTGTAAATGGGAGATAGGGAATAAAGGAAAGGGATATTTACAGGTGGGCCGAGGCTGAAGTAAGCCATCTGGCAGTTCCACTTCACAGCATGGCATCACCATGACACTAATATACTAGAAAAGGAGCTGAACATAGGGGTGGCTTAGTGGTAAGCACGTTTCCCTCGCACCTCCAGGGTTGGGGGTTTGATTCCTGCCTCTGCCCTGTGTGTATGGAGTTTGCATGTTCTCCCTGTGCTCTGGTTTCCTCCTGCAGTCCAAAGACATGCGTTGTAGGTTGGTCGGCATCTCTAAATTGTAGTGTGTGTGAGATTGTGCCCTGCGATGTGTTGGTAACTCATCCAGGGTGTCCCTTGCCTTGTGGCCCAAGCCCCTTGGGATAGGTTCCAGGCTCCCCACAACTCTGTGTCAGATAAGCTGGACAGAAAATGGATGTATGGAAGAGCTGAACATGCCAGAATTGCAGACTGGGCCAGAGCAACTCACTGGAAATAAGGTTTATAGACATGGAGATGATACAGGGTGGATTATGCTTCTATTCTCTTGTGTTGAGATCTTAAATAGTCCAAGAATGATCTGAAGTTATAACTACTGTGCATCATTCTGCTGGACAAAGGCAATGCCATTTTCTACTTGTATCTTGTGTCTAGGTGAAAACTGCCTGCCTTGGAATTCAACATTAGACTATAGCTAAACGTTTTATTGGACACTAAATGCTAGACTGTTGCAGTATCATTAGAAAGGTCAGAGGAGAATAGCCAGACTGGTTCAAGCTGACATGAAGGCTATGGTAGCTCAAATAACTACAATGATGCTGAGCAGAAAAGCATCTCAGAATGCACAATGTGCAAAAACTTGAGGGGGATGGGCTACAACAGTAAAAGACCACACTGGGTTCCACTCTTGTGAGCCAAGAACAGGAATCTGAAGCTGCAGTGGGCGAGGATCACAGATATCAGACAGTTGAAGACTTAGAAAATGTTGCCTGGTCTTTTCCAATACAAGGCACTTCCCAAGACACTATTGCGAACCAGTGTGGCCTTTCATTTATTACATTTATTCTCATTATTTACATTTATTAACAATAACAAAAATTAAACAAAGACTGTTTAACTCTGGAGCTGAGGAGGTTTGCCTTCACTATAGCTTTGGAGGCAGAATATCAAGATATAAAAGATAAGAGCTGCTTGTGTGACTTGACTGCATGCAGCTACAGTGGGACTGTCACACTGCGTTCTGGTAAATGTCTCAAAAATAAACAAGTTTTTATTTTTAGTTACATTAAATATATTGGCAATGGAATACTGGCAGTGAAATATTTTCAATTCAACATGTCATAAACCTCCTTATATTAGCTCAGTGCCACTGTTTGTTATTCTTGTTTGTCCCCAACTAGAAACCCGATTGGTCAAGGGGTAAGAAAATACTTGACGTCACTTGGCATTTTTCTGAATTTTTTTTTTTTTCTGAAGCTGATGTTAAATGCAATGACGTGAAACATGATAATTTATTATTTAAAAACTGATGGTTAGATTTGGGAGACAGTATTAGCATTGTTTTCTCTGGATACAACTCCCTCCAACTGCAATCCAAAAGAAAATACTAATTTTAATAACTTAATTTGATTAGCATCAGGCATCCAAACTAAATAAACGATTATTTACAATGATCCCTTGTGACTGAGCCAACTAGTATAGCCCACTGGGTGAGTTCGTTTCCATTTGCAAGGGCATATTGGAAGACAGAAGCGGGTTTGTCAGCCAATCATTGCCGCGGTTCATTAACATGAATGATTAGAAGCGTTACACCCACTAAAACGGTCTGTGCAAGAGCAAGAGGCCTGGGAAAAGGATGCCAATATTTCAAGAAGATTTAAGGAATTCTGAAAAAATAAAATGTTCACTCTTTGTTCCAGAAAGCTAAGTCAGAGCCAAAACCAGCCACCCCTAAAGACCAACATTTCTTTGACACAAAGCCAAATACAATGGTATCCCAGGACTGGTAAGTCTGTTGTACATGTAAAAAAAAAAAAAAAATTGTGAGCACACACAAGTTTAACTTCAGTATCACTCTTAGTAATTGCAAGATAAACACGTTTCCACCCATTGTCGACTTCTTTACTCATCTGGAACCAAACAGCGTTTACATGCTTACTAGAAAATCCACTTTAATTTCTTCAAACACACAATGAGACCAGTCATTGTAACATAATTTAGTCATGGCAAGACCAAGAGCTGTGTATTTGTATCTTCAAAAATGACTTAAATCAGTGCAGTACAACCTAAACAGCTAGCAACAAGATCAGCTTTAGAAAACTTCTTTCTTTCTTGCATTTTAAAGAGACACCTTTTACTGTCTGTTGGGGGAAAAAATCTGATTCCTGTGAATTTGCTAACAAACAAGCAAGGATAATTAGGGTGGTGATTTGGTCATTTGACATGACTTGTTTGTAACATTCACATACAAGTTAATCCCTAATAGATGTATGCACACTACCACACACACAACAAATTTAGGGCTGCAATTATGAATATATTATTCAAAATTAACATATAATGTCTTCTAAACACATACAAGTACAGCTATAAATAGGAGGTGCACTATTAGGAAGGCATCTGTTTGAGACTAGAGGTGGACAGGATCTGATAGGATGCAAAAAATGTTGAAGCTCACGGGGCTTAGAGAGACCATGTTCATTAACATGCCATACATTTACAGACTTCATTCATTTATCTTTAGCAACTGCCTTGTCTGGGTCAGGGTGGTGGTTTAAATTAGCCTACTAGTGTGTATTAGTTTGCATTTTGGGAAACAGAACCAATTAAATTTGTTCGAAAATGCTGCAGGCAGGTACAAACAAAAATAATAATCGGAGAATTAAAAAAAACCCAGAATTCACAGACCATGAGGACAGCGTTGGCATTTCTAACTCTTGTTTTATTTTCACGGGTTTCAATGGCAATGGATGAATTACAGTCAGGTGTGCCTACAAAATGATCTATACTGTAGATGTTCCCAGGGTGGAGCTGTAAAACAGAACTAACATCTTTACATATTCAGAATATAAATACAAGCTAATTTCTGTTTAGTCCATGATACATTTCAAAAAAGCAGTATTAAAATTTCAGTTATTTTATATTTTTAGGAGAATACTTCACAGCTTTAAAATGCATTTGTGCCTGGTTAGCCACCATGGAACATACTTTTAGAATGAAGAAATTCTGTTATAATCCATAATGTGACTATGCGTGTGCACACGTTGACGCTCATGTCTGTTAATATTAACTCAAATGTTAGGTAATCCCGAATTGGTGCAGTGAATAATGGAGCATGTGAGTAGATTGTTCAGTCTTTTCCCTACAGAGCTCTGGATTTCAAAACCCTTTTCATCAGAAGCGTTTTAATCAGTGCTCGGAGTTAAACAATTTTTTGCTTTATTAATAATTCTATTGAGCTAATTTTCTTCGTTTTATTTTTGTTTGAACATTTGAAAGTAAAACTTTCAAATAGCCTTATGTGTTATGGCTTGGTGCCGCTGGCTCCATTCACTGAGAAAAGTCCCTCTGTACTCCAGTGAAATTCATTCCGCTACATTCCACTCACATTTATTGTGTGTTTGGCTATACAATTATATATTTAGGAGGCCACACGTAGGTCCAAGACTGTTTACACAGGAGCACTGGATCGCTGAGCTCCCCTAGAACTGTCACTGTCAATAACACAGGAAATAATTATATTTTAGTGAGACGTCAAGAAGACAGGCAGTTTGAATGTAGATAAGTACTCCTGCTGCTGTTTTGTGTAATCTGAAGAGGTTAGAAAGAAGGTAATAGCCAAGCAAGATCAACACAAAGGCTACAAGACCATCTCCAGAGGCACTGATATTCCTGTGTTCACTGTTGCCAACATTATCAAGAAATTTTAAAGCTCATGGGATTGTAGCCAACATTCCTGCACTTGGCTGCAAGAGGAAGAATGACCCAAGACTGAAGAGAAGGATTGTTCGAATGGTGGAGAAAGAGCCCAGGAAAACTTCAAGACAGAGCCAAGCTGACTTTTATGCTCAAGGTGCAACAGTTTTGAGTTGGGAAAATGGGATCTGTGGTAAAAGACCGAGAGGACCCCACTTCTTACAGAGAAACACAAAAAAGCCTGACTGGCGTTTGCCTACATGTATGTTGAAAAGCTACAGTCACTTTTGGAGAATGTTCTTTAGGCATAAAGAGAACTTTTTGGTAAATCACACCAACTCTATGTTTACAGAAAAGTGCACTTTCCCTACTGTGAAACATGGAGGATGCTCATTGGTGTTCTGGAGTTGCTTTGCTGCCTCTGGCACTGGGTACCTTGAATCTGTGCAGTGCATGATGAAGTCAGAAGACTATCAAGGAATTGTGGAGAAAAACTTACAGCCTAGTATGCTCAGGTCATTGGTACAACAGGATAGTTATCCAAATCATACATCAAAAAGCACCTGAGAATGATTTAGAAGAAAACATTCTGAAATGAACTGCACTGAATCTAGATCTCGATTCCATTGAACATCTGTGGAAAGAGCTGAAATTCGCAGTTGGGAAAAGACATCCAGCAAACCTGAGAGAACTGGAGCAGTTTTTTCAAGAAGTTGAGAAGTGTAGAAATCTCATTCAGAGCTACAAAAAATGTTTGACTGCAGTTATTGTCACCAAAGGCTGTGCTACAAAGTATTAGATATAATACTAATAATAGATATTTTTGTCCATGCCATTTTAATTTGCTTTATTATTTAACACAATAGGTTAAATCATAAAGCAGAAGCAAAGATTCTGTTGTATTAAATGCAAAATAAATAACTGTGGATATAACACATATTTGACAGTTTCAACTTGAGGTTATTTTTCATGCTTCTTTCTCCTTTATTTTGGCCATGTCTGTAGCAGAAGGGAAATCTATTATCTGCCAATTGCTTGAGAATGAAACCATTAGGGTGGAGCTGTGCGTTATATCACAAGGTCTCATCGATGGCATAATAAGAGTGATTTGGTCAAACTATTCTCCTCCAAAGACAAGAAAGGAAAAAGGATGACAGAGTAAATACTCTACCTCGTTCACATCTGTTACACCCTCTCAATCACTGCTGATGACGTGTTATGAATGTGTTAGCAAAGTGTAATCACCTGACATGACTATCACTGATAGGCTGCATGAGTCTGCAGTCTGGGCTAGAAAGAAATCAGACACAGTGTCGCTTTTCCATACCATTCTGCCGTAAGGCATTTGTTAACAGCTAATAATTTAATGTGGATATGAAAAATGAACATTTATATTGATGTCTTTCTATCTTAGAAAAACAGGAGTTATTAGCATTGCTATCCCATTTAAACCAGCCATCCCTGATTACTAGTGTATAATTTAATTCTCGTAGCTCCCTCGAACAAAATTAATTCCAGATTTATTAAACAAACTTTTTTGTATTTCAAAATACACACACCAAGAGCCTGTCAATTCTCAGATACTCAACTTACCACACAATGCTTAATAAGCTACATGCGTCATTGTGGTATGCTGCCACTTTCTCTCTACATCACAGGTTAAGATCAACACCTAGAGGGAGAAAAGCTAAAGGCACAAAAACAACTGATTGTCAGGAGCATAAAACACAGCCTAGCTATATAAACAGCTGATGATAAAGAGGTACATAAATCAGACAAATGTTTCTTTATCCTATCATTGCAGTAAGGCCTGACATCTGCAAAGCTGCGGCAATGTCATCAAATCTGAAGTCTGTCTCTGATCCACATTATACATGGACACTAATTTACAGTAAGATCATATACTAAGCTATTCATAATGAAGGTTGTGTGGCTCAGCCAAGCTACAGTATGTCATAGAACTGTTTCCACTTTTCAAGCATAATTTCCTTTCAGAAATACAACAGAGGAAAGGGATCTGACTATGTTTAAACCCATAGCTTGAGCCTTCATCACCTCATCATCCCCAACTTTCAATCACTTGCTGCTTCCTGACCACATGCCCAGAATCCTGCCAATACACACACACGGCTCTTACTACGACAGTATGTGAACAGACCCTGTACAGATCGGAATAGTTCTTTCAGGTTTTAGGTTTTCTGTTTCATTGGTTGCATTGCCTTGTAAAGCCTGGTTGAACACTGGCACACTGGCGCACACACACGCTGGGAGATGGAGATTTACTTTGGCTTTATGTGTTGCACTTCAGTCTGCACCAGGGTACACAATCAAACGTCAGGAAGGTTTTGGGGGGAAAAAAACATGAAATTTTTTCGTAAAGTTGTCTTTTAGCAACACAAAGATGGCTGAAACGCTATCAAAATATTGACTGGTTACTGTTAATAGCACTTATCACCTACTCAATTGCATTTGGTGTGTGTCCTATTCATAGTTTTAATTATAATCTAAACTGGGTAAGGTAGTCCTGGATCCATATTTACAATATGAAAATTAATATGAATAAGAAGGTTCATATACATGATAAATATATTATATATGATAAATGTATCCTGTAATGGATGGTATCTTCATTACATAATCATTAGCTGGTAAGTTACTATTTTAGACCAATAAAGTCAGAAAAATGCTTCCATGTAGCTTATCTTAGGGTTAATAATAGATTTTGGAATGAAGTACCTGCGGCTAGTTGGCACTGGCTGCGGTTGGCATAGGTGAAGTGGGGATGGCAGCTCTGGGATGCACACTCACAGCCTGTGGCGGTCAGGTTACAGCCAGAGAATACACAGGCTGGGTTTGAGGGACCCACAAACTTCTCCCTGTGCCTGTCCCTGTGCTCTTTCTCATGCCTTCTGGCTTCTGAGAAACATGACATTGCACATTACATGCACTTATGTTACATTTGTATTACATGTACTTTATGTAGACCTGTGTACACAGGCCATTTCATGCTGCACTATGATATTGACAGAACAATATGTATAGTATAGATATGTATTTGTATAGAATAAAAATTGACTTGATTTGAAAGTGTGTGTGTGTGAGAGAGAGACAGAGAGAGAGAGAGAGAGAGAGAGAGAGAGAGAAGGTGAATTAACATTCTCACAAGATCCCTCACATTATTTGTAGGTCTGAGATGCCGAATTTTGCTCTAGGAAATCTACTACTCTGCAGTTTATTTCCAACACTAATCCAACACATCTGACCCTAATATTCGAATGCCTTCTAAACACCTTGATTAAGCACATCTGGTGTGATTAGAGTTGGAATTAAACCATGCTTGAGTAGAACTGCATGTCCCTGCTGTGAGCAATGATGTGAACCTTTCCCACCCTAAACCACAAATGACACCGTTTCATCCAATATCATCAAACTGTTCTCCCATCACAATAATTCTCACCCGTCTTCATGCCCTGGGCACACGCCTCTGGATCTGGGTAGCTGAAGGAGATGAGGCAGGAGTGTTTGGACTCACAGACACACTCCCCACTCACAAGGTTACACCCACTTAACAGAGGGCACCGCTCGTCTTCCACACCAGTGTCTGGAGTGCCTGAGACGCCTGAGGAAAAGACGGAGGTGTCACCACAGATTATTTTAGACATTTTACATGTAGATAATTCAGTACAAATTGTTTATGCAAAAGTGTTTGTGTGATTTATTTTCATACTACACAGCTGCAGCCCTGTTGTTCACTCCCTAAAACTCTAGTGACTGAAACTATTTAAACTTCAAACTTCTACTTCATTTCCCCTGAATAATACTGTGACCTTACTATTATAAGGTTCTATCTGGATTTGGATTGACTGACAGATAGACCCATACAATACTAAGGTCACTATGTCAAAACCGCTTGACCACTATAAATATCCATTTGATAGAAACCCATTGTGGTGATGTAGAACTGTAATCCATGCATGTGGGGAAAGAAGAAATGCTACAGATAACTATAGAACAGTATCTCCCTTGTGGGCTGTTTTTAACACTCTCGCTTATCTACTGCTGTGTTTTCTTTGTGTCCTTTCACCTTATGAGGATCTGTTGCTTCACTACTTCCATTCTGTCCATCCATCATACCCTCTTTTTCTTTCTCTCTCTAACCATTCACCTCTCTTTTTCTCTTTCAATTTTTTGCTGCCATTTCTATACGATGAAGCAAATCGGCTCTTCCCCAAAGCTGACTGAGATCATCTGCAAGTAAACAGAACCACACTCCATGACAAAACCCTTACCAAACATTATACAACACAAAAGGTATAACTTATGGGTCATGTCAGCAATGTACTTGTTCTGATATCTAGAACTTCGAGATTACTTTCCATGCTCTCTGCAGGTAATGGGGAACATAACCGGGACAGGTAGTCTTGAAAACTTAAACTGGTATTTTTTACCATAGAGAACTTTTAACATAGTCTAAACCATGAGTCATCAACTGATGGCCATGGTTCAGATTCATACCCAGCAGAGTTTAGCAACTGTAGCTCTCTAAGCACGAAACAGCTTGGTTTATGTAGTAGATCCTCTATTGTGGCCTATCCAGTCACATGCACCTTAGTAAATTATGTAGCTGAAGGCAGCTCATCGGACCAGAGACTAGCTCATCTGTTCAGAGTCTATGGTGTTAGTCAAAAGGGGTAACATGAAGCAACACTATGAAACAAAACACAAACACAAATTCCTTTATTTTATAGCCATAAACCAATCAACGATGGGGAAGCATTAAAGTGTAACTGTTGTCACCATTCAGTCCTTAGCTGCTTATTCATACGTATCTTTGAACAAATGTTAGTTGAATACTAAACGCTTGCGAAAGTTTTTAACTTTCTCCTGAGAAGTGTGAGCCCCTTCTTTCACACTACTTAATGTGTGAGGTAGACTAATCAAATGTACCCACTTCTCAGTTTACTCTTAAAGATGAGGTGGTTGTTATGAAATCTATAAATCATCATCATCAATTTACTCTTCAGAAAACATACAGAAGACATCCACCTTCTGTTTAAGTAAGTAAACCTTGTGCAGAATTAATCAGTTTGGAGCTTGCGTACACACATGCAGAGATCAAACCTTATTTATGGCCTTAAAGTGCTTCTGAAAGCATTTCCTAAAGCAAAAAAGTGTAAATCATGGACTTGTGCCCTGAAGTTCTGCCCTTACTAAACACGAGAAAAAAACAAATAAACTTAAAACGGTAAACCTTGAGTGTTAAAGAAACCAATTCATGGACTGAAAGAGTTACACAGCCAAACCTTTGGGACATATATTTACACATCTGGGTCTGAAACTAACCTGTGGATAAATATGTGTATATTGAGCAGGAGACTGCGGCTCTTTCAGACAGACAGGTTACCAGGCTGAGCATAAGTAGGCTTTTCAACCTAACCCTCATTTGGCCTCCCCAGAACTTTCCTTCTTGCTTCCTGTCACCTTAAAATGATCTGTGCCTCCAACACTTTTCCATCCAGACCTTTCTTGCAAGGGCATTTTCACATTTTTACACTTACAGCAGGGATATCATAAAGCAGGGGCTGTATATAAGTTATATAAGTTTCTTTATATAAGTTAAGTTTTGAATTGGAAATACTGGATGTTGATTAAAACTTTGGACATCATAAATATAGTTTTTGCTCATTTATACAGCACTCAGGCTAGTGGCAGGAATCTAAAGTGTGATCACAGAGATTCCCTTCCGATGCCAACCATCCCTGCTAACTGCTAAAATGTTATGACCGTGTTTCCCCACATACTATAAGTTAGAATTAAAGTTAGAAGTTTTGGAGACTTCATGTCTTGGCAACCAAGTCCTGAGATGAAGCAGTTGACCCCAGAGGCCAGGCTTTGGCTGATAGCATTATTAAATAGGAAGTATTTGAAACATTAGATAATGCTAGTTTAAAGTGGACTGGGCAGGCACTTCTCATTACCAGCAGAAATGGACCCTTCAGTGTTTCCTAACTGACTGAATTAGGTGAAGGGAGGGTATGCTAAGTGCTTAGGTGTGAGTCGAGCTTCAGGCTGAGGATCCTGACAAAGCATAATGATAATAAAAAACATTTCCCATTAATTTTTATATAGCAGGGGTATTTAACTAAAATTGGAAGGCCCAGTTATGGGCCAGAAACTAACATTACTGAATGGTGATAATAGTTACCATTTAAAGATTAGATTATGGCTATAAATAAGACAAATCAAACTGGTTATGTTATGTTTCGCACTGATATCTCAAGTTACTATTTTGACTAGCACCACAAACTCTCAAATAGAGGTGTGCTCTACGTGACTGTGTTTTTTTTTAAATCCCAGTCAAGCCCGCTCCAACAGAAAATGACCAATCCTGTCCACTTCCACAGTTATCTATCTATCTATCTATCTATCTATCTATCTATCTATCTATCGCCTGCTATATTTTCTATAATATATGGTTGGTTAAAAGTTGGTTCTATTTCCCAAAATATAAACAAATTCATCATTTAAACCACCAAGACTATGAGCAGGATAAAGCATTTACTGAAGATGAATAAATGAAAGTGGTAAATGCATCAGTAAACGCTGTACAAGCAACTTGTACATTCCCTTGTTAGTGAACATGGCCTTTATTTGTCCCACATGCTTCATATCTGAGTGCCTGTATTAAACTAAAACTGTCCAGTCCCGAAACTTTTTTGTCCCAGTGCACACACCTATTCTAAGACACATCTGTTTTGAACTTGAAGTGGGGGGAAATGCATGGAGAATACAATGAATGCATATATCTCTGCTCCATTCATCTTAAAGTATTCTGTTTTAGTCAAAACTTCCCTTCAGGACTGCCTTCAGCTAAATAATTTACATAAATCCATGTGATTGGACAAGCTGCAACAGAGGCTCTGCTACAGAAGCTGAACACGTTTAAAAGACTAGAGTTGCTGAACTATTGCCAGCAGGTTACATTGTCTCTGCTACAATATTTTTCAAGTACTTGGTTAGGTTTGATGAAATACTTTTCTGGGTCCACATGCGAACCATGGTCCACCAATTGACAACCCCTGTTATAAATAATGGTTTTATATTTTGCATATGGCACGTGCCCATGGCACATATGCTGAGCACCATTATCATCAAATTAGTTTGTTGCAGCACACTGTATATAAATGTACATTTTACATTATCTTGTTGTGATGGATCCGGAGCCTATCCCGGGAACACTGGGCATGAGGCGGGAATACACTCTGGAAGGGATGCCACTTCATCGCAGGCACCCATGCATACACACTTTCACACCTTAAGCCAGTTTTACGCTGTGCAATTCCAGCAGTGTTTTATGATTATTATATGTCACACTGCACGAGATGAGCCCAGCCTATGTAATAACATGTGTTCTTCATGTCAGATTAAATGATAATATATACTGGGTGTGCAGCATAAAAATAGTTTCACGTTGTCATAATAGTAAATAAACTCTATGAACAGAGCATCTGCATGCAAATTAGCGAGCTGCACACCTGGACGTTGTAATTCATCCTCAATTTCTTTCCATGTCACGTCCCTTTTTGTCCTGACATGATGTAAGTGTGATGAGACACTATAGAGGCGTTCTGTCTGCTGCCACAATTCAACAAACTGCTCTTTTTTTTTTTTTTTAAATCCCATATGTTTTGTTTACATTTCGCTATTGCCACTAGCGGGTTTGTAGCTGTTCCCTTAGTTCTGTGTAATCATATGCTGTCCCCCTACTGGTAGATTTTAGACGAGTGTCGTAGCAGCGGTCACATTAAGCAAAATTTTCTGACAGTGGTGGTTCAACAGTTAAGGCTCTGGGTTACTGATGAGAAGGCTGGGGGGGGTTCAAGCCCCAACACTGCCAAGCTACTACTGTTGAACCCTTGAGCAAGGCCCTTAACCCTCTCTGCTTCAGGGGTGCTGTATCATTGGCCGACCCTGTGCTCTGACCCCTGACAAGCTGGGATATGTGAAGAAAGGAATTTCACTGTGCTGTAATGTATATGTGACAAAGAATGGCTTCTTCTTTTTCAAACTTTGTCGTCTGATGTCTTTGGTCACAGCTGCGCTAAAACGCCACCGTTGAGTGTGTCACATTATGCATTCTAAGAACACCAGTCACAACTCCCGACCAAAGATTATCCTTTACTATGTGTGATTGTGCCTGCGAATGCAAAATCGTGCAAATATCATACAGTGTAAAACCGTCTTTAGCCAATCCACCTAGTGGCATGTTTTTGGAAGATGGGGGGAAAACTGCAAAACCCAGAGGAAACCCATATTGGCATGGGGAGAACGTACACAGAAACTCCACACAGACAGTAATCCGAGCTCAGGATTAAAACAGGGACCCTGGAACTGTGAGGCAGCAACACTACACACTGTGTCACTATGCTGCCATGCAAGAGACCATGCTAATGAAAATTACCACATACGTCTAAAAAACCAAATAAGTGTCTTGAGTGACAGCAGATAACCAATATGACAAAATACTTATACTTGAAATCATAGTAAAAATTCATTAAGGATATTGGAATCGATCACATGCACAACAGAGTCGGGTCTCTCTACATGGGTCTCTATTCGTTTCTTCAGTTCATCAACAGAAAAGAAATCACTTCATTTATTCAAGCAGCTCAAGTGAGATAATTAATGCATAATGAATCTTTCATGCATGATGCATTAGCATGATTATACTTCAGCTGCTTGCAATCAGACAAGGGATGATGATGATTATACACCTCATCAAGCTTTCTCATCAGACTTTAAAATTTTACAGAACTAATGTCACCTGTATATAGAGTTAAAGTTTATTTCCTGTAACTGACCCCATCCTGTCCAATGCATGCACACACACACACAGTGAAAACCTGGAGAATAAACAGCTACATCAGATTTTCAAACTTATTACCTTATATGAATTGCCAGATCAGAGAGAGAGAGCAGTAAATAGGTGTGTGCTCAGGCAGAGTGTGTTAATCCAGAATCCCCTTTGCCTGTCTCACTTCAATCACAGAAGTCATTAACTCTGAGACTAAATCAAAGCAGCTAATGTGCCAAAGGCACACCAGGTCAAAGTCAGGATTAACCTTTAGCCTTCCACTTGTAAATATGGCTCAATCACAGACCCTGGCCCCGAGGACATAGAGCTGGAACCCTACCAGACCCCCCAGAATAATGGCATGGAATGGTCATTTAGCTCTGGGACCTTCTGGGAGGTTCTCACCTCTGCTTTCCCTCATGGTTGTATCCTGAGCAATCCATTTGGTCATGCTGGGAGAAAGTCCAGGCCAGGGCTGGAACTGTGGAGGAGTTGTATTCTCCAAGGTTTAAATTAGGATTTAGGAGGTGGGGGACCTGCTTCTTTCATGGATGCCAACAATAGGGAAATGGCACCATTACATTTATATTATTTTAAGGAGTCTGCAACACTGATATCACAGATTTATGATGAAAACAAGTTGGATATATATCAGTTTCTGACCTCATGGCTTCAATTAACTAACTATAGTGGGCCGGTCAGATTTCATTGTTCCTTGCTTGTCAATTTTGAAAGAAAATGATATAAAAATAAACATTTCTTCTAATTCTTATTCAGTACAGATACAGCTACATACAGTAACAGCCTATGTAATATGAACACAGCAATATGAGCACATTTTGCTTTAATAGTAATGAATAAAAAACACAGCTTTATCATTTGCCTTCACCAAAGAAAAAAAACATTCAGCAATTTTAAAAGTAAAGAATCTGACTGATATTTCAAATTATATAATCAAGTTATTTAAAAAAAAAACAACAACAAAAAAACTCAACCTGCCGTTTACATAACCAAAGGTCTAGATCTCAGCAACCACGTTTGCTCATGTTTGGCTTCTTTCTCTATGTCAATTTGATGCAACAATTATAAAGAAGAGAGAAAAAAGAAAAAGAAATAGCACTTCTATAGCAAGTACAGCAAGTTCACCAGGCACGTGCAAGTGATTAACGTGCGCGCGGGGTAGACGGAACCATTTTTTGCCTCTGAGAGGAGGAGGTATTGCAGTGGCCGTCCAATTTATTCTACTACGGACAGACATTTCTGGATTTATTTAAGCATTTCTTAATTTATTACTCTAGAAATTTAAAAACTGAAAAAAAAAAATCCCATTTCCAGGATTCTTGGAGGCCGTCCACCTCGATGCACTGAGTAGTTACTTCCACTATCTGGCCAAACTCCGAAACGCCTGCTTGTACAGGAGCTCGCGCCAGGTGTGTGTTTGACCGGAGGTGAAGTAATCATACCCTTCACACCCCCAACACTTTACTCAGAGATGATGGAAGCGATATTACTTGAGCTGTCTGAGTTAAACCATCCGTAGTATTGGATACTTATGAATATCATTACAGTAGCAGGGTTATTCTTATGTTTTAATGTTATTATGATAAACTTACAAAATGACAAACTCTGATCTTTTTCACACTCACCTTTGCAGACCCCTATATCAGGAATGGTAAGTGCACCGGTGTGGTTGAGAGCGGTGCACGTGAGCCCCGGGGCGCAGTAGCCCAGCTCCCAGTTCTCCCCGCCGCACAGCTCCATCTCGAGTCGCGCGCACTGATCACAGCAGCCGCACGGGTCCCGCGCCAGCACGCGCCCCTCCTCACAGCCCTGTGCGGGGACCGGTGGGCACGCGCGCTGCGGGCACGGCGCACACACTTGAGCCGCGGACGCACGCAGCAACACGCAAAAGTTCAACAAGGCCAACACACTGTCACTGCGCATACTGACACGAGCCCGCGCGCGCACTGCTGTGAGAAAGAAGCCCGAAATCAGGCACGAGTCACTCTCTGGTACAAGTGACACTGAATAATGGAGTAACCTTCCACCTCTCCTAACACGACATTCCCAGCCTTCCTAAAGGCAAACGCGAATAAACAGATCTCTGTACGATTAGGTGGAGCAGGGTGCCAGGTGTTCCCGACTCTCGGCCCGAATGAAAATCCTCTTTGAATCAAGTCAGTTTTCTTCTAACGTTTCTTCTAAAGTTGTAGCTCTCTGGGCCACCTATGCGATCCGTACACTGATGATGCTGAAGCGCACCCTGCGTCTACTTGCACAATACTGAGGATGCGAACTGAAACTCACACTGACCTTAAAGGGATATAGGGGCCGGAGGCTCCGCCCTCCTCTGTGATTGACAAGGGCTCTGATCAATAACAAGCGGGGAGGAGAGGGCGTTTCTGTGCCAGCCACCCAGAGGTGGGTGCGCAAATTTATTGCATTGCGCAATGAAGCATCGTTCATTTGGGGAAAAGTGCATGAATTCCACTGTAAATCCTATACTATATGTTGACCCAAAACACAGGCTACAAATAAGCATGGCCCATGTATATACAAACTTTATCTGATGTAAGTGCAGTTGGCATATTTGGAACATTCCTGATAGAATACAACTATCAGATCCAACACTACCTGACTGTGAAAGAACAAGAACACACAAAACACATAACCATTAAATAACGTTATGCATTAATTGTTCATGCTAGCATTCAAGATATGCACTGGTGTAACTGAGCATTTCTATATTCAGCTCAGTTAAGTTTTAAGATTACAGCAGCAGTTTGTAGAAGCTACGAGTCTACAGGACCCAGGTGAGATTATCCTGATTCTTAGACATAATCTGTGCATAAAAGTGCAAAAATATTTACTATAGGACCACACTGAAAAAAAAGTCAGTGAACTCAATTCAAATGTGTACATTAGTACACATTGTATTAACCCAATTAGTTTTCATACAGCCAACATGATTTGATCATGTATATTCAAAGCCCTGGAATAAAATCAAACTCACCCAAACTCAAGATCAAGCCCAGGACCCTGGCACTGTGAGGCAGCAACGTTACCCACTGCACTATTGTTCCACACATGATTTAATCAGGCGAACTGTATACTATAGCTATTTCTTTCTGTCAGTGCCAACATCCTCATAATCAGAATCACATTAATACTATGTGAATTGTTCGTGCTTACTCTACATAATTCAAACTAGTAGCTTAGATACTTGTTTAAATTAAATTTAGTATAAGCAATGAAATCACATTTTGAAGAGAAACTACATATTTATATGGAAACTATACGTAATATTTTCTCTTCAATCTGACCAACCACATATTCCCTTTTTTTTCCCACCTTACCCACAGCAGCAAAAAGTGAGTCACAAGTGCAGAAGCTACAAGCAGTAGTAGAGTATCAGGATGAATCAGTAGGTCTGGAGGATGAGACAAACCACAGCAGTAGAAGAGTGTCAGGATCAGGCACCGACATCACAGCATGCAGCAGGTCTAGTAAGTACTAACTGGAGCTTACAACATCCAGACAACACGATTTTACAATAGTCCAACCTAGAGCTAATAAAAGCATGAGCCAGTTTCTAACCTCATTATAACAACATTATATTTCTTGGCTTATCAATGTTTCTGAGATGAACTAAAGGCTATCCTAGTAATATTATCGATATCTAAATGAAAGACTGGAGTCAATAATCACACCACAGTGCATCTGAACAACTAGTTTAATTCCACTCCTAATGCTTGAAATGCAGAAATGGGTCAGGTTCAGACTATGCTATAATATTTGCTGCCTTGGGCTTGCAAATATTGCTGGGTATTCAGATTATGAGAAAGCAAAGGAGGAAAATCCCCAGCAGCAAGGGATCATGAAACGTCTGAGCTAAACCTGAGTCATCCTGTACAGTATTTATTATGATACTACAGCATACATAAACTTGACAGAAAATGGTAAATAGTAAAAAGTATGCGACTAAATTAACCATGGACAATCATATCAGCACTCACTACAGCTTGCAAACGCAGCTGATAAAATTAAAAATGATATACAAAAGGAATTAAATCAATTCTGCATTTCTGCTTGAAGAATTGATGTTCTGCAGTGAGCACAGTGAAAGAATTATTTACAACAGTAAACCATCATCACTTTCCACAGTACCAGGATTTATTGATAGATGCACATTTTTAGTGGAATTCCATTTTAATTATGCATTTATGTTTCTTGTGGAAAATAGTGTACTTGGATTCCATAGGGGTTCCCAAACTAGGGGTTGCAACCCCACGTGGGTCACTGGATTCACTTATACAAATGTCCTGTTCATCTACCTCCGCTAAACGAACTAGCATTTTGTCTCAAATTGCATACTTATGTACTAGTCTAGAGTACTTTCCTTTTACAGTTAGTGTTTGGATTTTAAAAATCTCTCACGTAGCATTCAAACATACCAGGTCTGTTTTGCATCTTCTAGTACCCAAAGCTGGATTTTCTAGATTAGTAAATTCTGTTGAATGTAAAGTCAAAGTTTTCAGTTTGAGATGCAGCTTATGACAACGATCATGACAGCGGCGGAAAGTTTTGAGAGAAACAGAACTTTGTTGTTTGGCAGAGCTTGACGCTGTGCATGCAATAGCTATACATTTTACTTGGAAACAGACAGGGATGTTTTGGCTCTGATATGCCATCTATAGTGGATGCTGCTTTTAATCTTCCAGATGTGCATAAAATACGCAGGCGAGTGTGTGCACAATGCCGCCCGTGTTGCTGCGGCTTCTGCACATGCACAAGTATGAACCAGGCCCCTCTGCTTATTTTCCTATACCAGCACACCCTGTTGTGTTTATGTATCGTTTTAAGCTGGATGTGACAACAGGAAAAGATACACCCTTTCAAACACTTGGCTTTTTGTGCATAGCAGTAAGTCCATGCTTCCCACTAGACAGCTTCACACAAGACAAATCAGTGCAAAGAATATTCCTTGTGTTTTGAGTCCTTTATGTTACACATACAGTATGTTACTGATTTAATAAAATGTTCAAATGTTACAGTAGTCCTAAATTATAAATCTAGCATAAAAAAGATGATCAAGGCTTGTAAAATTCATAATATCCATCCGGGTTCTTTTGCCCAAAAAGCTTGGGAATCCTTGGATTAGAGTTTCTACCTATCTGAGTTTAATAAATGTGCTAAGGCCAATCTGTGTTCTAGCTAAGACCTTACAATTCCAGCTATTTTGTCATGTCTACCTGTCATCTAGTGCTTGGCTTTCTCTCTCTGCATTTGTGCATCCTGCTTTCTGTCTACTTCCTTCTCCTCCCTGAATTTTGTAATGGTATCTCTTAGGGGAATCATTCTATATAGTATTCATCCAGATTTTCTCAGAATTTGCACAGCATTAGTTTTCTTCCCCCTTTTTTGAGATTTCTTGGATTTCTTCACCCCTCACCTCCCTTTTTTTGAACATCTCCTAGAACAGATTTCTGTATATAGAATTATTGGGTTCTCATAAAATGTCAGTATGGACGAACAAAACCAGACATCGATATTCATCAGCAGTGGATGAGGAAAAAAAACATTCTAATTTATTAGTTTTAACAGGGGAGGTGTTAAAGGAAGTCTGATCAAGGTGCTCACAAACAGTTTCTTGTAATACGTTGTTTGAGAAAAGCTAGAGCTTTGGAAAAGTGCATCACAGTGGGTTGGGTCTTTGGTTTAATATGTTTAATATATTATAATTTTTCAGGTAATTTTTTTTCTTTTTTGGATGGGCCAGATTTTGGAGAAATGTGTGTGTGTGAGAGAGAGAGAGAGAGAGTATGCAGTAAATGGACTGAAAAGGTTTACTGTGTGTATATAGTTATAAATTCAAATGGCTGTATTGTAACCACTGCAGCTGACGTTTATTTTTAGGTTGTTTACAGGTCGGAGGTGGGGTGGATGAGCTACACTAGCACAATGAACACGCAGTGTTAAATGCTTTTATGGTGGGTCAATAATTGCCTTCTCATTCCGGGATCCTACAGACTCTCCACTTGAATTAACGAAAGATTATAATGGTAAATTGAGGTAACTGAGTTACTTGAATTTTCTGACACTGCTCACTGCTGCACGTTCATTCATTCAGCTTCAGTAAGCTCTTTATCCTCATCCAAAGTCTATCCCTGGAACACTGGGCGTGAGGTGGGAACATGCCATGGATGGGAGTCTAGCCTGTCACAGGTCATCATGCTTCTCACACACACACACACACACACACACACACACACAATTCACACGCTCATTCACACCTAGGAACATTTTAGCATAACCAAACCACCTACCAACTAGGAGCTGCATAGACTAGAAGGCCAAATACATTCAGTAGCCGTTGCTGTGGGGAGATGGTTGTGTTTGTGTATTGGAATAAAAAACAATAAAGAATAAAGCAGAAAGCAGCTAAATGTACTTTAGTTGTTAGTCTAAAATATTACAGACTAGATGAAGTCAATTCTGCACTCAGCTACACAAGATTTTGCTGAGAAAATTATATATATATATATATATATATATATATATACCCGTTTGCTTTAATAGACTGTAAACACTTTGATATCACTTGGCATCGGTGGAGAGGTGTGCGTGAGACTGGGTGAGATCCCACTCAGCTAGTTTAGAGTTAGAGTCAGCAGCGCATGCCAGTTCAAAGAGGCCGATTCAGCCTCGTTTCCAGATGCTACGGAGGCTGGAATTGAACACGTCTTTAAAACCTTCCAAACACTGCTGTAGACATCACATTCTCCATCCAGCATTAAGAAAGGATTTTCTGATCATTAATGCATATGGAGTCACATTCAGTTAAGCAGTGATTTCAGCTGAGCCACATTGTCCACATGAGCGCATTTAAAAAATTCGCACGTCCTTAAATAGTGTAACACAATACACTACAGCAGATACAAGCAGATTTATTATTTTGTACATTTATTTTAATTTGTTTAGAGTAAAATGCTGGAAACGCTGGAAATTTGTTTAGAGTAAAATGCTGGAAATGTCATTTGTGGCCCGTGTACGTGTTCACTAAAGGACGTGTTTAGTGCGTTCTTTGCTGCTGTGCTAAATCTATGGAAAAGATGACAAGCCAGTTAGTTAACTAAAGTCAGGATCAAACCGGGGACCCTGGAGCTGTGAGGGCTGTGAGTGACAGTTCCAAATATGAAAGCATATCTCTTTTGTTTGTGCAGAAATATGGTAGAAATATGGTTTTGTTTTAGAGCTCAGTGTTTAGGTTGGGCTACTGAAGCAAACCACTGGCAGATAAAAAAAAGAGTAGTGCACCTCCCCTTCATATCAAGAACTCAGTTTTTAATTAATCTGGTCATTTAAAATTTTCAAGGTGCAGTATGTTGCTAGGTTTCCTGAGAATTATTTGCATATTGCAGATATATGATATACTGCAGAAATGTACACCACTGTTACCTCATTTCCCATGAAAAGACTGAGAAAAAGAAGAAACACGTATACCTTTTCCTGTGGCTGAACATTTGTAGCTTCTCTTTTTTTGTGTGCAGTTTTTAAGTAGTATTTGGGGTGGGAATTTGATGAAATTTGGCAACCTACGTTAAAGTATAAATATTGTGCAGTCAAAAACAAACGAAAAAAACTCCAGTAGAATAATCCACCTATTGTTCCTATCTATATTCATATTATTTTAGGATGCATTATCTGTTCAATCTGAATAATGTATTCATAATATGTATTCAGTTATATCCCTAATATTTATCACTCACAAATTACTATTTTTATGGAAGTCCTAAGAAAATCTGTGTTTTAAATGAAAAATGTGAATTTTGTAACATATTTGAGGTATAAGATATTTGAGCCAAATACCTCACTATATAATCCAAGACCAGTTAACCATTTAAAAATAATATTTTTCAGTGTAGCGGTACTTTTCCACTTTATTTATTTTCACTGTTTTTATGACAGAGATGAACTGAATAGCTTTTTTTTTTTTTTAAACAAAGCTACAATTCCCCCAATCTGAACCAAACTGACACAACTACAGTACTATATTACTATGCTATATTAATTACTATTTCTATACATGGAGCTGTCACTTACTATTTAGGCCCAACTGATGTTAAGTAGGACTGAACCAAATGAATAGAAACAGATAGCTACACTGTTCAGTTCCTGTATATGTAATTCATTAAAAGGATCAAAACAATGTTGGTGCCAAACCAGCACCCAAAGCTTTTGGCCACATATTCTGAGCTAACTGCGAAGCAACAGATTCATATTCATAACATCTTTGTCTTCAGAAACATCTGCACTCTGTAGCAGGAGCCAAGACCAACACAATGTTTCGGAGATCATAAGCATTACTAGACACATCCCAGACACAACCCTATTCTCTGATTCTCTCTATTATATCTCTCCTTTATTTGTAATTATGGCATAATGTAATATATCATATAATAATATAACATAATAATATATCATAATGTCCTTTTAGCATTCGAAGTTTCTATAGCATTGGAGATGGTACATAATTATATATACAGTCAGGTCCATAAATATTGGGACATTGACACAATTCTAACATTTTTGGCTCTATACACCACCAC
>CM075012.1:19933888-19955775 GCA_037576675.1 Pangasius sanitwongsei
CATTGTGGTGGTGTATAGAGCCAAAAATGTTAGAATTGTGTCAATGTCCCAATATTTATGGACCTGACTGTATATATTTTTTTTTTCTTCAAAAAATTTCAAATGGACAGATAATTCGGGTGTTGCATGGAGGCACAGCTCCAAGGTCAGGTTTGAGCTTGGGTTACTATCTATTTGGAGTTTCACATGTACTCCCCATGTCCATATGTGTTTCCTCTGAGTTCTCCCACCTCCCAAAAACATTCTGGCAGGTGAATTGTCTACAACAAATTGCCCCTTGATATGAATGAATGTGTGAATGTGTGTGTGCATGGTGCCCTGTGATGGACTGGTGTCCCATCCAGGGTGTATTCCCGCCTCATGCCCAATGTTCCCGGGAAATATTCTGGCTCCACCCTGACCATGACCAGAAAGAAAATGAATGAAGGAATGAACAATTTGGAATGTTGCATCAATATTGTACAGGCACTGATTAAAATTGTGACCAGGTGTAAAGATTGTGAGCAAATCAAGAAATGTGTCCAGTGTCATAATGACAGTTCAAAGTATCAGTCTAGTGTTTTGCTCATATCGACCCATAAAGCCCATTCAGTGGACTCTCCCAAAGTCCTTCTCTGCTACGGGATCATTCTGTACCTTTGGTTTGGTTTGCCAGGAGAGGAAAAAACTTTTCTCCTCCTTCCTTCTGTTTAGTCCTTTTCAGTTCATAGTACTTTTCTCTGATTAATCGCTTCTCTCTAACTCATTTTCTGTCATTGGCAAGATATACTGGTGTAAGTGTGACAGAGTTCAGCCTCGTTAATAGCCCATGCTGACTGTCATGATCAAAGCCAAGTGAATGTGACCTCTGCATGCTTTGGAAAAACCTGTTCTCTTCACCTATATAGCTGTGAACTTAATTGTGTTCTACAAGTCTTGGCTTGCAAGCTCAGCCATTTCTAAAGCATAGCCATTTCACCCTGACAGTCAGGCTTCTGGACATTTGTTTGGCAAAAGGAACTTATAGGAGAATGTTGAGTACAACATTTGCTCAAGCCATCATTGTGTGTGTGAATGCAGAAGAGCGGTGGGGTATGAAATGCATCAAAATGCAAACGATTGTTCATTTCTCCACATGCAGGAATGGAAAAAGTGCCACAGGGAATCTTAGCTGAGCTGCAAGACTTGACAAGAATCTGCGCTGCTCTTTGACCCTCCAGCCCTCTGACCCCTAGGTGTTAACACTTATCCAGATAGGATCAGTAGACACTTCTCTCTGGGTTTGGTTTATATATATATGTGTATGTGTGTATGTGAAAGTGAACTTTTACTGATATGTGTTTAAATGAATCTATAAGCTGACTGAGAGCGCAGGGAATCTGCCACTGTCCTTGCCGATGAAACTCCTACAAGTGAGACTGGACATGACTAGGGGTGTAACGACGCAATGCATCACAATGCAAAATGTGATGATGTGCATTGTGGAAATGTGTGATTCACATCATGTAAATCAGCATTCTATTAATTATGCATCTAAACACTGTTTGAATCCCAGAGGTCCCAATCTGCACGACCCATAGAGTTAAACTATATAGAGAGCATGCTGGTCAAATGATTGCATTCTTTCATGGAGAGCCAGCTCCATTACCGGGAATCATCTGCACTTGTGAAGTGACTGATAGCTCCGGGTCACAACAACTGATATGCATTATAAGTTATACGGTTACAATACCATGTTATAACTGGTAAAAAGAGCTCGTCAGCAGCTTTCAATTGACACCAGCCTTGTGCTGCTGCAGCCTACACTACGAGCATTTTAGCCGACTTTGGAGCTCTATTTCTGGGTGAAATGACACCTTAAGCGCTGCTACAGAGCTCATTACGTTTCAGTCGATCATTTTCAACAAAGAGACTTTGTTTATTTAAGAAAATTTTTGGGAGAATTTATACATTTATTTTTAAGATATGGTGAACCTGTACATTTTGTTTACGGTTGTCATGATCTACATTACCCATCAGCCCCAGCACATCATATGACCATGTCACATGTCCCACTGATCACTCACACCTGTTCTGTGTTGCCCCTAATAAACACCCCTAATTAAATTCTGGTTTTGTTGTCGCATGTTTGCGTGCATGCGTGCGTCTGTCTGTCTCCCATGTAGTGTGGATATTTTTGCCTTGTATCCACTGTTTATCCAAAGTTTATGGTTTTTGTTTTCATAGACTTGGCTGGTTTGTTTGTACTTTTCACAATAAATAACGTGCACTTGCATCTGCATTTGCCTCCCAGTCATGACAACAGTATTTGACCTCAGTTTGTAGCAATTTTTAATATGTTTAGTTTTATACAGACAAAAACATTGTTTTGCATTGTTTATGATTCAGAAATAAAAAAAGAGTCTTTTCAGTCATTTTCTTCGTTCAAATTTTGTTCAAAATATTCTGAGAATCGAATTGGATTGAATCATGAAGCCAGTATCGTGAATCGAATTGAATCGTAACTGGAGTGTATCGTTATACCCTTAGCAGTGACTTACAGGGGATTAGGCATTCTCTCCAGCACCTGACTTTCTGTGTGCTCCCTAGCCTGAAGAGGGTCCTTACCTGTAGCTCAAACAGAAGATGCACTAAGCTTATCTCAACTAGAAAGTGTTTACAGTCCTTAGAATCCTTCTAAATCGCGAGAATATAGTTAGATACAAGGTTTCAGGGTTTACGGAGTCAGAAATCACAGGACTAGGTTCTCGATGACTATTGGTTCTGAAATCACAAGTAGCCTCAAAAGCAGTTATTTGTACATGAACAAAACTAAATTCATTTATTATACCTCATCTAGTCAGTTTAATTTAACATACCAAACAACTGTGAATGAATGAAAAATACACCCCAAGTGAGTGTTTAATATTGTCAGTGAGAAGAATAATAATGAGGCATACAATTTAGGGGAGATCCAGTACAATTTTAACATTTTTAGTTCAAGTTAAACTACTCAACAATGTTTTAAATTACAGACTTCATACTTCCCATCTTACAGACTTACATACTTCCCAAATTATAGACTTCATACTTGCATCTTGCTTCTTTTTTGCATGTACATGTTTCCTCATATTGTCGGTGAGTGCTGCGTATTTTCACTGAAAGCAAAAGGATTCCTATGTTACGTCTGTACCAGCAAAGTGCCACAGTTGGTTGGGTCAGTTGAAACACCACCACAATTGTAAGACCCTGCAAACTGACATGTACAAAAATCCAATTTAACCATCATACTGTACATTCACTACTGTATATAGGTGTGTATAGGTATAAAGGTGATATAACCTTTGAGAGTAGCTTGAAAAATATAAACCCATGCAGAGATGTGAACACAGAACAATCAACCATTGTAATTAATTGATGATAGAGCTCATAAATCTTTTTTTTATTCATTTACATTTCATTCTTGTTATATCACAGATACCAAGGTTTAACCATAATTCTGTAATTTATACAAGTATAACATCTTTCAGTGCTCCTTCAGTTGCTGTTCATCCTTAATACAAGTTAGTGGGTGCATGTTTTCTGTCACAGCGCTGCCTCCTTTCACTACTTTTAACAGTCTGAGACATATTTGAAGCAAGATGCAGTTTATAACAGGTGTTCCAATTGTACAGCAGTTCAATTACATACAGCAGTAGCATATGTGAACTCTAAAAACTAAGCTAACAGTTAATGTAGTGGTATGTGTACATAACTGCACAGATTTCAGTTTCTGAACATGTAAAGTAAGTATATTATTAGAGAAATACTTTAGATTCCATTTTTCACCTACAGTTGAAGTTTATGTACTCTCAGGCTAAAGACATTCAAAAACTCCACACATGTCATGTTACCATACATTTCCTATGTTAAATCAATTAGGGTATCTATTTCATTTCAATAAGAGGTCATTTCAAAATAATAGCTAAGAGACAGGTTCATTTATATAGTTTATTTACTATATCAGATATTTATTGGGTCAAAAGTTTACATACACTTTGTTAGTATTTGGTGGCATTTCCTTTTAATTGCTTGAACTTGAATCAAATGCATTCCACAAGCTTCTCTCAATACTTTATCTGAATTTTCGCTCATTCCTCCTGACAGAACTGAGGTAACTCAGTCAGGTTTGTGGGCCTCCTTGCACAGACATGCTTTTTCAATTCAGTCCACAAATTTTCTGTGGGATTCAGGTCAGGGCTTTGTAACGGCCACTCCAATACTTTCACTTTGTTGTCTTTAAGCCATTTTGTTTTGGATTTGGCCATTTGGATCATTGTCCTGCTGGAAGACCCAGTTGTGACCAAGTTTTAATTTTCTGGCTGTCTTGAGATGTTGCTTCAGTATTTCTAGATAATCCTCCATCCTCATGATGCCATCTATTTTTTTGAAGTGCACCACTCCCTTTTCCAGCAAAACACCCCCACAACATGATGCTGCCACTCCCATGCTTCACAGTTGGGATGGTGTTCTTTAGATTAAAAGTTTCACCTTTTTTCCTCCATACATAGTGCTAAATATTATGACTAACAGTTCAATTTTTGTTTCATTTGACCACAGAACACTCCTCCAAAAAGCTAGGTCTTCGTCCTGGTGATTACCTGCAAACTTCAGTCTGACTTTTTTATGCTGGTCTTGGAGTAGGGGCTTCTTCTTTGAGTGAAAGCCATGGTGTTTTATGGCTCTTTCAATGGTATATAGTTTGGTACCTCATGCTTCCAACACCTTCACCAGTCCAATTCAATTCAATTAAATTTTAAACTTGTGGAAGTCCACTATTTTCTTTCTGAGATCTTAGCTTAGTTGCTTGGATTTTCCCATGGTATCAGTGGCAAAAACACACTATCTCTAAAGATAGGCCCACAAATACAGCCATAGGTAAACTCCTAATTCTGACAATTGTCCAATTATAAGCTTCTAAACATTACATCAATTTTAAAGAGACAGTCAACTTGGTGTATGTAATTTTTTTTAACCCACTGGAATTCTGATATAGTGAATGAAAGTTGAAAAAAAATCTGTCTCTAAGTGACTGTTTTAAAAAGACCTCTGTTGTGGAAAAAATAAAATTGCTCTAATTGACTTGCCAAAAGAAATGTATGGTAACATGAAATATGTGAAGTGAAAAACTCATATTGAATATCTTTAACCTAGGTATATGTAAACCTTTGGCCTCAACTGTACCCAGTACAAAATGTCTTTTTTAACCACATATCTCAAGCAAGAGTGGATGAGTCCCACTATTCTTTTCAATCTGACACAGAGAAGTGATGTACTGTACTTGTACATGGATCTAACGAAGTCACAGTTGCATACGTGCATCTAGAGGACACAAAGGTGTTATAATTGTGCTGTGGTACAGTTGTACTGTGTAATAATTGTGCTGGTTCTCCCCTACAGGTTGATTTCATAATCTTACATAATCACAATAAGTTAACAAAAGAAAGTATATTTCCAAATTAATTACATTATTTCTCACTTGAGATCTGCTATTGACAAATGTTTCTGAAAAAAAAGACAAAAGTATCTATATTCAGAAGTCTTAATTTTATGTTTGGGTCAAATGTCTTGACCTGGTCTTACCATTTTCTCCTCAAACAAGCCATTTCTCAAAGCTTGCCAAATAACCTTTCTAGCTCATTGTATATGGTAAGGTCAGGTTAGATGATGCTACTGAGTCCACTGGGTAAGAAGCTGGAGACAGGAAGAGCACAACAGCACACTAAATCTATAACTATTGATTGCTCCAGTGGGACTTGTGCCCTGAAAGCCTTTAACCTCTGGGTCCATAAAATGAAGCTGCAGTTCAGTGAGTTCATACATGCAGGGAATGTCCTTGAGTAGTGCTCACCACTTGCACGCTACCTTATCTAGAGCTACATTAAGACAGTGTCAGTCACTATAAATCATCATCATGCGCAGTGTGCTTTCACAGCAGTAACAACAACAAAATGCACAAATCATTATGAACAATAACAATGCTGTGTTTTTTCCTGTTCAAGAAGCTGGCAGTGTGTGTAGAATTAGCTAGACATCTGGGTGGAAATAAAATTGATGATGCTAAAGGTCAAAGTCATTTTACTCACACATTTTCTGGTAAACAATTCCTTGAAACTAAGCATGTAAGCATGTACTTGAAAGCATTTGGTGTTTACACACTGTTCCTATTTTGCTGCATAAAAGGAGGCAAGATGGGGCTATAACTGGATGCTATCAGGATTCTGTAATTTCCTATTTGGAGCGTTTCATTTGTACAGCATAGAGGTGTAACACAATGCTGCTATCTGTATCTGTCATTTTTTAGTGCTCCAAATATCTGTATCTGTATTAGGAATTAACACAATGTAGGCATGGCCTAAACCAGAAGTTTTTTTTTTCTTTTGGAATTAAATATGAACCCTACCACTCTGCCCCTGGACACAATGGGAAAAACCTTTTAGTTAGAAATGTCAGTAGTGTCAGCATAATCTGTGAATTCTGGCTCAGGCAGTTCCTCAAACTTAGCTAGAGATCATAATTGGTGTCAAATAGATATGTGAGCTGAACTGTGTTTTTTTTTTTTCAGTCCCAATCACGCATTTATTATTATTTTAGTTTGTAGCTGCCCCCTGCCCATGATTTTCTCATGAATTTCCCAAAATATAAACAAACTAGTAGCATAATATAAATCACTATTACCCTAGCCAGGCAGTTACTAAGGATGAATAAATGAACCTAGTAAATGCATCATGCAGACTCACATTCATGTTAATGAATGAGCTCTTTCTTTGTCCTGAGAGATTCATATCTGGCCACTTGTGTGCACTCACAAGTTTCATAGCTGACCGCTCACCTACATGAAAGTAAAAATCTGCATCCTGGGAGATCATTTCACAGACTGTAATTACCTTCAGACCCCAATAAACAGCTCTGATTTACTTGGATATGCTTGCCCATTAGCACTTCATGGGGAAATTTACATTGAAGCATAGGCATATTTAGCATTTGTCACCATATTAGATTCTGCTAAGTGTATGAGACTGTGATACAGATATGATGACATTCCAGCAAATTGAACCTCCTATGCCACGCCTGCTCCCGTCATTAAAACTTTGAATTATGACTGGATTGAGTGACGAAAACACCCTCATTGTGGATGTTCCAGACAAACTGCTTTCTCCAGGTATAAGCAGGGCAAATGAGCAGCTCAGGGCAAGTGCTGCATTCGTGTGAGTGATCAGTAAAGTCCGCACTATAGGGGCAGTTTTCCAGACTCCAGAGAGGGGGGAGTCACCCCCAGGTAAGGCTGCAGTATTTACGGCCAAACTTCCATCTGGTACTGGAATGTCAGTCTTCTCTATTTCCAAGGGCGGTAAATCCCACACCATAATTACAGTGTCATCAGCTCAAACTTAAAGGTGAAATTACCACCTTTGCTGAGGCCCGAGTGGTGTATGCTTAAGGGTATTGAAACACATGCTGGTGTCAGAGTCTGAGGAGAAGAACAGCAGGTAGTGAGTATGTAAAAGTACATGTTGAACCTACAGTATGTGTTCTATTGGTGCCACAAACAAAAAAATGATTGAAATGGCTTGATACTTTCTTACCCTCAAAATCAATATACTGTATTATATCCATTTAGTTTGTTGCAGTATCGCAGCAGTTTTTAGAAAGCAAAATAATAAGAAATATAATGTACCCTAGTGGTACAGGGTATAAAAAGAAGAGGTAGTAGTATGATTCAGAGACAAATAGAAAAACTTCTTCCTTGTCAGGTTCCTCAAACACAAACTTTATTTGAATCCTTGGTAATCTATGGTCTATGGTAATCTATGGTAAACTATCATACTGTATTTTCTTTGGGTTTGGTAGCTTTCTAGCTCTTGGATGTAAAGGGCTTTCCATCACTGGACACTATCATTAAGGCTTTGACACCAGAGAGTCAATAGTTTATGAATAAACAGTAATTAGAGCAATAATAATAATAAGACTAATTTAGAAACAGCTTCCAGTTACAACCTCTATATTTTGTTCTCTAATTTCCTTAAACGCCATATTTAACTGCTCTAATCAAATAATTCATTCTTCTTCAGTAATCGCTTCATCCTGGTTAGGGTTGAGGTGGATTCAGAGCCTATCCTGGATGGAACACGAGTCCATCACAGAGCACAACACACACATTCACAAACTCATTCACATCTAGGATAAATTTAGAGTAGCTTATTCAGAAAACAGCTGGCATGTTTTTGGGAGGAAACTGGAGAACCTGGAGGAAATCCATGTGGACACGGGGAGAACATGCAAAACTCTGTACAGACAGGAACCTAAGCTCAGGATCTAGAGCACCACTTTGCCAGCCTGTGATCAGATAATGCAGATCCTATTAATTTTAATATGTGTTTAATGCTTGATCATGGGAAAGACAGTGTGTTACATGGTTAACTTATAAAAAGTGAACAGAACATGGACACCATTCTTATATCCTTTACAGTGAATCAATTTCAAAGAGAAAAACTAGCCTAAAACATGAATACTGAACTGGTGCAAATAGTTTTGCACATCTGTTAACTAGTGTATTACTAATCAGAATAAATGTAACAATGCACGTTCATGCACGTTCTGTGTCTAGCCCTTGGTTAGTGTTGCTGTAGATACAGTAATTTTACAGTCCAGGAAGAAGGCTCCCTCTGCTGGTCCCCAGTCCTCAAGACACTTGTGCCATCACTGTGAGAGCCCCAACCTCTCTGTTTCTCACAATGATGAAAAAGGAATTAACGTTCAATATTTTTAATTTTAAATTTACATTTTTTTTAGTTGCGCATCATACATTTCACTAACACCTGTCACTACTGGCAAGAACAGCATTGAAGAGTTATAAAGGAGGGATACAAACATAGAACAAACATTGCAGGTTGACTTGCTAAGCATATAGTTAGAATTTTAAAAATGATGAACATAATGTGTTTTGTCATTATTTACTATGATCATTAAAGGGAATGCATGATAAATCCATGCTACTGTGATCTTCCATCTTACTCATGCTTGTCAGATTCAGCCTAATTTAACAACCTAGAGAGCAGTAGAGGACAAGTAAGTGGCCACGGTTCAGTTTATATTTGATTTAAGTAATTATTTAGATAAATGCTATTAAGGTTTTTATCTGGCCATCTATGAAGAACCCCAAGTTAGCCTGCATTTGGTAAAGGTTACAAGATGAATTGGTTTTCCCTG
Organism: Pangasius sanitwongsei; assembly: GCA_037576675.1. NCBI lineage: Eukaryota > Metazoa > Chordata > Actinopteri > Siluriformes > Pangasiidae > Pangasius > Pangasius sanitwongsei. The sequence goes on from CM075012.1 coordinate 19,943,096, forward strand.
GCCAAGTTTCTCCAGAAACATTAGGCAAGGTGCTAGATAACTCAGAGCTCTGCAGCAGAAATCAACAACTGTGTGACTAGTATAGAACTGCAGGCAATTTTGCTATAAACAATTGTGGCTGTATCTGTAACACAGGATGGTGTGCTGTGGAGAGTCACAGCACATACTTGCTCATTCGGGGTTGGGGGGGGGGGGGCACAGCACACCACCATGCGTACTCTCACATCACTGTCATTTCTCTGCTGGGAATGATCCACCACCCACCTGAAATCTGCACAACAGTGATCCTGTGGTGGTCCCTTTCCATTGCACAGCTGCAGATGGACTGTCAAAAGGTCAGTTTACAATGTCCACTTGTATAGTAGAAGTACATGATAGAATGTCAATAAGTGCAAGTAAAAATGCAGGTGTACCTAATAAAGCCACTAAGTGTATATTTCACTGGAAATCTAAAAACCTCACACGTTTGTCAGGTATGAATTTGTGTTTACATGCCTGCATGCTCCCAAAGCATCCAGCAAAAGGCTTCCTGTTTCTCCGCTTGCTCAAAATGCCAGCAAACAATGCTCGGAAAAGCAGGCCAGCTCTGTGTCTAGACGCCAGTCTAACAATGCTCACCCTGGCATGGCTAATGTAACTCCAGAGAGTGATAAATACTGGCATGCGCTGCTCTAGCTGACAGGAAGAATGGGCGCTAGCCGTCTGATTGCACACACAAACAGGAAGCGGGAAAAGACTGCCAGGCCAAAATCAGGGCCAACTCACCATCAACATGACAAAGAGAATCATCAATCATTTCATTACAGACCAATTTATTTTCATATAAATGCATTGTTTTAGCCCCAAGCTCTCACAAGTTTTCCGATGCTGGTTATATTATATTTTCATTACCTCACAGAGGACTAATGATTTTGGTAACAGATCTCCTGTGTTAACTGAGGCCATGATTCAGTACAAAATCTGACCAGAAGGAGTCAGAATGAGACAACCTTTTTTCTCAGTATATTCATGAGGTAGATGTCTGTAGGAATTTGTATGACTAACATAAAAGTCTGTATATACTGTAGCAATTTAGGTGGATTGCCTACCTGTGACAAAACACAGTACAAAAATGCTGAAGTGTCACCACAGAAGCCATGAACTTTCTGTGCACAATGTAATACGAGATAGTACAAAATATCTGAAGGACACAGCAAACCTTCATAATGAACTGTGCATGACTCTAATTAAAGTAATGTAAAGTAATGTCTCCCAATTCAGATCAAGTGCTCACCAGTGCTAATAGTTATCATGGAGAATTTGTTGGTACCCCTCAGTCAGTGTGTCGTGTTGTGGTGTGCCTAGACAAGACGTTTAAGTGAGAAATAAGGCAGTAATCCATGCCAGTCTAACACACTGACGTAATCTTTGTAGAAGTAGCCTTTTTTTCTTCACTGATCTGAGACCAAAATTTGAAATATTTTAGAGACTAGACAGATTTGTGCTATGTCAATATATTAATTCACTCACCTTCAGTGACTATTTTTATCTTTGTCAGTGTCGTGGTGGATCCAGGAACATTGGAAGGGATGCCAGTCCATTAAAGGGCACCATGCACACACACTTTCATACCTACAGGCAAATTAGTGTAGCCAAGCCACCTTATCAGAGGAAACCAGAGAACTACACAGTCACAGGGAGAACATGCAAAACTCTATACAGACAGTAACTTAAGCTCAGGATCAAACCAGGAAACTGTGAGGTGGCAATACTACCCACTGCACCATCGTGCCACGCTGTGCACTCAAAAGTTGTGAACAGATACTGGGAAGCTTTTACTGATGTAAAAAGTCAGGTTGCACTGAGACTTACCTTTCTTTCTCCTGCCCTACTTTAATTTCAAATGGAGTACCGCAGGAACAGTATAAACAAACCAGCATCTCTTGTTCTCTCACTCTCAGACTTTGTCCATGTGGGTTGAAAATGTAGCTAAACAATATTACTATACTAAGATACATAGATGGCAGCAGCATGGTCTTGCACTAGGTAGCATTACTGTGTCACAGCTCTAGGGTCTATGGTTCGATCCTTAGTTCAGGTTGCTGTCAATGTGGAGTTTCACTTGTGCTCCCTGTCTCCACATGGGCTTCCTTGTGGTTCTCTGGTTTTCTTTCCAAGCCTGTAGGTGAATTAGTGAATTCTAAATTGTCCCTAGGAGTGGATGTGCATGTATGGTGCCCTGACATAGGCTGGCATCCTATATAATGGGTATTTGCAATTTGTGCCCAGTATTCCCTTGGTTATTGTGACCCTGACCAGGATAAAGCAGTTACTGAGGATGAGTGATTAAAATGCATACAGTAGATTTTCACAAAAAAGACATTCTGTGCCATACAAGCAATACAATGGATATAAAAAGTCTACACACCCCTGTTAAAATGGCTGGTTATTGTGATGTAAAAAAAAAAAAATGAAACCCATTCGAAAATGAACCTTTTCCACCCTCATTGTGAAATTACAACTTATAAAAATTAATTGAATTATCAGATTACCAAGTTGTCAAATTATCAGAAACATTTTAGGGAAAAATAGGAAAAAATAAAAAAGGGTGCAATAACATGCACCCCTTTTTATAATTGTGGATGTGGCTATGTTCAGAATGAACCAATCAAATTCAATCGCATGTTCAAAAGCAATTTGTAATCTGCATGTGACAACAATCCCTCATATTCTTCACATGTCTGGGCTATGGGGTAGGGTGGCTAGAAGGAAGCACAGAAAAATCCAAGCTCAACTAGATTCCATAATTCCAGAAGGTATTGTTTGGTGGACATCACCAAAAGAACACCATATTCACAGCATGGATGCTTTAGGGCTGCTTTTCTTCAGCCAGAACTGTGGGTTTTATCAAATGGAGGGAATCATAAATAGGAGTGCGAAGAGTAGGAAGATATTACTAAGTCAAGATGTGCCAAGCTGATAGAGTCTTACCCAAAAAGTCTGGTGTAATAAAGTGAGTGGTGTAATAAAATCAAAAGGTGCTTCAACAAAGTATTAGTTTAGGGGTGTGCACACTTATGCAGTTGGGTTGTTGTAAGTTTTTTATTTTTCCTTTTTTCCCTAAAACAAGTTTCTGATTGTTTTTCACTTAATTTTTTATACGTTGTAATTGTTATGAGATTGAATTTGATTGATTCATTCTGAACATAGCCACATCCACAATTATAAAAAGGTGTGCACACTTATGCAACCATGTTATTATAACTTTTTTATTTTTTCCTATTTTTCCCTAAAAAAATTCTGATAATTTAGTAATCCACATAATTGATAATTCACATAATTTTTATATTTTGTAATTTCACATTGAGGGTAGAAAACGTTCTGACATGATTTATCTTGGTTTAATTTTTTTACGTCACAAAAACCTACCATTTTAACAGGGGTGTGTAAACATTTTATATCCAATGTAGCTGTACCAATTTTTCCAAAGTTTTCTTTAGCTGGGAAAAAATTACTTCTTTAACAAATTTTGAATAGACTGAGTGAAAAACATAGTAAAAATGATAACCGTTAAATTACTGCAATAATGTACCAACGATTAAGTGTATTGCATCATAATAATCACAATGTTGTCCATGCTGCCTATTCAAATGCGATTAAAAATGGATACATAATGTTGACTGCTAAAAAAAACACCAATAATAAAAGCTAATAAAAAATATTAGTCATTAAGTGCCATGCATTTGACTCAAATCTAAGGTTATTGATAAAGAACCTATGTTTTAGTATTGCTCTCAACAGATGTCTCCTTTTGATGCAGACATGTGTATCATCTATGTCAGATGTTCTCAAACTCAGCCCTTGAAACCCAAGCTTGATAAATAACTGATTGCCTGGATCAGGTGAGGGCCATTCCCTCCCACAGTATTGTTGAGAGTAAGAAGATGTGCTGGAATAGAATAGAATAGACTAGAATATGTACAATCATATGGTAAAAGTGTGTTTTTCCAGGATATATTCAATTCAAATTTATTTCTATCAAATGCAGTCTTCACAGGCCATGAGTAGACATTCAGAGCTATTAATTTTTTAAACAATCAATCTAACAGGACATACCTGGGCAACAAGAAACACCTGTTAGTCACATGTTCCAGTATAAATGATTTCAGCGTATAGCAAAAATAAAAGAATTGGCCTTGCCATTCCAATACCATTGGAGGGGACTGTACATTACATTCTATAAAGCAAAATGTCATATATTTTCCTAAACAGCTGTGTAATGGATTAGACAATTGAACAAACCAGGGACCCCTGAACACTGAAAGTGCCAACAGTAATGTTTGGTGGAGGAGGGATGTTTTGGGGCTGTTTTACAGGGTTTTTGCTAGGCCCCTTAGTTCCAGTGAAGGGTAATGTTAATGCTACATCATACAAAGACATTTTAGACACTTGTATGCCCTTTTCTGTTCCAGCATGACTGTGTCCCTGAGCAAACAACGAGGTCCATAAGGACATGGTTCGATGAGTTTGGTGTGGAGGAACTCCAGTGACCTGCACAGAGCCCTGACCTCAACCCCACTGAACACCATTGGGATGAATTGAAATTTTGATTGCGAGCCAGGCCCTCTCTTCCAACATCAGCACCTGACCTTACTAATGCTCTTTTGACTGAATGGGCACAAATTCCAAAAGACACACTTCAAAATCATAGAGAAAGCCTTACCTCCATATTAATGCCCATGATTTTGAAATGGGATGTCCAACAAGCTCATACAGGTTTGGTGGTATGGTGGCCACATTCTTATGTCCATATAATGTATGTTAAAACTGTGCTTTATTCAAGGAGTAATGTGTTTTAGATAGCCTTTAAACAGGGCCCATGCTATGAACAATATGAATGATATAGCATACGATGGGAATGGTGCATGTGGATCAAGTGTATTGTTGTGGGGTTGAAACGTGCCATATATGATTGCTCTCCTCAGGATAAAGGCACTGCCATCAAGAGTTAGCAAAACTCTATAATAAAGATGTGTGTGGGACTGTTTTTTTTAAACCACCTAATTTTATTTCCTAAGATTATTTTCTAATCTTTGCGTTCTGTATGATCCGTGTTGTGGGTTTAGTGTTGTTTTCCAATTAACTCAGGTTCAAATCTAGATCTGGGCACTACCACAGGGTGTTTACAATCTCTGTTTAGAACCACCGGTGATCATCTGTAGAAGAGAACCATTGAGTATAGCATGGTGTGAATATTTAATAAGAGCATTTGACATTGGAAGCACAACGTTTTTAAAGTGAATCCTCATTAGATGACCATTGACAGACCCTACAAGTACATCAGAGCCACATTAATGTAAGCTTAACAGAAACAGCTGATAAGCATTCTACCTAGCAAGCAGTCAAAAGTAATAGCTGGCATAAAACTGGCATAAAGAGAGTGTATTTGGTTACATACCATAAAGTGTAATTTGAATATTAAAACAAATGTTATAGTTTTGAAATATGAATTTTTTTGAGCCTCGAAGTTATTGAGGGTGAAGTGTAATGGTATTTATAATCCCTGCAGGAAAAGAGAGTGAAAGAAAGTGGGGGCGTGGGGAACATGGTTTTTGCCTCATTTTACGAGAAGATTTTTAAGAGAAGATGTCAAGATGGCAATAAAAAGTATGCTGATGTTTTGTTTGCTTCCAGTATTGGTTCTGTGACTAGCCTGGATCTACATGTAGCAACCATTCTCTCTCTCTCTCTCTCTCTCTCCTGCTCTCTGTTGCAGGATATGATTTTTCATAGGTCAGCCACGGGGCGTTCAATCTGTCATTGTGCGTTTAGGCTTACACTGGCCCTTGCACACTGCATTAGTAGATGCATAGATTGTAGCATACACCCACGCACATGCACAGCCCTGCTATTTTCTTTCCAGAGTCCCTTCACACAATGAGCAGAATTATCCTCGTGAGCAGGCTCAATTTTCACTCCACCTCAGGCTCTCCGGTGCTTCCACAGACACGGTGAGAGGAAAACAGGAGGAGGGAGGGAGTGAAAAAGAAAGACACACAATAACAATCTGTTTCCTGACGTGTTGAGACCCGTCTACTAATCTGCTGCACCTGCTTTTAAAAGCTAAGACTGACATGACTCAAGTTCTCCAAGAGCTGGTGGCATCTGTGTGCGAGTCAAATGTAGTTGGAGCTCAGCCAGCATTTACCATACTGACCTCTGTGACCAAGTAGTGATCTATCTTTCTCTCCCTCAAATACACACACACACACACACACACCTGCGCATATGCAACCTAATCCTAATCCAAGCACGTGCATGTACACACATTACATATATAGCGTGCACACACACACACACACAGAGCTACCCTCTGAATTTGAGTATACTGTAACGTGTGAAGAACAAATTCGTGTGTTAACTAAATCTTTAGTTAAATATATATATATATATATATATATATATATATATATATATATATATATATATATATATATATAATATTTTGTTTTTTTTAGATTCAGTTCTGAAACTGTGGATGCTATTTAGATGTAAAAAGTTTTAAGAATCTTCTTAATTGTTTTAATAAACAATTTGCAATAAAGCAATTAGCATTAATCATCACCAAACATTACGTCTGCCCAGTTTCTCTTTCTGACGAGCTATTTCTGTGCTGCTTCGAGTGTGTGTGTGTGTGTGTGTGTGTGTAGTCATCTAGCGTAGTGGCTTGCTTATTACCCTCATTATGGAGGAAATGAAGTAACCAGTGTTGAGAACTGAACTAGTCCTTGGGGTTTCACTTGCCAACAGATTATTATCTTCATGGGATTCAGGCCTTTGTGTGTGTGGTTTAATTTCTTTCCCTTATCTTTGGAAACATTTTTAAATCAGACTGGCACAGTGGATAAGATATTATTAAAAGACTAATTATGTGGGGCAGCCTGGTGGTACAGTGGGTAGCAATGTCGCCTCGCAGCTGTATGTTCCCTGCCTCGATCCTGAGCTTGGGTTACTGTCTGTGTGAAGTTCCGTTTGTTCTCCCTGTGGATTTTCTTTGGGTTGTTCACTTTCCAACAACATGCCAGTTGGTGGATTGGCTACTCTAAATTGCCCCTAGGTGTGAATGAGTGTGTAAATGTATGTGTGCCTGGTGCCAAACAATGGACTGGCATTCCATCCATGGCGTATAACCTCATACCCAGTGTTCCTGGGATAGGCTCCAGACCACTGTGACCCAAACCAGGATAAAGCAGTTTCTGAAGATGAATGAATGTATGAATTAATAAATGAATATAGGAAATTAAAATAGTTTGCAGTCTAATACGGAACGTCAGCCTACTGTAGGATGTATTGAGGTCTATAGCTCTTTAGAGATGAGCTTCTTATATCTAATTAACAGCTGTTGAAGATCTGCTGGGTGAAGGTGAAGTGGTCTACTTGTAGTTTCAAAGTGCTCTTGGAATTCATTGCCCTGAGTTTTCCTTTCAAACGGAGAAAAAAAAATCTAGTGTTCCTTACAAAGTGCTCGTTGCACTTCACCAAAGTGCGCCAGAGTTTTACTCCAAGCTTTATGGTGTTTATTTTTTACTTGTTTACCTTCATGGGTATTTCTCAAATCACATAATTAGTCATCATTCTTCACACCACATTATACTACATTTAGTATGGAGGAAATAAATGAACCATGAAGTTACCACCCCAAGCCAGGCACCACTTCTTTAGTGTGTATTGTCATTATAAACCAACTACTACACACTCAGAAGAAATGGCACTAAACTGTACCTTTCCTTGTCACTGCACTGGGACCATCTTTTGATATCTTAAAAAGATTTAAGGTACATAATTGGACTGTAATGAACTTTTATGTAAAGCTATACAAAGGTACACAAACATGCACATTAATAGGAAAAAGATGCACACTAAAGGTACAAAAGGTACTTGAGGGTACATAGGGTACCCAGGTACAGTTTACTAGCCTTTTTCCTGAGATTCTATGCATCATTTTGTTTTTTTTCTATCATGTGTTCTTGCTGTCTATGAAATCTCGACTACAAAATTAGTTTGTCTGTTCTTGTCTGTGTTGTATGTGTGTGTATTATTTCCATTTTTCTCCTTTATAAAACAATCCTTGGGTGTGACAAAGACATTATGCAAAAGAAGTTATTATAATTACCACACCACAGTTATTATAATTACCAGTCTGCGAGGGCAAAGACACCATGTTAAATCTGGACAGATAAAGCCTACAAGCTCTAACTGTGATGCAAATAAAACAGTACCACCTTATTTTTCCCCCGAAAATCCAAATCAGACAATATTGCATCAGTGTGCTTGGAGTGCACTAACCACTTCACCACCTCACTGCATGGATTAAGAAAGAGAAGGATTTTCACTGTTTAATCCAACACAACTTGGGAATATAGCCAATTGACCCTTTCTTATCTAGCTAATCGACTGACAGTCTGCTAATTGTGGACTGCAAATGCAGAACAACACTTGATTTTGCATTTTCATCCTTATTACTTTAAATAAGGGCCGGCATTTATTTGGCTTCCCGTTCTGAGTAGTGATTTACTGTTAATGTGTTGCGTGAAAGGTAATGGAGTAAATGACGCATATAACACTGACTAGACTGCTATTATACTGTATGCAGAATCTAGATTAATCAATCACAATGATTACGTTTAACATTATTATAAACGAATTCAAACAAATTATGAAGTAAAACTATAAAATTTTCCATCCATTTTTGCTGATCTCTGGCTGCTCTATCTGCAGTGCTTTAGTGAGACGTGAGACATCCAGTTGATTCTACCAGAGCTCCAGGTATCAAACAGCACATCCAGGATTTCATGCACCACATGTCTCTGCAGAGCATGCTGTGTTTTTTAATGGTCAGACCACCTGGGACCTTTTAGTAGTAATAAAGCAAGTCCTTTGGAGAGGACATTCTTTAATGCTCCTATTACTGTTACTTCTTATTCTTGGAACATAGGATGTGCTTTATTGCCAAAATGTAAAACCATCATGTTAAGGGGCCTCAGGGACAAATTTACAAGAGATGTGTTTATTCTTGGGCATAGTAACAGTGACGCACACACACACACACACACAAATTACATGGTATTCATTTAATTTTAAGTACATAAATCTATCATTTGAGTCAAATATGAGTAAAATTAGCATTTGTGTGTAGTAGAAGACATATAATTTTGATCCTGTGGTACAAACAAGTCTGTTGAATATTAATTAAGCTTGATTTATTTGATTCAGTGCTGATTTTGGGCTGCATTCTGCTGGTTGATTTTGTTTTTTTGTTTTTTTTTTGTAACTATCTTAAACTTTACTTTCAGTGTGATCTCATTTAATGTTTATGAGTATTAAAAACCTGTGTGTACTTTTGATTCTCTTGGTCCCCTAGTGTTAGTGAGGCTTCTGTGTGTTTTTATAAGGTTTCTTATAAAAGAGAAGAGCTGGCAGACAGAAGCAGTTTGCCAAGAAGATAAACATGTCAACTGACCATGAACTCAAAATGACAGGCTTGGCTATAATTAAGGTTTCATATCTCTCCCTCTGTCGTTTTCTTCCTTCTCTCCTCTCTCTGCTTCTTCTCTTCCTTTTGTATGTTTTTATTACTTCGACATTTTGCCTGCTGCCCTCTCTCTCTCTCTCTCTCTCTCTCTCTCTCGCTCTTGTGTTTAGCACACTCTCTTGTCTGTCAAGAGAAACTCTACACCTTCACACACACACATCAGTAAATTAGCCCTTTTCAGTGAAGGGAGAGGTGGGCCGCTGCGGGATTGTATTTGCTCAGCAGAATTTAATAGGAGTGGAGCATGCTTTTCTGCAGGGCCATTCCCCCATAGACACATCGATCTTCCAGTCGTGATGGGGACAATAGCAGACCAGCTCCTCAGAGACACAGGAGGCCTTGTTTGACATTTGAAAGGACTGACCCCCCCCTTCACCCCCTCTTTGGGTGTGTGTGTGTTATGTGTGTGTGTGTGTGTGTGTGTGAGAGTGAGTGATTTTGTCCATGATTGTAAATGTGATGCAATACAAACCCAAGCGACTGGTTCAACAAGTCTGAATTTCTACCTGTTGCTGCCTAAGGGGGATGCCATCAACATCTGTGCTGCTACTATTTACTATTTTCATTTCACAGCTTTGTTTGATTTTGGTGTTATTTGTTAAGGACCATCTTTTATTCCATACCTAGTATGTTTATAATAGTTCAGCTGAGGTACACACTAGAAAGAATAGTGATTAACCTCAATATTTGTGTGATTCAAATGGCTCTTGAATGCTTCATTGCACCATGTTGACACAGTAATCTGCTGCTATCCCTGTTGGCACTCAGGGTGTGTTCTACTTGGGTGTGTGTGAATGTGTCTATGTGTGTGCACTGTTTTGCTCTCATTATAATTGCATGCTGGTGGAGGCTCTCTGCAGAGTGTGTGCCTCAGTGTTTTGGTGCACACCCCCTCCCTCTCTTTACCCTCCTGGGATTTTGTGGCTGCCCAGACCAAGAGTTCTCTTTCAATCACCCCCCCCCCCCCCCCACTCCCCCCCCATCGTCAAACACTCAACCAAGAACACCTGCATCCTCCCCCCTCCCTTCTTCTCTCTCTCTCTCTCTCTCTCTCTTTCTCTCTCTCTCTCCCCTTCTTCTTCTTCTTCCCCTCTGAGAGAAACTCTTGTGGTGTCTGGCATTGTGCCCACTGCATGCGCTGACACTCACCCGAACTGCTCGCGTGAGAGCCAGCTTCTCTCCAGGGATGGTTCTTGTTTATGTGTCCATGCGTGTTTGTGTGCGTCTGTGAGTGAAAAAGAGCGAGGGAGCGATGGTGTGTTTTTGTGTGTGAATTAGTTCTCAGTTCACTACTCCTACAGAGCTGCTTCTTAAAGACCCAAGTCCTTAGGACAGCACAACACATCACAAAGCTTTATGGGAACACAACATATACCAAGATTTAAAGGTGCTTCTCTTTTTCATTTCTTTCTAAGCAAATGTGACTACACTGATCCGTTCCCAAAGCATATTACCAAAACCAGAGAAAACAACATTGTTGCCTGTCTCAGCCCACTATAACACTTTACCTTAAAATATAATCATTAAAACATTTCAAAAATATTATTTTTACATTAATCTATTTAATTAATCTCATGCTTGAAATATAATTTTCTATGGGTCACCTGTTATAGGTTATGATAAATGTACAACATTCACTCAAAACTGCCACACAAACACATTCACCCCTATGAAATATGTGGTATATTACACAAGTCACATGTTCAACAGGAAGTTGCATCATCCAAATGTCTTAAAGATTACAGGAAGATGAAAAGAAGTCCTTTTTAATAAATTCTTTTTTCTTTATTTTTCTTTATTTTCAGTGATATTGACTGAAGAGGTGACTTTGAATGTACAATCCTTCTAAATTGAAAGTGAATTATTCATTGAAAAAATTATTTTTAAGTAAATTCTTAGAACGATTATTTATGAGCAAAATGCAACCAAAAAAATCTTGTAAAAATGCCAAACTGTTGCCGGATATGGGTAAAAATAAAATTTTAGATTGTTAAATGCATTTTTTTCCCCTTCAGAGTCCAGGTTGAAAAATGATTAAAGTTTAATGTTTAGAGATACAAGAGCCAAATTGACTTTTAAAATTTTTCATTTCTAATGTGTGTCTCTCCTTGTAATCTCAATGTAGCTTTTTTTCCCCAGCACTCTTCCCTAATTATTCTGCACCTGCTGAATTTTGAGCTCACCTCACAAACAGCAGGAGACGTCCAAATGTGATTTCCAGCTTTGCATGAACTCATGACAGGGTCATTTGGTTTTTTTTAATGATTATTATTCTGTGTCATTTCTCTCTCCCTCTCTCTCACTCTTTCTTTCTCTATGTGTGATTGAAAGCACATCTCTCCAGGCTGTGTCATGCCAGCAGGCTGCTTGGCTTCAGCTCTGCCACCTCTCCCCCTGCTCACCCAATGCCTATGGCGTGACCCCAAACACATGGTTCTAATGGATGGCTCAAGATTCTTTTTCCTACTTCATTCTCCTCTGCAGCTTTTGCGTCTCTCTTCTTTAAAAATATTGATGCTGTGGCTGTGGAGATTCATATTTACGGAGTCATATGCTGGTCTTCTTCCTTTGTATGTTGGTACGAATGCATGCATGCACACACACACACACGCGCGCGCGCGCACACACACACACACACACACACACCTGCCATAACAATTGAGTGCTTTATATTCTTAGTGATGGCTAAACAGCTACAACTATTGAGCTCTTCATAGGTTAAACAGGTAATGATTTCCTCTTGATTATGTGATAAAAATTAAATAATAATTTTAAAAAAATCAAAATGCAATTTACATTAGACAGACACGACCTGCTAGTTTTGACAGAGTTTTTGTGATTTTGCCTTTATACACCACCACAATGGATTTGAACTAAAACAATCAAGATGTGATCAAAGTGTAGACTTTCAGCTTTATTTTAAGGGGTTCCACAAAAATATGGCATTTACAATTTAGGAATTACAGCCATTTTAAGCAAAGTACTTCCATTTTCAGGGGCTCAAAGGTATTTGGACTATTGACTGACAAGAAGCGGTCCATTCCCTCGTTACTTCAAGACAAATGAAGCAGATAAAAGGTCTGGAGTTGATATCAGGTACTGAGTTGGC
>CM075012.1:19962978-19973977 GCA_037576675.1 Pangasius sanitwongsei
TTATAATACCACTAACAGTTGACCGTGGAATATTTAGTAGTGAGGAAATTTCACGAATGGACTTATTGCACAGGTGGTAACCTATCACGGTACCACGCTTGAATTCACTGAGCTCCTGAGAGCGACCCATTCTTTCACAAATTTTTGTAGAAGCATTCTGCATGCCTAGGTGTTTGATGTTATACAGCTGTGGCCATGGAAGTGATTGGAACACCTGAAGTCAATGATTTGGAAGGGTGTCCCAATACTTTTGGCAATATAGTGTAGTTGGAAGCACAGAACTGTTTAGAATGTCACGTCGTGAGGTTTATTAAGGCATGGTTTGCCAAGGTTCATGTGGAAGAAGTTGGATGGCCTGCACAGAGCAGGCCCATTGATCACTTTTGGGATGAACTGGAATGCTGAGTCCATTCCTGGTCTTCTAGCCCAACATCCTGATAGCTTTGTTCTTGTAGCTGAATGGGCACACATCCTCACATCCATGCTCCAAAATCTAGTGGAAAGCCTTCCCAGAAGAGTGGAAACTATTATAACAACAAAGGAGGGGGATTAAATCTGGAATGGGATGTTCAAAAAGCACATGTGGGCGTGTGAAACTTGTGGGACAAACAAAGCTACACAATGCATTTACAGCATCCTTAGTAACAGTGATTTAAATTATGCTACTAGTTTACTTATATGTTGACAATAGACAAATTTCATTAGAAAATATTGCGGGCAGGTGAAAAAAAAAACTATATGTGCATTTATAAAAAATCTCTAGTTGAGACTAATGATGAACTCCAGCAATGTAGCTGAGGTTGAGGAACACACCATGCTGACATTGCTGCATTTCTACAGTATATCTGGATTTTTCCCCCAGTGTTTCCAGGGGCAAAAAAACCTTTTAGGTCATGTCTTAGGTTTAGATTTGAATACAGATACAGATATTTTGAATAATAAGATACTATACAGATATAGATAATGTCACTTTGTGACACTCCTATTATGGATGCAACTAAACTGTGCCTGCCCTCCAGTCATAATCATAGGTTTTATGCAGGTTTTTGCAAAGCTGTCTATGATGTATCAAAAGAAGACACAAATAATTCTGAGACAAAATGGGCAGGGACTCAGGCATATGCAGCCCACCTCCTGTCCACACCAGTGTTTACATCTTGTTTCTAGTCAGCTGTTGTAAATTTGGAGCACTTACTGCTTGGCTCTTTTAACTTGGATTGTTTTCTCTCTCACTGTAAGTTGCTTTGCATAAAAGTGTCAAATGAATAAATGTAAATGTAACATTTTGACTGTGGTCATGTGCGTTGGATGGAAGCACTTACACACACTCTCTCTCTCTCTCACACACAAACACACACACACACACACACAAGCACCCTGACATCCTGGCCCCTGTGTTAATCTCTTTTTTTTTTTTTTCAACAATGAATCACGTGACTTGTGGTTTATCATACGACAATGTGACATGTGGGCTCAGGGACATATCCAAAGTGTCTGTTCATTCCCCAAAGTGCTCACTATAGTCACCTATTGTGCTCCTTCCATATTGGAGAATGAATGATGGATAACAAGCATATAGTCCCACAATGTCCACCATTTGATGCCTAGTCTGGCCTGGCTGTCTCTCATGTGACCTGCTTGGCATGCGCATGATTGGACGATGAAGTGGCTCATTGTTTTTTCACACGACCGACACCCCTTGTCCCTCAACAGCATTCACACTGACCAAGTCTTGCAGTCAGGCACAATCTCATTTTGCCTTGTAGAGCAGCTTCTTTTATTCAGAAAATGAACACACACACACAGAGTTTCTGAGCTTATGCAGCTAATTAACCCCAAGTGTTCATGCAACACTGCAGCTCTTTCCTAAAGTGCATGTTGAATTCTTGATGGAGTATTAAGCATAGCACTCTTAAACGCTTGTCTCAAAGCCCTTATTACAACATGGCTGAGGAGGATTATTTATTTATTTATTTGTTTGTTTATTTATTGCATATGCCTAAAACGCTATCATGTGTGCATATTGAACAGTTTGTATTTCTCTAATTAATAAAGCAGAGCAACAGAAAATTATGATGATTTTGCCCCCCAAAGTACACAAGGCTATACCATGGTAGAAAACAAAATAAGGCAAATGAGAGCAATCAGATATGTATTGTGCATGACTGGCAGCTTATTGTGGTATTTTTGTAGAAGGAGCAGGCATGGAGATTGGAGACCCAGGTCAAACTCCTGAGCCAGTGCACTGAGCAGCTTTGGGGTTCAAAGGTCAAGCAGCTTGGACTGTTTGCGTTAAAACTCATTTCACAAAAAAATTGCCACAAAGCAAACATCATGAGAAAAGATTTATTAATATCTTACAGCTGGTAAAGACTGGCCTTCAGGATGATGACTTTTTTGTGGTCTAACTGCCCATAAATCCTTTTTAAGAGGATCATTTATGTGGTAATAAGCCATAAAATGGAGGTATTTAGAAGCCTAGATTATGGTGTCTGTGGCGTTAAAAGGTGTTTTAAACTGAAAATTTCTGTAAGTATATGCCATCTGTATGAGAATATACAATCATGGCCAAATTATGCCACTGACATGGGGACATTAATCATCACACATGGACCAAAACAGATGAAAAAGACGTTCTTCACCAGAACATGCTTGCAGCTGTCTCAGATCTTTTCGCTTTACTGGCAGAGGAGACACAGCTGTGTGTATTTGCTTTGCTCAAACCACAGAGCTTGAACATTGAGAGGATGTGCACCTGTGAACGCATCCTCTCCTTTGACCTGAACCACAAACCACAAGGGCACCAAAGAATCTTCTCCCAGGAACCAAACTACAGTACGGTTCTGCTCATAGACAATATTCTCCTTCCACTTGAAAGTTCATTATCAGATGGTTCGTGTTCAGTTTTTAGACTTTTTTAGGAACAACACTTTGCAGCATTAGCAATGGTTTCATTTCCTTACTTTATTTTCTAACACTATGAAATTTCCATTTATATTGATCTATTCTATACTGTTTCTCTGTTGTTTCACTAAGTCTCACTGAGGCTAATGCAACCTTGTATAATAGCATTTAAAGCATAAACTGATCCAGCTTTTTATTAGCTATGCTTCTTCTTTCCATGAAAAACAGCTTACTCAGTAATGCCTGAAATTTCAGCTCAGAATAATTCAAGGGCAGAAATTTATTATTTAATACAAATGTTTTATTTTTCTGCTCTTGTGACTAACATCTCTCCAGCTGCATCACAACCTTCTGGGCCTTGTTCAAACGTGCACTCTAGGCAGCAGTGGAAAATAATGACGTTTCCTCTTTTTCCAGTACTTGAGTGCATGGTTCACTGTACCAGTAATTTTACTGAGTATAATTAATTATAGTACTTTTACTAGAAGTTTTTTTTTTAATAAAATAATTCACATTTGCTACATTTTTGATCATGTTACAGCATAACAATAGCCAATTAGTTAAACAGTATGTGCACATTGTAAACAATTCAATTTCAAGACCAAATCAAAATAAAGCAGTTTCCTGCCAGATGTTTACACTTCACGTGCCAAATGCTTAACAACAGCAATGACAGATGTCCCTGGCCCAATTTATCAGATATCATCAGTTTTAAATGCATGAAAGGAAACAGTGTAATAATGATTTGCAAATTATGCAAGCCAAGTCTTGTGGAGAAAACCTGTGGAAAGCCCTGTATTAAACTTGATATCACTTGATATCAATGAAACTTGAGTAATGAAACTTGATATCACTCCAATATTCAGTAGAGATTTCCTGTTGTGTTTAAATATATCTAAAAATTTTTTTAAAGCTAACTATGTAGCTAAAACCATGTTTGAATTGTGTGATTTGAGCTAGCTAATGAATCTAGCAAGCTACTGAAACCCCAACAGCAATTGGCTATGTTAGCTAGCCAGCTAATGTTACCTTCCTTTATATATCGTTGATAATGGAGGTGGTGCTCTCTTCAGCATAGCTCACTTGGTTAAGTAACATACTTGTTCAAAAGAATGCATTCCTCAGACACTTCTTAAACATTTAAGATTAATTGTGACAACATATAAAAAGTCATTTGTAAAGTAACTACTCAAGTAGTTTTTCACCAGATGACTTATTTACTCTTACTTGAGTAATTATCTTGATCACTACTTTTACCTTTAGTCAGGTGAATTACTATTACTATTTCCACCACTGTCTGTAGGACACCATCTTAAAACTGTGGAAAGTGTGTATACAGGTGCAGATATACAATAAATTTGTACTGATTATTAAGATATTCACCAACACTCAGGTGTGTTTCATGGCATTTAACTTAGGATCAATCGTGTTGCAGAATAATTGTAAAGATGTTATTGCTAATTATATTGTACCTCCACAATGTCATTCTGCCAGTAGGATGAAATCATTGTCTTTCAAGCATCATTGCTTATCTTTAAGTGAGATATGCGCTTTCCCATCAAAATAGAGACACTGGACTAAGTAGCAAGCAGCAAAATGAATTTGTTGCCATTTTTCTGGTATCATACTGCGAGGTAAATTTGTATAAAAATGGCAGTCTGTGCTACTGTCTGGTGCATTTTTTGTTCTTTTGTTTAGTTGTACAAATAATGTACAAATGTTATACAAATGATGTGCAAATGATGGTTTTTGATGCATTTTTTGAGTCTTTTACACTACAGTCAATCAATGATTTTTTTTTTTTTACAAACAATTTCTACAGCATTATTTTTCCTACAGCTCCCGTGTTTGCATCGGTTGGTTTAGATGTCAGATATTGTTTTATATGCATTAGTTTGAAGATATGGAATATTGTTGTATTACTTACAACTTAATTTAATTATTTATCAGCATGTAACATTATAAGATTAAGGAACTAACAGTGATACAACTGCTTATTCATTTATGCCCAGAAACTAAACACCGCATGGTGGCATATGCAAATATAAAGTGGTTTTATATTCCAGTAGCTATCATTACAATACCCCCTTTAATAAGCCTGTGGGATTGCACTCTTTTGATTTTGAGAAAAACACAGACAATCCAAATGGAAATGAAATCACAGAGGAGTACCTGCAAACAATTGAATTTTCCCAGGACCCAGTGTACATTTACAGTCCCCTCAGAATGTCCTGGAATTGCAAGGCCAATCCATTTGTTTTTGCTATACACTGAAGACATTTAGGTTTGAGATTAAAAGATGAATATTAGACGATGAAGCAGAATTTCAACTTTCATTTTCTGATATTTAAATCTAGATGTTAAAAAACTGTTAAAAAAAATGTGGCACCTTTGGCGTGGCAGACCACCCAGTCACCCAGTTAGTTGAGCAAGCGTATAGGAACAGATAGTCTTAAAGTAAATCAAAGTAAGTAACACATAATATTTGGTTGCATATACCTTGCTTGCAAATAACTGCATCAAGCCGGTGACCCACTGACATCACCAAACTGTTGTATTCTTCTTTTGTGATGCTTTTTAAGGCTTGAACCACAGCTTCTTTCAGTTGTTGTTTGTTGTGTGTATGTGTGGGGGTGGGGGTGGCTTTATTGTGTTGGCAGTGTGTTTTGGGTCATTGTCAAACTACTTGATGAAGTTCCTCCCAACTAGATTGGATGCATTTCTGTGTAAATTGGCAAACAGAATGTTTCTGTAGATTTCTGAATTCATTCCTCTGCTATCGTCAGGAATCACATCATCAGTAAAGATGTGAGTGAGTGAGTCTGTTCCAGATTCAACCATGCAGCCATGCCACGCCATGACACTACCTCCACCATGCTTGACTGATGAGCTCATATATGTTTTGTATCATGAGCAGATCCTTTCTCCACACTTTGGCCTTTCCATCACTTTGGTGAAGGTTAATCTTGGTTCCAGAATTTTTGTAGTTTATCTCTGTATTTCTTTTCAAATTCCAATCTGGTCTTCTGATTCTTACTGTGGTTTGCATCTTGTGGTATGGCCTATATATTTCTGCTCTCAAAGTCTTCTACAAATGGTGGATTGTGATACCTTCACCCATGCCCTGTGGATGTTGTTGGTGATGTCACTGTTGTTTTTGGGTTTTTCTTCACAGCTCTCAAAGTTTCTGTCATCAACTGCTGTTGGTTTCCTTGGCCGACCTGTTGGATGTCTTTCTTTGACATTCCAAATTGTTTTACTGGATATGCCCAATGCTTCTGCAATTGCTCTGATTAATTTCTCTCTTTTCTTGGCTTCATCATGGCTTGCTTTTCTTCCATAG
Source organism: Pangasius sanitwongsei (assembly GCA_037576675.1). Classification (NCBI taxonomy): domain Eukaryota; kingdom Metazoa; phylum Chordata; class Actinopteri; order Siluriformes; family Pangasiidae; genus Pangasius; species Pangasius sanitwongsei. Next base: position 19,969,226 of record CM075012.1, read on the forward strand.
ACAGCTTTTTGGTCCTCAAATCAAGTTTAGACATTCAGATCTATTAATTGTTTAAACAATCAGGACACAAGAAAAAACTGTCAGTCACATATTCCAGTATTTTTGATTACTTGAAAAATTGAATCTTTTGATATCAAACCCAGATGTCTTCAGTGTATAGCAAAAACAAAAGAATTGGCCTTGCCGATCCAATACTTTTGGAGGGGACTGTATATCGTCCAAATAGGGAAATAGTCCACCTGGTTCTGTGATGTTGTAGTCTGTCTTCAACGCACACATAACGTTCAAGGCTATAATGTCTGGCTTAATGGATTTTATTCTCTACAGACATCACCTCTTGTACCTCAAACAATGAAGGCATTTTTGCTGAGTGAATGACTGACTGAACTGATTCCTAGTAATTAAATATGAATGTACAGCAGATGCTAGGAGCTTTAGACACTAGATTGTGATACATCTAAAATATGTCTCTGAAATTTATGAATAAACTCTGCGATTGTCACAGTGATGTTTGCCTTGTCTTTTTACTCCTTTCATGTTCTATGATTCAATAAATGCCTGACCTGCTCAAACCAATATAACATTCTTAAACGGTTAACTAGAGTATCTTACTCTTACAAGGAAAAGTGGTCTTCACTTATTTTGGCTTCTGTCTCTTTATTAACATCCTCATTTCAATTTCTTAACACCTGCATCAACCACAGTTGTGCAGGGTGGCGTAAACTGTTTCCTCCTTTGACATAATAAAAAGCCCCACAGGGCCTCAAATAGACAGAATGAACTTACTACATGTGATTATGTGAATAATATGTGATAATGAATTGCACTTGTGAACAAGTAAACACACGTGACATCAAATGAACATGTGATTATTCATGTGAAAAAAACAGTTCTGAAAAAAAAATCAAATCATATGCCCTGCATGTGAAAAAAAAAAAGAATTGTGTGAAAAGGTTGTTACATGTGACAATAAAAACATATGCACTATGTGTAAAAGGGTGCTGCCAATATTAATTTCAATATTTATTGCTACCCTAATTACCTTGAAACAAACAAACAAACAAAAAAAACTATTTGAGGATCATACTGAGGACCTTCACCGCTAAAAGGAAATCCCATATCCACTATGTCCTCTAACAGTCCTCCTCCTGATATTGTGTGTGACAAATGAAAGACACATACACATACTATATTATAGATTTACATATGATTTTAAAGATGCCTTTAAATATAAATAAAATATCTTAGTGTTTCAGTCATGTGATTCTTTCTGCTGTGTCATGTTGGAGACCGAATTTTTGGCTTTGCTGCACAACTGAAAACATAACTAGAGGCCAAAATTACTCACCTTAATTTTGAATAGAGGAAATGGTACTTCAACAAAGGCAATTAAATAGACTTGGAGGAAAAGTACCAACTTTGTGTTTGCCTGATATACTGTATATATTTATCACATACACAACCCCTCTCCTTATTCTGGAAAGAGCCTCAAAGCATTTAAGATCACAGAAGCCTTCATGTCTGGGTGTTTAAAGGATCCCAGGTGTGTTTCATCAGGAGCAGGAAAAAAACTGTCATTAAAGGGAATGTTAATGGCTATCATATAACTAACTAATTTTTGTTAATGTTAGCAATACTTCTTGCTGAGATAAACGTCTCAGTAACACACACTATATGGCCAAAAGTTTTTGAACATCTGACCATCCCTTGTGCTTGTTGAACATCCCATTCCAGATTTAGTCCCATCTTTGTTGTTGTAATAATCTCCACTCTTGTGGGAAGGCTTTCTACTAGATTTTGGAGCATGGCTGTGGGGATATGCTCATTCTACCACAAGAGCATTAGTAAGGTCAGGGCTCTGTGCAGGCCACTTGAGTCCATCCACTCCAACTTTGGCAATCCATCTCTTAATGGAGCTCGCTTTGTGCACAGGGGCATTGTCATCCTGGAACAGGTTTGGACCTCTTAGTTCTAGTGAAGGGAAAATGTAACGCTACAGCATAAAAAGACATCCTATACAATTGTGTGTGTCCAATTTTGAGGAAAAAAGTTTGAGGAAGGCCCACATATGGTTGTGAAGTTCAGGTGTCCACATACCTTTGGTCATATAGTGTAGCTATGAGGCAGCAAAGTGAAAGTATTGGAGTGGCCATCACAAAGCCCTTACCTGCCCTGACCCAATTCTGTCCGGAGGAATGAGCAAAAATTCTGGCATAGTATTGTGAGAAGCTTGTGGAAGGCTACACCAAGTGTTTGATTCAAGTTCAAGCAATTAAAAGGCAATGCCACCAAATACTAACAAAATACTAAGTGTATGTAAATTTCTGACCCACTGAAAATCTGAGATAGTAATAATAGTAGCTGAAATAAATCTGTCTCCTAGCTATTATTCTAAAAGTTGAAATGACCTCTTATGGAAATGAAGTAGATACCCTAATTGACTTAACACAGTAAATGTATGGTAACATGAAATGTGTGGAGTGGTGGAAAATTGAGTTTGAATGTTTTAAGCCTAGATGTATGTAAACCTTTGGCCTCAAGTATATTAGGGCAGTCGATTATCAGTGTAAATGAAAATTAATCTTCTTAATGAAGCACAGGCATAGTAACATTGATGCAGTCAGTCAGTCCCCTATTCAGTCCTCCAAATGGCAACAATTATACAGTGCGAGGTCACATGAAATGCAAAGATAACCAGGCAGCACCTGTGTTGTCACAGCTGTTCAGTGATAAAACCATTGGAAACACACAGAATTGTGATATCAAGTTATAATCAGTCAAATAAATTTTAAGTATGACAATGTTATCAAAATATATGGATTACAAGTTAAAACTGAATGCAAAAGTTCTGACAGTCTAGTAGGTTTAGTCAAGTAATGTACTTAATAAAGTGACCATTCAGTGTATATAATTCTAGCAAATTCTATAGCTGTGCATACAGATGACCAAATTCAGTATCACTTTAACTACTTAATTTAATAATGGCTTTGACTCAACTAGCGGTAATTCATTGGACCTTTTGATGAAGGACTATGAGTCTTGTGACCTTTAAAAGCATTACACATGATCCAGAGAGCTCAGTACTTGAGGACTTAGGCTGCATCTTGTAATTCGAATGATATATAACATTGTATGATCTTTGGAGTCACAACGCTACATTGAACGCTGCTTCCTTGCCTTAAACGAGGGTGACCCAGATAATGACCTCAGGATTCGCCTGCTTTAAGTTCATTGTCTCATAAGTGTTCCCTCAGGCTGTGGACGGGTATTTTGGTGATTTAAGGCACTGCCAGACATAGTATATGTCCACAAATGTCAGCTAAACAGTCAAATAGACAGCAGATAAACCCAGATTGGTTAGGGCAGAGCATGTGTTTTTGTATTATCTAGGAGTGATTGCATGATTGGGGTGCCATATTAAATTTACAAATAGTATGTATGTAAAATAAAGGTAAAATACATTTTAAGCATAGGTAAAGTCCTTCTCAACACCATATGTACATGTTTCAGATTAACATTAATACAAACCTATCAGCCTACAGCACTTAGAAAACAGTGTTTTTGCCTGATCCAGCCCACTATAACCACTTTACCTTAAAATCAAGTCACATGTTCAACATGTGAGAATGTACATCATCTGAATTTCTTAAAGATCATGGGAAGAAGAAAAAGAAATAAATTCGCTCATTCTTTTTCTTACTTTTCATTGATATTGCAAAATTGACTGAAAATATCATTTTGAAAAGCACAACCCTAAACCTTATTACCCAAATTATAGATTAAAAGTAAATTATTAATGAATTATTTAAAAGTAAATCATTAGAATGTGCGTAATGTAGAATTGCCTGAGATGGGTTGACACATTATGAATGGTTAAATGCATATTTTCTTAGATTCAATGTTGGAAAATATAGTTGAAATTATATTCAAGTTTGAATAATATAAGTTGAACGTTTAATGTTTACAAGGTCTAAATTAGGGAGCTCCCAATCATAGAGTTACTCCTATAACAAATGACATTATGGATTTTCATTATGATGAGTAGTTAAGAACATTTTGGCAGCTGTTTTTTACTGAATAGTGTGACTCTAGGGTGTTTTTGTGTGTCTGATTCTGTCTGACTCATATTGAATAGTTTATGGAACACTGGATACTGAAAGTGTTTGCCTACTTAAGAAACTGTTGTTTATTTAAATAAGGACCTGTAAACCATTAATCCCACTTTGCCTCTTGGCAAACACTTGAGTAAACATTGCAGCCTCTGGATTTTCTTTGGCTGTTACGCAGTGGTCCATTGAAGCATGAAGCTTAATATGTTAGATAAGAGCGGTTGTTAAAAGCTCGGGTTGTGTAGGAGTGTAGGTGAACACAGAACACCTGTTTTCTGTGCAAGGGTGCATGGGGGGATGTCTGGACATACTTTAGGTTTAGATGCATTTAAATTCAGAATATGTGAAAGTGCAGGAAAGACAAGCACAAGTACAAAGTAATAGTACTTGTGCAGTTTAGTGCTCAGTTTACTTCTGATGTGAGATGACCTCTAATTTGGGTTCACTCTCAAGTAAACTATATCTTTCCTTGTTGCTGGGGTGATACCATCAAGTGCACACCTTCTGTACGTTTAGTATGTATCCTTTACCTAGAAAGGCACATGTAGTATACCTTTATTCTTATTTATACAGTCAGGTCTGGAAGTATTTGGACAGTGACAGAGTTTTTGTGATTTTGCCTTTATACACCACCACAATGGAT
>CM075012.1:20006781-20024187 GCA_037576675.1 Pangasius sanitwongsei
ACACATGCTACTTCTGAGATGCCAGTGATCCTGACCCCTTCTGCTCCCCGGACCTGCCTGACCCATCCTGATGCCCTGCTTCTGGTTAGAGTTGTCAGCGATTGAGTTCACGCGCTGCTGCCGGGGGTGGCCCCATATTGATGGTCTGAAGAACTGTTTGGATTGCTGGTGATGATGCCACCTGGGGGCTGTGGAGATAGCTTGGGGATCACATATGGGGAGCTGTATTATAATGGCTTGGGACTGCGATTGCTGTAGTGGCTTTGGGGCTGCAGTTGCCACAAGCACCTTCATACTCAGACACAATCAGTGGACGGTGGATAGATTTTAACCAACTGGACTTCTTACGAAAACTGTGATGAATTTACTGGTTGCACAATTATACTATTTGTCCGTATAGTACACAATAATAAAAGGGATTTATTTATAATTGTATTATCCATTGCACCCAGATGAGGATGGGTTCTCTTTTGAGCCTGGTTCCTCTGAAGGTTTCTTCCTCATATTGTCTCAGGGAGTTTTCCTTGCCACCTTGCTCATTAGAGATAAATTGACATATTTACATATATTTTTTTAATCCATTTATTTCTGTAAAGCTGCTTTGTGACAATGTCCATTGTTAAAAGCGCTATACAAATAAAATTGAATTGAATTGAATTGAATTGAACTTGCTCATTCAGCCACAAGAGCATTAGTGAGGTAGGTTGAGGAGGCCTGGGGCACAGTCCATGTTCCAGTTCATCCCAAAGGTGTTCAGTGGGGTTGAGGTCAGGGCTCTGTGCAGGCCACTCATGTTCTTCCACTGCAACCTTGACAAGCCATGTCTTCATGGAGCTCACACTGGGGCACATTGTACTGCACAGTGTCATTGTCATGCTGGAACATGTTTGGGGCCCTTTAGTTCCAGCGAAGGGAAATTGTAATGCTACAGCATACAAATACATTCTATACAATTGTGCGCTCACAACTTTGTGGCAAGAGTGGATGTGATGGCCAGGTGTCCAAAACCTTTTGGTCATATAGTGTAGCAGTGCTGACAATAGTGCTGCTCATTCTAACAGAAAAATGTGTGTAGTTGTAGTTGTAGATATGGTGAAGTTTTCTGTGAGGAGACATTTATTTAAACTTTTTTTTGAAGGAGACTCCAGTGTCAGCGGTTTTGTAACAGTCATAGGTAAAGCTGTAACTTTTTCAGGGCAGATAGTTTTGCGCTTTTTGGTTTCTCAGTAACAAGCTGCATATTTTTTGTCTTATTAAATTCAACAGAGAGAGAAAAGGAGATGCTGGTGTGTGGCTGTTTATAGCTGCTATAACATTTACGGCATTTGGCAGACACCCTTATCCAGAGGGACTTACATTTATCTCATTTATACAACTGAGCAGTTGAGGGCCTTGCTCAAGGGCCCAACAGTGGCAGCTTGACAGTGTTGGGGTCATGAACTCATGACCTTCCGATCAGTAGCCCAACATCTTAACCACTGAGATACCACTGCCCCTGGTACCAATATAAATGCACTTTGAGATTTTCTTTAAAATGTAAAGTGCTTTATAAATAAAATGTATTATTAAATGTATTATTATAAATGATACCAGGAACTAAAATGTGTCACGGATGTTCCAGGCTGTTAAATGTAACTATAGATGGATATGATGTTCTTTAATAAATAACAGATTGTTATTGGTGTAATAGAATGGTTTGTGCTGTTTAATTGTGGCTCACTACATTATCTTTCCTCCAAAATCATCTGAATACTTACTGAAGTTGGTTCTAAAGATTATTAGATCATTATTTGCAAAATAATAATAATAATCATCATAATCATAATCATAATAAAGAAAAGTTGTATATCTCACATTGGTAAAAAAAAAAAAAGTCTAAAGAAGTTAATAAGTTGTTTCTGGTGTGCAGTAAATAAGTAATAAAGTAAATAAACATCATTTTCAATGTTTCCTCTCTTCCACTGCTATATGTACAATCCTCTTAAATGAATTACAGAAGTGTGCTGGATTTGAAAAAAAGAGATTTGTTAAAACTGTACTGTGTCTTTAAACGGCAGCACCCTGTTAGAGAGGGAGCTCACTAAATCCTCCCGTAAGATGCTGACATCAGCACTAACAGCACAGCAGAGCACATGAACATAGCACTCAGGGGTCATACTGGGTCATGCCTGCCACTCAGCAACTGAGAAAGAAAAACAGAGAGAGAGAGAGAGAGAGAGAGGGTGGGGGGGATCAGGAAGGAGGGCAGTTTGAAAGTTCCAGTGTAGTTTTAAACTAAACAAAAGGTTAAGTTTTAACTTTTAAAGTCCCAGGGACAGACTTACACACACTTGTCCTATTAGTTTCAATGTAGTTTGTGAATAAGTCATACTGCTTACTGAATAATCTGCTAATATTACGAATAACTGAATAATAAGCTGACTGATGCTGAAAATTAGATTTCAAACAGCATGACCATTACTATAAAATAATAAGTAATGTTTTATGTCCATAGCATACTTAAGCACACATTTTTAATCATCAGCAAATGACTGCATGCACTCACACACACGAACAAAGCTTTTATCCTTGTGGGGACCAGATGCAAATGTCTCTACTAGATCAAAACATTTAGATATTCCTATCCTTTCCCTATCCCCCACCACATATACATGTCACACATGCCACACACCCAATGGACAAACAGACATACCCACCCATCCACCATTAAGATAAAGTAAATGCTTGGGGTTTTCAGAATCCACTTCTGCATTGTTATCACCAAAGTTGAACATCACCTAAGATTTCCCTCTGCTCCTGATTATAAAGTGCTGAGTCTGCACCTACAGTCTCAAGAGTCTATAATCAGACTACTATAGAATAAACATTCATGAAAACACTGATAAGACCCTAACATGCACTGAGCGTGTACAAATTTCCATTTATCCTAGGAAAGAGGTTTGCCAGCAGCAAGCAACCATCAGGTACAGCTGTGATACACTCCAGCTGAAGATAACAGTGACTAATAGCATAATAAAGCACACACTTGCAGTAGTAGTGTAAGTGAAAGTAGGCCATGATTAAAAATATATAAAGATATAGGGTAGCATTACCAGATTTCATAAAAAAACAGGTGGGGTAACATGCAGTTCTTGGAATGATGACATCAAATGACTGAATCAGTCACTTTGAAAGCTATAAAGACAATTTGGATTTTAATCAGTTTTTATGGTTTTGTTTTTATTGCATGAACTCTGCTTTGACGATTTTTCAGAATTTTTAGTGTAACACTTTATTTAAAGCCCTTTCTTATAAATTTTATAAAACCTTGCATAATTCACTCACAAATCCTACATCTTACACATTGTGGATGTATATGTCTACTTATAATACAGAGATTACTTACACTGCTTGAGTATTCATAAATATAAGAGACCTTATATAGGTATACTAAGTCTCAGTTATATAAGAAACCTTAAATTTTGTTGTTACTATTTTGAAGTTTTTAATATTAATTAGTAAAACTTTTATTTTATGTGTGGATGAACAAAGGCGTTTATGGAATTTTGACAGGGGGCTGATTTTGTGTCCTGGAATAGTATAATGGGGTCACAGAGATGTCCCTCTCTTACTGCTCTGTTGAGTGAAGCTGTCACTGACAATGCTGGAACAATGGCTTTTAACTACTGGGTCTGGATTCCATGTGTTCTGGACTTCCTGTGTGTAAAAAAATGAGTGGAGTAGAGGTGAAGCCTTCAATGGCTTATTGTGTTTTATCTTATGCTGGTATAAATGGCCCTAATCCAATGGGAAACATGAAGTGATACTCATTGCTGGTGGCTGTACACTAATGTTTGTTTGGTACAAAATTGTATGCATGATGAGTGTACCAATATTACAGAAATATATCCTCTTGTGGGGTCATTTCACTGGTACCCTAAAAGTGCACCTTTTTAACAACAACTGATTTTTTTTTTATTAAGTAAAAGAGTTAAATTAAGGCAGCATGGTCATAGAGGTAGTGTAGCTGTCCTACAGCTCCAGGGTCCACAGTTCAATCCTGAGCTCAGGCTGCTGTCGTTGCTCAAGTTTCTCATGTTCTCCCCGTATCTGTGTGAGTTTCCTCCCAACAACATGCCATTAGGTGAATTGGCGACTGTAAATTGCCTCTAGGCATTAATGTGTGTGTGTGTGTGTGTGTGTGTATTGGCGTCCCATCATGGGTGTATTCCAGCCTCACGCCCAGTGTTTCCTGGGATAGGATCTGGGTAAAGTGCATCCCTGACATGGATAAAACATTTACTGAAGGTGAATGTAAGCTTTTCAGAGTTTTCAGGGTACTTTGATTGAAATTTCATTGAAGTTTCTTCAATTCTATGTTTGTAACATTTGTAACACATATATAATAATTCACTCAGAAATCCTACACGAGTACAGGATGTGAATCTTTTATGGAGCTACTGTTATTAGGAATGAAAGCAGAGCTGTTCACTTTGCTTTTTTAACAGAATTTGTGTATCTAACATTGATAAGAAGTGATAATCTACTAGGAAAAATGAACCATGTTTCACTGCTATGTGTGTGTGTGATAAAAAGTATGACATGCCATTCTTTAATAAATTTAAAAATTGTAAGCATGGGCAGATAAAACACTTTCGGGCATGCTGTTATAGGAAAGCATCACATCACCTTGTTGATGATTATTTTCCTATAACAGCCTCGTCATGTTTTTATGATTTTATGACAGCAGGGATTGTAGGAGGGGGGAGTGAATGACCAGCGCTCTCTTCCACCCTCAATACCACGACTGAGGTGAGACCCTTGAACAAGGCACTAAATCCCCAACTGCTCCCCGGGCGCCGCAGCAAAAAAGGCTGCCCACTGCTTCGGGTGTGTGTTCACAGTGTGTGTGTGTTCACTACTGTGTGTGTGTGTGCACTTGGATGGGTTAAATGCAGAGCACAAATTCTGAGTATGGGTCACTATACTTGGCTACACTTCACTTTACTTCACTTTTTAATTTGCATGTCAGGATCACCAAAGTATCAGTGTGTCATAAAACTGTGTATTTTGTGTGTGTGTGTGTGTGTGTGTGTTTATCTGACATATGTTTTGACCTTGTTGGTACAATGCAGCATTAATTAGATGCATTAATAATTATGTCAACAGAAGGTCTTCACAAGGGGCTGTATTCAGAGTGAGTATTTAGAACTTAAAGTACACACTTAGTCGCTAATCAGAGGTTGTGTCAGAGTTGTCGGCACATTTTCTTTACAAGAGAGTGCATAGAATTAACAAAATCACTTTCATTATTTTATTAATTTGACAAATCAAAATAGTCAAATAATTAAAAGCATGATAAAATAGTCTAAATCCCACACACACACACACACACACACACACACACACAATATGATAACATGATACTGATATAGTATCTCATGGTTACATTATGTTGTGTGCACAAGTACTATTTGTTGGTGCCTTATATTAAAAATAAAATGCAAAATAATAGGATGTGCTATTTTTAAGCTTCCAAATTTGGAGTGATTAATGTGTTAATTACAACTATTGTAGGTCTAGTCATGGAGCAATATATTGGCTATATAGTCCTATTAGATGTTTATGTCAATCCTCTCAATCATATATCATTGTATTAGTCTTTTTTATTTTTCAAATTTAAATTGTCTCTTGCTTTTATGTTATAGTGTATTACATTTAGCAGCAAAGTAAAATGCTCTTTCCTTCTTCAGCCCACATTTTCTATCTCTGATTTTTTTTTTGTCCCAGGGTTAAAGACAAGTGCTTATTTTTAATAAGTCAGTGGTTTAGGCACTACTGAAACACCCTGTCTAGGGCACTTCTGCTCAAGAACTATCTGGCAACAATGGAGGCCTGGACTACACACATGGGATTTGCATAATCTGAATGGAGAGCCCAGAAAATTGACTTAAGTCCATTTGTAAGCAAACTCTGAACACATATAAATTTTCCCGTATAAATATTGATGTAATTGCTGGACTTAGGGTGCCAACTCAATACAGCCCAAGGACAGTAAGACAAATGTGTGCATGCGTGCGTGTGTGCATGAATGTGTGTGTCTAGAAAGGATTCAAATTGGCATTGAAACCACAGACACCAAAGGCTAAAATGGAGTACCTGGCAGTCAAGTGAGAGATTTAAGCTTACATGTAGCATCTGAACTCCTCATGACTCTGGCATTCACATGCTGGTAGTGACTCAAATACCAACAGCATTTAAGCCAGGGTTAATGGAAGTTCATAATTGAGCACAGCACATTTTCTGGCATGAGCTTGGCATATTCAACATTGTTGTTCTTACAGTTTACACTCTGGAGTCAATGTAATTTCAGAGAGTGTGAGTATGAGAGACAGAGACAAAGAGAGAATGAAGATTATGGATATGACTACCAGTGGAGGTGATGTGTGTGTATACTTTCTGATTATGCTCTGCCTGTGGGGCATTATGCAGCCATTTTCAGTTTCTACTTCAGGACCAAACCAAAACACACTAAAGTCTAAACAGCTCTGTTGTCTGTTCTTTCGTGCATTTGTATTTTGATTGGACAATGTGTGCTTAGTCCATCTACTTTTGGTTTCTCCTCCAAAGACATTTCAGAGTAAAGGAAGGTAGAGTATATAATCCACCTTGTTCACATTCATTACATCCACGACTGTTTTCACATGCGCCTTCTCAGTCACAGCTGATGATGTGTCACGAATGTATCAGGAGAGCAGGCTGAAAAATATCAGACCAAATGGAGAGTTTGAATGAAATGGTTCTGTGTAATCACCTGACACAACTGTCACTGATAGGCTACATAAATCTACGGTCTGGGGTTCAAAGAAATCAGCCCCAGCCTGGCTTCTTCATACCATTTGGTGTATTTTCTTAAAACATTTGTTACCAGCAAATAACTGATCTTCACCTCACTTGCTTTAAGTCAAGACACTTTTTCTTTGTTTGTGGCATCGACAAATGTAAAAAGAAACACTGACCTTAAAAGCTGGTATATAACGCTCACAACTCATCAATAATTATTTTCAAATCAACAAGACATCAACAAGAACAATAACTTTATTATACCTTATACTGTCTTTAAAAGGTGACTGAAATGTTTTTAGAGAAAGCCACACAACATCTATTTTCTTTTTACAAATAGAATAATATTAAACATCTAAAAATTGTACGATCCTAGGAAGGCAAATTAAATTAGGCAAGTACCATATGCATCCCAGTGAAGATGAAAATGTATGCTGTTTGGCAATTTAGAAGGTTACATAATACTAGTTAGCTTGCTAGTTTTAGTTAGTTAGCTCGCTAGAAGACTCAGTTGCTTTTTATAATTTCATGATATAATAGACTCACCTTTGCTTGTTATTGTCATATTTAATATAATACCTAACATTAGCTAACTAGCTAGTGAATTTAGCTAGCTTGTTAATGTCCTTTGATAGGTATTAATATACCTGCTTATTGAGGAGTACCATTAGTAACTTTTAGGGTAACTTTAGTGCAGTGCTGGGTTTAGGTAGCTGGCTAGCCTAGCAAATGTTGTTAAACTATTATTTTGTGTAACTATTATCAAAGAAGTGAAAATAAAGACTAGTGGTGACCTTGTGATCAAATTTGCAATTGGCTGATTCTGTCTTGTGTTATGATGCTATTTTCACCCAGGTAAAAAGATATTCTAAGTAAATTATCAGCCATCATTATATTATTTGTAGTTTCAAAGATAAGCCTTAGATATAATATCTAAATATATAATATAATGGTGTCCAGTGGCATTACATCATATTTGACAGGCATTATCAGGACACCTCTATTAGCTATTAACTATTAGCTCTATTATGACCTTCAAGCAGGTTTATAGTTGTTTTTACAAACATGATAAACTTTCAGACATTTCCTAGGGCCATATAATTTGGCATGTTAAGTTGAACTAAACTTGTTATGTCATTAAAATGTCAACTTGTCTGATATTTCTGTGAGACTCACTGACCTTGACACACGACCAGGAGGATCTTCAAGGGTCTTCCTTGTGATCTTATTTCCTGTCACATGGTTTTCTTGTGACCTGACAACAAAACAGCTTTCTGTACAATCAGTACTTGTTTTGCAGTCTTTTGCATCTTATTAATATTATTATCTATACTATCAATTAACACCAATAACCTAGGATCCTATGTCCTTAGTCTCCCATTTCTCTTGCCGTTGTAGGTCTCTACACGGAGTGATACATTACAGGACATGAGCATGTTTCTGAATCAGTTTTAGGCATGGGTCTGACTTTAATCAAACACAGCAGATAGGCATCCATTTTAACCAGCATGTCAGCCCTGTTACGTGCAAGGCCATGCATGTTGTACAGCGGCGCTAGGTTGTGCGGGCTGTACTTGCCATGCAGGCATCGAGTTTCTCACCTGTGCCCTAGAGAGTTTGGTTGAAATTACTTACAGCAGACTTCACTCCAGCTATCTTCCATGGTCTATCATGACCAGTCAATAGTATAATTACCTTTGGTCTTCTATAACGGGAAGCTCTAAAGCCTATATGAGTTGCCCAATTATTATGGTAATGTTTATGTTTTGCAGTTTCACATGGTAGTTTCACCATGTCACAATGATATCACCATCCAAGTACTTACAGACTGCTCTCTTTGTGTTTGTTTGTAAGTGTTTCTCTGTGTATGCTTTTCTAAATGATCTAGTATAAAACTGTTATTTTTAGACACACAGGCATCGTTGCCTCATTGGAAAACAGGATATCCCATCCTTTGTTTTTGCAGAGACTGTGTGTGTGTGTGTGTGTGTGTGTGTGTGTTGGCATGTTTTTATATCTTAGTTGGGACCAAAATACCGTAGATGATTCAGAGAAACAAAATAAGTTTTTGCTACACCTTAGAGCTGTACAGTATTTATATGCATATTCATATATCCACAGTAACTTTAATTCCAATTAGCTTCTTTAAGTTGCTCTATAAAGATTTTATGATAGCGGGTAAACAAGAGAGAAATAAAAGTCTGTCCATATTCCTGTGAACAGGATGAATGCTGAACAACTGAGAAAGAGAGATGTAGTTTGAGATAGGCCAAGTTTAGATGACAACTCAAAACCACTACATTATCACTCGGTACCCTGCTGCCTCAGCTACGGTGCAGCTGTACACGCTGTGTGTGTGTGTGTGATGTGGTGTGATGGCAAAAACCAACACTTTAACCACTTGGCACTGTGGAAGAATGGCTACGTGCAGCTGTGCACTTTGTTTGTGTGTGTGTGTGTGTCTTTAAATTGTGTAGGAGGGTTGTGTATCGGGGTGGAAGAGTAGAACAAATGCTGAGAAGGTTAGATTTGGGGTGGCTCAGAAGAGGCAGACGACCTCGGCTAGGTTTTAACCGCACGCTTTTGCCCTGTTTTTCAAATCATCACTAAAGATATGCACACCCTCACTCTGCCTCTCCGCTTCCTTTATCTCCTTCTCTCTCTCTCGTCCTCCCTGACTGGATGCATGAGTTGTTACTCTTGGCAGGCTGCCCACTGCACCCTCACAGTGTATGGCCCATGATTGTTTTTCTTTTTCTCTTGCTTGCTTCACCTCTCCCTTTTCTCTCTCTGCCTCCATATCTCATGTTACAGAGAGAGAGAGAGAGATCCAGCTGCTGGCTGACTCATGGATATTATTCCTCTCTACCATTACTATTTATTGTTCCTTTTTATAACTCTGTGGTCAGTGAGTGTATCTGCCCTTTCTATAGTTTTATATTCCTTTTTAAATCCCTTTTAGGCAACAGGTCAAACATAAGCAGGAATTAATTAACCGCTGATTTATCTTAAAAAAAAGAAACATGATGTAGGAAACAGCAGGACTGTATGTTAATTAGCTTCTTGTGCAGGTAGGGTGCTAGAAAGTGTTTTCATTAGAGGGAAAACCTTGTCACACTGTCTCTCTTTTCACATTACCTTTCTATTACATCCTCTAGACTTTCACCTGAAATTATTCTTCATTAGAAGAGTATTAAAGTATAGAATAATTACGATGATATATAATATATAATAATATAATAAAAATCAGACTAGTGCTTCTTTTTGTTAGAGAGTAGGCCTTTGACTCTTGCTTTGTGTCAAGACACATTTTCTTTCTATGTGGCATTGATAAATGTAAAAAGAAACTGGTATATAATACTCACAACTCAACAATAGTTAACTCAACAACTCAACAATAGTTACAACAATAGTTATATTCAAATCAATTAATATTGCTCTTAATATCTATATAATAATCTATGCAAATAGGATGATATTAGATGCCTAAAAATAGTCTGACCCTAGGATTTTGACACCATTTTCATCCCAGAAATATAAGTGTACACTATTTGCACCCAGCTAGGCAATTTAGAAGGTTACCAAATACTAGATAGCTTACATCTAGTCCATAATAATATTGTAAAATAAATGTGGTAATCCCCATAAGGGAAATATTTTTGGAGAAATTACAGTGTAAAACGTCAATGTTCATTTTGTGTCAAGAACAGTCAGTTCTCAAAGTTGATGTGTTGGAAACAGGAAAAATGTGCAAGCGTAAGGAGACTTTGACAAGGGCCAAATTGTGATGGCTAGATGACTGGATCAGAGCATCTCCAAAACGGCAGGTCTTGTGGGGTGTTCCCAGGATGCAGTGGTTAGTACCTACCAAAAGTGGTCCAAGGAAGGACAACTGGTGAACCAGCGATGGGGTCATGGGTGCCCAAGGTTCATTGATGAGCATGGGGAACGAAGGCTAGCCCATCTGATCCGATTTTACAGAAGAGCTACTGTGGCATAAATTGCTGAAAAAGTTAATGCTGACTATGATAGAAAGGTGTCAGAGCACAGTGCATCGCAGCTTGATGCATATGGTGCTGTGTAGTCACAGACCGGTCAGAGTGCCCATGCTGGCCCGTGTCCACAGCCTAAAGCTCACAAGCATGTGAGCATCAGAACTGGACCATGGAGCAATGGGAGAAGGTGGCCTGGTCTGATGAATCATGTTTTCTTTTACATCATGTGGATGGCCGGGTGCATGTGCGTCGCTTACCTGGTACCTGATGGCATCAGGATGCACTATGGGAAGAATACAAGCCAGCAGAGGCAGTGTGATGATCTGGACAATGTTCTGCTGGGAAACCCTGGGTCCTGGCATTCATGTAGATGTTAGTTTGATACGTACCACCTACCTAAACATTGTTGCAGACCAAGAACATCCCTTCATGGCAACGGTATTCCCTAATGGCAGTGGCCTCTTTCAGCAGGATAATGTGCCCTGCCACACTGCAAAAATTGTTCAGGAAAGGTTTGAGGAACATGACAAAGAGTTCAAGGTGTTGACTTGGCCTCCAAATTCTCCAGATCTCAATCCGACTGAGCATCTATGGGATGTGCTGGACAAACAAGTCCGATCTATGCAGGCCCCACCTCGCAACTTACAGGACTTAAAGGATCTGCTGCTAATGTCTTGGTCCCAGATACCACAGCACTCCTTCAGAGGTCTTGTGGAGTCCATGCCTCAGAGTCAGAGCTGTTTTGGCGGCACAAGGGGGACCTACACAATGTTAGGCAGGTGGTTTTAATGTTATGGCTGATTGGTGTACATATATTTCTCACCATCTGATACCACAAGATAAACTGTGACTTTTGGTCATGTTCATAAATATCTTAACCTTAAGCCACTCAGGATTAATTGTGTTATATTTGCTGCTAATCTTGATGCTAGTGTTATCAATAGTCTACATATGACTCACTGTGGTAGACTTTTAGTAGACATCTGTTCTTTCTGCCTTGACTCTATTACAGTAAAACAACACTTCGTTTGATTACATGCACTGCCTGTGACAAATGAATCTGATTGCCAGCTCATCCTTCGTCACATTTTGTGTTTGAAGAGGCACTTAGGCAGATGGGAAACATGGCTCGTGTAGTAGGCGTAATTCACAAATGACACAAACTGTGCACCTCCTTTCACGTGACTGTGATTTTCATATTAGCACAGGTGGGAGTTCATCTAGCATGTGTAGCAATATTCAACCCTATATTCACACTCTACTTCTCTGCTCTAGAAGTCTGAATTTGGCATTTATAATGTCATATTTAAAAAGTTACATTATACTATTACCTTTATTAAAAGAGTCAGTGTATAGGTGAAGAATGCATTGTTTTCAGTATTGTGAATTAGTCTGTCTGCCTCTCAATCTCACACACAAATTCACAACATGCAACATGTGCAGTTACTTGAATTATCTGTCTGTATCAATGGCACATCATTAGTCTTTTTAGTAAGCGAGTGTACTGCTGTAATGCTCTGCACTGTTTTAATGATTTGCTGTTATGGTCATTGTGCCATTGACTCACATCTCTCTTTTTATTGCCCTAATACCTTCATTGCACGCCAAATTAACCCAGCATAACCTTACAGAAAACCAGGGGCCAGTGGGCAGCTCACCATAGCTTACCACAGATCACAGGGAATTGGTGTTAATCTTTGTTTAATTCATGCTTAAATAATAATAATAATAGTAATAATAATAATAATAATAAAAAGAAATATACATAAGCACATGTCAAATGTTTTGGTGACTACATAGGACCATAGAATGAACCATTCAGTTACAGATTTATCCTTGTCAAGGTCATAGTGGATCTGGAGCCAATCCCAGCAACACTGGACACAAGCGCAACATACATGCACACACACCTAGCCACCTCAGACACCATGATACCAAAGATAATTACTTTATTTGTTCTTTATACCATGGTGCAGTTGTTTGTTGATTAATTTCCTATTACAGTACTGATCTGACAGTAATACCGGGGGCAAGGTACCTGTTCTAATGCGTTATTGTTTCTATAATAACAACTTACACAAGGACTTGTATTGCAGAAACTTCACATATATGGATTAAATAAATTATTTAATAAATATTTAATAAATAGAAAAATGATAGTGTGGGCAGATAAAACACTTTTGGGCATGCTGTTATAGGAAAGCATCACACCACCTTGTTGATGATTATTTTCCTAAAACAGCACTGTTGAGTTTTTAATCCTTACATAATTTCCAAGAATAATAGGTGTTTTATCAGTCACGAGAGCTGATGTTTGTTTTGTTCCACATGCCCTAAGGAAAACCAGCATTTGCATGTCAGGATCACCAAAGTATCAGTGTGTCATAAAACTGTGTACTGTTTACTGTGTATTGTGTGTGTGTGTGTTTGTGTGCATGTGTTTGTGTGCATGTGTGTGTGTGTGTGTGTGTGTGTGTGGTGTAGATAGGGGCAAAGAGAAGATTGATGTAAACAAATAGAAAAATAGGGTGTATTTTGTCATGAGTTTATGGCCTCACCCTTCTAGTTTGTCATCTCATGTAACTTGCTGTACTTTTTCACTGCTGTTGTAAAGCAACCTTGAATCTCAAGTAATAGATATGTTATTATTATTATTATTATTATTATTATTATTATTATTATTGGCACTGTTGTATTATATTATTGTCTTTATGTGCTGTGAACCACTTGATACCACTCTGCTAGTGCTGATTCATTAATCCCAGTCAGTTACACTTCATAGCCTGTGATATAGCCAAAGTACATTATACAGTCCAAAACATACCACCAAATATAGCACCATTTTTCACTGGCTAATGCTAAACTGTCATTTTGTTATGTGACACTACGTTGTATTTAACTGTAATGTGATGCCTTAGTCACACCACAGCTGCTAGCCTTAAACTGACCTCGATTTCCTCTTGCAGTAACTACAGAAACACACTCCTGTCTTGATTGCACTGTCTGAAGACAATTGCTGCATGCTTTCCTTTTAACCAACTTCATATTTCTGACTAAGAATCTTTACCCAATATTTCATTTCAGATCATATGTTGTCAATAGACCCACATTTACAATGTAGTAAGCAACACAATATTGTGCAATATAGTCCACGAAAATCTCGCTATGGAAACTTTTTTGTATGCCCTTCCCTAGCTAAACATCCCCCCAGATCTAGTACTGTGGAGAGAACCTTGAATCCCTATTGGATAAACAAATAATTTTACTCCATGTGAATCGAACTGTGGTTCAGTTCACCCGCTGCTGTGTTTGTATTCCATGCTTGTGTAATTAGCTATATAAAAAAGTCCAAACAACCCAATGGCAGCCATGCTTGGAGCCTTTAAATCAGACCCATCCCATAAACAGAGAAGGGTTGTAGGGGTTGGCGGATGGTCAGAGTAGTTTTAGAGGGGCTTGTTGTTTGCATGCAGACTCTGCTTTTTAGCCAGGCTTTTGGAGTCTAGCCAAGTACACTTACAGGCTAATTGCTGTCAGGAAAATCACTCAACAGAGGCAGAGACTATTGTTTGAACAATATCATCTCAGTCACAGTCTCACAGCTCCAGAATCCCTGGTTTGAGTTGTTCAGGTTTCTGTGCATGTCCTCCCAGTGTCTGTGTGGGTTTTCTCTAGGCTCTCCGGTTTCCTCCCACCTCCAAGAAATTGATGTTAAGTGGATTGGCTAAGATAAATTGCTCCTAGATGTAAATGTGTGTTTGCAAGGTGACCTCCAATATACTAGTGTCCCATCCAGGGTGTGTCCTGGCCACACCCCAGGGTTCCCAGGATAGACTTCGGATACACTACGACCCTGACCAGGATAAAGTGAAGATGACTGAATGAATGAATCATAATTACACCAGGCTGGTCAGTGAGAAAGGTTACTGTAGTTGTATAGTTATGCTAAATTCTCAAAAAACATTATATAGAGCAGTTTACTTCTCAGCTTTATTTCCCTTTGAAGTCTAATGAGCTGTCCTCACTGAAGAGTCTCAGTGAGAGTCTGGAAAATATCAAAAGCTGGATGGCAAATTATTTTCTTCAATTAAATTAAACAAAACAGATGTTACTCATTAATCTCTTTGGACCACCCAAATCTACAAAAAGTGTAATAAATAACCTAAGACCACTGTCACAAAATGTTAAACCTCATGTCAAGAATTTGGGATCACAGATTTGATCATGAAATCAACTCGGTTGGCTGTTCTGTGCTCCCAGCTAAAACTCAGGGGTTGTGCCTTTGTGAACCCTGACCCGAGGCTGTGGAACAGCTTACTGCTGGACATTAGATCTTTTTTTCATCATTTAACGTGGATGCCTTTGTCTGTTGTGTTTTTTATGCTTGTTGTTGCAATTGTATGTACATAATTTACTTACAGCATTCAGTCAAATGTGCTAGTGCTAGTAGAGAGATAAAACCCCTTGAGATGCACCAAGAGAAATCATTGAGTGATACCAAAATGCATGAATAGCGGATTCAGATTATAACCAGTCAGAATAGACAAAATGGTGCTCCAGCAAACTCCATATTCGAACCACTTTGGTTTGTTTGTTTGTTTGTTTTTAAGTCAGTAGTGTGACAGCAATAAGATGTTTTTATGTGCTATACATCGAACCCTAGAGCTGTGAGGTGGCAATACTATCCAGTGTGCCATCACTAATTATAATAAAGCATGCTTAATTGGCCAGTGGTTGCTCAGTGGTTAAGGTTCTGGCTTATCAATCAGAAGGGTGTGAGTTCAAATCCCAGCACTGCCAAGTGTCCACTGTTGGGCCCTTGAGCAAGGCCCTCAACCCTCTCTTTACCGCGAGTGCTATATCATGGCTCACTCTAACCTCAACTTCCTAACAAGCTTTGTATGCAAAGTAAATAATTTGACTATAGTGTACTTATATGTAACAATGTAGACTGTCTTTCTTTCTTTTTTCTGTTAGTCTATTGTTCCCATTATTTGTAATGCATGTACTAATGTGTACAGGAATTGCAGCCAGATCTGTTATCACCTGCAAAGAACACCAGTGTTGTTATCAGAGACAAAATCAAGAACTCTGATGCCTGGAAGAATAAGAATAAAAGTAGAAACTGACTGGAAATGTGTAAGCCCAGTGTTTACTATGTTCCAGTGACTGCTCCTCTTTGTTTGGCCCCTATTGACAATAATAAATTTCAGTACAAGATGGAACAGATTTTGGATTTTCAGGAAGATGGTCCTATGTAGCAATGCCGCAAACCACCGGCTGTTGTGAATTGTGATTGGTGCTTAGCTACATCTGTCATCTCATGGATTACAGTGAAAGCCTTGGCTTTCGGATGATAAAAAGTCCACATCTTGCTTTCACAGGTCACTGAGTGGATCTCTTAAGGCAATAAGGTTGTCTTATAAGGTTGTCCTTCAATTTGAACTTATGACTCTTTGGATTTGGCACACAGAGTGGTGTGGAGCACATGAAGAGGCACCAGAACAAGAAAGAATGAGCCTATAGGCTAGCATACAGTTATTGTTTGAAACTGCAGCTTCAAGTGTATCAAAGCAATGCTAATCCTATCAAGGCTAATGATTCTGCCAGGTCAGTGGTTAATAGAATGCATAGCTGTGATTATTTCCACCAAGTCTTATCTTATGTTTTGGATCAGTGTTTGTGCTACTCACAATTATTTACTATCATTTCACAAATCATAATTTAATGTGTTTATGCTAAAAACATATTAGCCATAATTTGTCAGCAAGGAAAGTGTTCCTATATGGAAACTAGTAAAATGGAGATAAAAAATTGTATGTCCCTCTAACATCTGTATTTGATGCTGTGACAGACAGAATTACTCACTACCATAAATCACACAGAACACAGGGTCTCCAAAGGGCATAGGTACTATTTATATTTATTACTGCCATTAGTCCTTGCATCAGTTACACAGTACTATGCTATATATTATATATACAATATTTGAATTCTTGACTTGTGTCTTCAAAGTTCAGTAAAACCTTTTCCCCTGAAGATCTTGAACACTTCAACAAGAAAATTACCAAATTCTAAAGAACTCTAACAAGAAATTAGAACCATTGAACTGTGCCTCAACTCAGCCAGGTGGAGAGGGCTAACACATCCCCATCTAAAGACTTCTGAGTGAAAACGTCAAAAGCTTTACCAGTGAATCTGTCAGACAAGCTTATTCTCTAATATCTAAGTACAAAGTATTAAGCATGATCATCAAATAGGTCATGAATAGGAATAGGAGATAACAAATTGGTTCAAATAGCAAAATAGGTTCTCTTAATTATGTTAATTAATGTTCTGTAATCTGTTAATAGGACTTTGTGAATTTCAAAGCATTTTCATTTATTATATTCATTTTTAAATAGATGATCTTGGGATTACAAGAGATTATTTAATTTAATTCAATTCTATTCAATTCAATTTTATTTGTATAGTGTATTTAATAATGGACATTGTCACAAAGCAGCTTTAGAGAGATACACTGCCCTCCAAAAGTTTGGAAACGCCTGAACAAAATAGGGTTTTTGGGCAATATCAGCATAAATCCTCT
>CM075012.1:20024287-20036498 GCA_037576675.1 Pangasius sanitwongsei
GGATTTATGCTGATATTGCCCAAAAACCCTATTTTGTTCAGGCGTTTCCAAACTTTTGGAGGGCAGTGTATATTATTCTGGATATAAATTTTTAACTTAATATACATTTATACCTAATGAGCAAGCCAGAGGTGACAATGGCAAGAAAAAAAAATTCCCTGAGATGACATGAGGAAGAAACCTTGAGAGGAAACAGCCTCAAAAGAGAACAAATCCTCATCTGGGTGACACCGGATAGTGCACTTATAAATAATTTATTTTCTATAACTGTATACTATATAGTCAAAAAGTGTGCATGTGTTAACAGGAACTTATGAGTTTATAAGCAACTTATAAGTATGAGCATCAGAGGCATTTCTGAATTCATCATAGTTTTAACTTAAAGTCTATTGTATTGAACTGGTTAACTCTTCAGTATGAACCGAATTAACTCTTCAATATGCAGATTTGAGTGTAAACCATTCTTAGCAATTGCAGTCCTAAGGCTATCCAAGGAAGAATATCTACAGTCATCTTTATGGTTTCTATGTCGTACCCTCTACAGTAATCTCATGGTGATCTTTAGGCTGTGCATGGGGGGGCATCTTTAGCAGCGAGTAATTTTCAGTTGATGAAAACTCCAAACTCCAGAATGGATCAGACAGTTCCAGAGAGCAGAACTAGTCATGATCTTTGGTAACTCAGGAGTAACATGTGTAGCTCGGAAGGGGGTGGGGGGTAGAGAGAGAAAGAACATAGATCATTAGGTATGCTTTTGTCCTGTAATGTTTTAAGAAAGTGTACATTGTTCTGGCAAGACAAACTATGACAGCATAACTAATAAGGAAAGCCAGAAGGTAACACAGACATGAGGGTGCTCTGGGACATAAAGCGGCCAGCCACTCCACTGTCAACAAACAAGTGAACATCTGAGAGTGGAGGGATGACAGCATCCAAACATCCCAGTTTACCAAAACACTCTATGCCCATGAAGCCTCCAGATCTTTACCTGAGAAAAAAGCCATTAACAAAAGGCTTGACTAAACAAATATGTTTTCAGCCTAGACTTAAACACTGATACTGTGTCTGTGTCCCAAACACTAATTGGAAGGCTGTTCCATAACTGTGGGGCTATGTATCATTATTCAAGGTACCAACAAAGAGCCTGCACCTTTTGCTCGAGCCTGCACCTTTTGATGGCAGATCATAGAAGTCCAAAAATTTGCTCAGGTACTGCAGTGCTTTATAGGTCAGTAGTAGTGTGAGATTTATTTTTGTGTAATTGTTTTAAATGTTTATTTGATATTGGATAATTTGGTTTCTGATTCATTTATAGTTCAGTTTTAGCAGAGGAGAGTTGTTGATATGAAGGTTCAGGCCTCCACAACTGAATGGAGCTCTGACAATAAAGCCAGTTCAACTGCATTTTTCAGTGTGTATGCCTGCTTTATTGTAGCCTTTCCGAAGACTGGAACCTCATATTTTGTCCTTACCCCCTCTTACAGTAGTATTTTATAATCAATGCAAAATTATACTGTGAGGCAATGCAGTGTGGATAAGATAAAGATGATGTGGTCATATCTTCTGGTTCTAGTAAGGACTCTGGCTGTTGCATTCTGGACTAACTGGAGCTTGTTTATGCATCTACTGGAACATCCAGACAGCAAGGCATTACGATAATCCAACCTAGAGTTAATAAAAGCATGAACTAGTTTTTCTGCATCATGTAGTGTCCTTATGTCTTTGACTTAGCAATATTTCTGAGATGAAAGAAGGCGATCCTAGTAATATTATCTACATGAGAATCAAAGGAGAGACTAGAGTCAATAATCAAAAATGATCTAACTGAAAAGCCATCCAGAGTTACTATGTAATCAGAAAGTTTACTTCTAGCTGCCTGTGGTCCTAGTACAAGTGCTTATGTCCTGTCAGAATTAAGTATGAGCAAGTTACCAAGCATCCAGTGTTAATGTCCGTTACACATTCCTCAACTTTATTAAGCTGGTGTGTCTCATGTGACATACAACTGTGTGTCATCAGCATAACAGAGAAAACTAATATCATGTTTATGAATTATTTTACCCAGAGGTAGCATATATAGAGAAAAATACAGTGGGCCTAAAACAGAACCTTGTGGAACACCAAATTTTACCTTAGTATGCGTAGAGAAGTCACCATTTACATCTACAATCTGATCACGATCAGTCAAGTAAGACCTGAGCCAGGACAGGGCCGTTCCCTTAACTCCAGCAATTTTCTAGTCTATCAAGGAGAATAATATTATCAGTGGTGTCAGAAGATGCACTAAGATCAAGCAACACAAGCAAAACAGACACAGCCCTGATCAGAGGCCAGTAGCAAGTCATTTACCACTTTAACTAGTGCTGCCTCAGTGCTATGATGAAGCCTAAATCCTGACTGATAGATTTCATTATTGTACTTCCTATGTAGTTATGAGCATAACTGCTGTGCTGCAAACTTTTCTAGGATCTTGGAGATAAAGGAGAGGTTTGATATTGGCCTATAGTTTGACAGCTGACAGGGGCTGAGGTCAGGTTTTTTTAATCAGGGGTTGATAACTGCTAGTTTAAAGGATTTAGCTACATAGCTAGTGCAACGGGAAGAATAGATTATTTTTAGAAGAGTTTTGATTGCTTCTGGTAGTATCTGTATGAAGAAACATGTAGTTAAGGGATCTAGTACATACGGTGCTGATTTTGATGAGGTGGATATATTGTCATCTACATGGTTAGTTATCAAATTGTCTGGCTTTAACTTAGTATTCTGATATTATATTATACAATATTTTTGCCTCATATTTTTTATTTTGTCACTGAAAAAAATCATGATTCATGGTAACACTTCTAATCTATTGTTTGTAATTTGTGAACTAATGTGTACAGGTATTGCAGCCAGATCTGTTGTCACCTGCAGAGAACACCAATGTTTTTTTTTTTATTTTATCACTGAGTACACTACATGGCATTATAATGAATAGTGACACTTGCATTACAACATGATTATGATTGCATTACAACATGATGAGTTATCAGAGAATTATTTATAGGACCAACTTAGAAAGAATTTAAGCACAGTTGTTATGATTCATGAATATGGGATTCATAGAAAGTGTTACTAACATTATTACTCCTATTACTAGAAATGTCTAGCTTATGTCCCGTCTCACCTAAAAATTTCGTTATTTTCATGTTTCACACTGTCACACTGTCACAGCCACACTGTCAAACTGCAAGTGCAAGTTTGCAAGTTTAGCTCTCAGCTAAATAGCAAGTGAGCAGTCACTTAACTAATTAGTCTATGTTCCATGACACAGTGACACCAGACTTAACTGCATCCAGCAGAGCTGACATAGCTGTATGGGCAGAATTATAGTTTGTTTACTAACATGAACAAGATATAATTAACACACACTTAAAACCTTGGGCTTTCAACATATTATGGAGGATAAATCATTGTGAGTTAAACACTTCAGCTTTCTAATCACGATAATCTTGTTGTGCTCCCTGTGTTTTGTCTCCTCTTTTCAGAGTGGATTACAACATGGCAAACAGTTAAGCGCCTAGCATGACACAACAGGACAATAAAACAATAATTGAGGTGTGACTGAAACTGACTCACTCTCAAGTAATCAGGGCTGTTAATCAAACATTAGTTAGTTATAATATAATCTGATAACCTCAAAAAATCTGATGAGCTCTAGGGCCGCTTTGTAGGCAAATATTTATTTGCAGAGTTTATGGCTGCAAATTTAACATAATACTGTCCTTCTTCAGGCTGTCCCTGTTTTGAACTTTGGCCTGAAAGGTTCAGCTGAACCCCAAGACCAACAAAGGAACTGTAGAAGGAGTTGGAGGCACCAGGTACCACAATATTTACCTCCACCGTTAAGAGAATCCTATGTACATTGCCATGGTCTGAAAGGCTGTTGGACATGGAAGAAGCCTCTATTCCAAGCCTGGCATAAAAAAAGCCAGACTGAAGTTTGCAGGTGATCACCAGTCTTTAGAGGAGTGTTCTCTGGTCAAATAAAACAGAAATTGAACTGTGCAGCCATAATAATCAGCACTGTGTATGGAGGAAAAGGGTGAGGCTTTTAATCCAAAGAACACCATTTCAGCTGTAAGGCATGTTGTGGGGGTGTTTTGCTGGATAAAGGGCTGGTGCACTTCAGAAAATAGATGGCATCATCAGGAAGGAGGACTATCTAGAAATACTGAAGCAACACCTCAAGACAACAGTCAGAAAGTTCCAGATATTAACTGGAAATTAAAAAAAATTCTGTCAGGAGGAATGAGCAAAAAACAAGAAAAGTATTCTGAGAAGCTTGTAGAAGGCTGCCCCATGTGGTTGATTCAAGTTCAAGCAATTAAATGCAATGCCACCAAATTCTAACAAAGTGTGTGTAAACCTTTGACCCACTGAAAATCTGATATAGTAAATAAAAGCTTAAATAAGTGTCTTTTTTGTATATGCTGCAATCCTTTAAATGACTCTCAATGCTTGTACTCTCTGTGGAAGCAAATTGCATTCAGTCTATGTAGGGGCACAGTGTCTGCAGATACTCATTTCAGTCCAGCGTATCACCACCTGCACTGATGAGCTTCACAAAAAAAGGAAATCTAACTCGTGAGACCATCTGCAGAGCATTTGGACTGAGCTGAGTACTACTCTATTGATTACTGAAAGGATGTGCAATGAAAACACTTCAGTGAGCTGCATTATAAGTTTTTTAATGTCTGTAATTATGGACTCACCATACAAGTTGATATGGGCATTTCAATTATACTCTGTTTTGAATGGAAATTTAAAACAGGGCATACAAAGTGCACTAAAAAGCCCTTGCTTTTGTCAGCACTGACCATTTCAGTAAGAGCTAACAGACCATGGTCATAGAAAACAACATTAACTATTAGCCTAAGGACAAACACATTACAGGTTACAGAAACATCTGGTGTCTTAAAGCCTATAGGATTTTTTTTTTTACCATCTTGTTAGTGAGCAACTTGTAACAATCAAGAATGCTGCAAGACCAACAGTAAATGACATTTCTTGTTCCTTGTGCAATATTTTTCAGACCAAACATCAGTTTGACTCCAAGGAAGTCTCAAATCAGTCATAGTTATACAATCATATCTGATTCTTAGCTGCAGATAGAGATTATGTAAGTGGTCATATAAACAGCACACTGCAGATAGCTGTGGTTTATACCACTAATCATGTTTTGCACCACAGGTACATCCTTTATCTATTGTTAATTATAGCTTTCCACAAAATAACCAGAAAGTAAATGTCATGGACTTAATTAAATAGTACACCCCTGAAATGAGAGCAAAACAACATTTTTTAAAGCGAAGTTACAGGAGTATTTATGAGAGTAAGGAATGTAAGTTTGGAGCCACCAATGGGTTCCTGTGCTGTTAAGAGTTTTTTTTAAAGAAAGAAAGAAAGAAATTATGAATTTACGTGACTTCATTCTTTTTTCTTAAGATTGTTGGCAGGTTGCATTGTACCTGTAAAGATGCAGAAGCCATGCATTTATAAGGAGATTTGATTGTTGACTTAAGGAAGCCAATGATCCCATGATCACAATGATGACTAAAAATTTTAATTGCCCATTGTTTTAACTAAAATTAATTAAACTGAACGGCACAACCATTCAAAAATTCTTTGCTGTTTTGCTCTATGAAATCAATCTTGTCACATGATTTCTCTTGACACACTACATGCCTCCATTCCCAGGTGGAAGCAGTAGTAATGTTCATTGAGGTGAAAGTTGGGATGCAGAGGTGTATGCTGGGAGGGAAAACGTGTTCCACAGCTGTCAAGGCCTGCAGCAGGATTGCGCAAAATCTACAACTTTGTTGATTGCCTCTGGGACTTGGCTAGAGTATGCCAGCTACTCAGGAGACTGTTTGAGAGGAGCTGGCTGCAGTCCAGGCCTGGAATAAATCAGCACAGTCAGCGTGGAATAACAGCTAGCTGAGGGGTGGAGGAGGGGGGCGAGAGTAGGAAAGAGATAGAGGTTATAGTTGAGAAACAATGGACTAGCCCAGAAAAAAAGTGGGGTGAAAGACAGATGGGGTGATACAGTAATAGCTAATGAAACCTCATGTAAAAAATCAGAAATGTATCTGCAACACTTCTTTTAATTTCACACTAATCCCCATCTGGTGTCTTCACCTAAAAACAATTCTTTATGAAATCGACAGATATGAAACTGGTAATTTGATGTCTTAATTCGCTATCCAGAAGCTTGAGCATGTGAGGAACTGGATTGTATGAAGTTGGCAGGCATTATCTTCTTCTCTGTCTTTCATCGTCACTCTTACTCACAGTGAGTGAGCAGTTGGAGGGTCAGCGAGTACACTTTTCTCATTACCGTTCACCACATGCTGGTTGAACCTGGTGAAGACTTCACTCTTGCTATGCTTACATAAAAAAAGAAAAGGAAAAAAACATGAAGAGAGTAAGAGATAAAAAAGGAGGGGGGCTTGTCGTGGTGCAACGAGACAGATAATCTTCAATTAGAGGCATGCTTTCTATGATAGCCTGTCTTCTGACAAAGAGGCTGTTTGCTGAAATCCACAAAACAGTTTAGCCTCATCAAATGAAAATATGTGGTTTGTTACACAGAGCACAGAGTGACATTGCACTAATTCTATTATACACAACTATATCAGCACACTTGTATTCAGACCCTATAAAGCAAGGGCTCTTGTGTGCACAATAATTCCCTGCAGCAAGAAGGGAAAACAGAGTTCACTAAGTTTGTAATGGCGTGCTTGGTGAAATTCAGGTCCCTCCCTTTGACCGCAGGACTGGGTTTGTGCATGTGTGTGTGTGTGTGTGTGTGTGTGTGTGTGTCACAGCTGTGAGACTGGGAGTGACTGCTTCTCCTAACCCAACAAAAGGCTAGTGCCTGCTAAACAAAGCTAGATATATGTGTTGATTTACAGAAATGCCAGTAAATAGAAAGAAACACAAGTAGTTCCATTACATTAATGTAATAATGCTTGACAACAACATCTACATTGTCCTATAATACAGAATACAGGTTAAATAGGTTTCTTTTTTTTTTTTTTAAGAAAGCCATGTATTGGCTTTCCTTTACCATTCAATAACATATCTAATAACATATCTATCAGTAACATATCTAATCATAACTGAGGTCATGAAACCAATCATGATCAGAGGAAGAGGCTTGTTAAAACAGTAAACAAGTGTTGCCATTCAGTGGCATAATTCAAGCACACAACTAATACAAGTTTAACATTATACCCATTTTTCCCTCTTGCTTAGAATGTGTGATATTTTGCTGACTTGATGACGCTCTTTTGCTCAGTCACAGTCGTTTCTCTGCCCGTTTTGAGTGTTGTGATTCTCATGACAACTTTTTTGTTCTTTGCTGTGGTATAAAGACAGAGGGGGAGGGTCTCTCTCCTGCTTTCTTTCTCTGTCTCCCTCTCACGCTCTCAGAATCACAGCAAAGTCATCTCTTTTACACTGCATTTACATTATGGATCAGCTGACAAGGCATGACAGTGGTTCCCTCATACTACAAGTTACAATAATCTTTAGATATACACAATTTTCCACTTCCCTCAGTCAGTCAACACATTTTTGATGTCTGATGTTTGCTTCTAGAGCTTTGCACTAAAGCTTTGAGGCTAATGTAGGTAACAAGAAATCTAAGTCTATCTCCCCTAAAATCTATCATAAATACTTGGACACAAACTGTACATATACACAATATGGCCAAAAGTTTGTGGACCCCTGACCATCATACTCATATGTGCTTTTAAACATCCCGATCCCGACTTCCAGATTTAGTCCCCATTGGCTATTATAATAACCTCTACTCTTCTGGGAAGGCTTTCCAATAGATTCTTGAGCAAGGATGTAGGGATTTGCTCATTCAGCCACAAGAGCATTAGTGAGGTCAGGCACTGATGTTGGGCGAGAAGGCCTGGGGCACAGTTGCAAAAGGTGTTGAGGTCTGGGTTTTGTGCAGACCACTCAAGTTCTTCCACTCCAACCTTCGCAAACTATGTCTTTAGGGACCTCCCTTTTTGCACAAGGGCACTGTCATCCTGCAGCATGTTTGTGCTAGGTATATTAGGTCCAATGAAGGTAAATTGTAATGCTACAGCATATAAGAAATCCTACACAATTGTGCGCTTCACAATTTTGTAGCCCAGATATGGGTGCGATGTTCAGGTGTCCACATAGTGGACACATTTTGGCCATATAGTGTAAATCTCAACCTACAAGACAAAAACTTGCTGGTTTAGGAAACACAAAAGCTCACTCACTCACTTTCATTAACCACATTATCCTGGTCAGGATCACAGGGGATCCCTATATTGGACACCAGCCCATCGCAGGGCACCATGCACACACACACACACACAAATATCGAATATCAATAATACCAATATCAACAATAATTAATAATATTCATAAAAATTTTATATTTTATTATACCGTAGCACTGTTAAATTCTTGAATTTGATGGCGTGAACAGATGGTGTGGATTATCTTTCTATAACAGCAGCTCTGACAGTAGCGCAGGCTATATTTCAAGTTAAAAGTTTATATTAATGTGCTCCTTCTAATATGTTATCACCTATATATTAACCGCTCATTCACAGGAATTGCATATGGTGGACTCTCTAAATAATCTAAGAAATAAACAGATTTAAAACATGTTGTTATTTAATAAGGCAACATATAACATTTATGCAGTTATAACAGGAAGTAACTTGCCTTGAGGATTTTCCATAAAACTAACTGTAACTATAAATGGTAAAAAGCAATGGTAAAAAAAAATTGTAATCATTGCATAAACTTAATTCCAAATGACTGTGGTATAAGAGGAATAAAACACTAGGTGTTTTATATAGTCTATTTCAGGGTGGTAACAGTAACTCTGCTTCACATTGGGCCGTATCACACCACCCTTTCATTTATTTTCCTATACGAGCACTTCCCATTGTATTTTATTCCTTACATATTATATTTTATGTTTATATGTAAAGATTTGGGCATCTATTAATGGAAAAATTTATTACTCTCTTATGTATCCAGTTTACTATCTGGCACCCTAAATCATTGTTTACTTTGTCCCGTTTTGATGGAAGTCTTAAGGGTTTAGAACCATACAATAAATGGTTTATTTTTAATAATGCTTAAAAGTAGAACCCTTTTAGAATACCAGAAGTGGTAACCATCCCAGCAACCCTTGATGAACCTTTGAACCTTTTTTTTCTAAGAGAATATGTATGTGTTAAATTTAAAAAATTGTGTGAATTTCATTGTCTGCATCTGTCAACTGAGTGTACACTCTTAGAAAAAAGAACCCTTGAATGGTTCTTCAAGTGTTTTTTTTAGATAGTTAAGGTTTCTTAGCCTCATAAAAAGGTTCTACTTGGAGATCTTTCTGATTGGGAAACTGATTGAGGAGGTGACGCAGTTATTTATAATTATAATCTAGGTGTCACACATAATACTAGTCAGGTCAACGCGTTTGAAGTTCTTTATACCAACATAACATATGTAACAACAAAAAATGTCTACCCAGCCGATTCCCCTAATTATTAGTTACTGACCCCCAGGGCCATATTCTGAATTCCTTTGTGAATTTGCGGATTTCATCTCTAACCTGGTTGTTTCTTTAGACAATTGTTGGAGACTTTAATATTCATTTTGATAACCCAGAAAACCCTCTGAGAACAGCAGGTGTGTCCATTCTAGATTCAGTAGAGGTTAATCAGAATGTAAAAGACCCACTCATAGTGGTGGTCACACTCTTGATTTAATACTAACATTCATATTAAATATAGAAAATATAGTCACATTTCTGCAGTCTGAAGCTATCTCAGATCATTATCTAATCTCATTTAAAATGTGTCTTAATCATAATATATGCACCTTGCCATGCTATCGCATCAAGCATACATTGACGTCAGCAGCTGCACAGAGTTTTATCAGTAATCTCCCAGAGTTACCAACCATGATTGGATCACAGTTGGATCCCGAAGAACTTGACCAGGTAACTGAATGCTTAGAATCAACGTTCCACTACATGCTAGATAATGTAAAAATAATTTACCTTATAAACAGTTTACCTTAAAAAAATAATTAGAGAGAAAAGCACATCACATATCACATATGCACCTTAAAAAAGACCACAGAATGTAAATGGCATCAAACTAAATTGGTAGTATTTCAAACAGCATGGAAGGAGAGCCTTCTGAGCTATAGAAAAGCTCTTAGTTCTTCTAGATCAATGTATCTCTCAACCCTAATTGAAGATAACAAAAATAATCCTAGATTCTTATTTAATACTGTAGCATAATTGACTAGAAATAAGACCACAATAGAAACATGCACACAGTCATTACATAGCAGTGATGACTTCATGAATTCTTTCAATAGTAAAATTGAAAATATCAGGCAAGAAATTCAGACTATTAATTTAATACCAGACAGTTTTATAACTAACACTGTAGATAATGACCCCTGATTAAAAAACCTGACCTCAACCCATGTCAATTGTCCAACTATAGGCCCATATCAAACCTCCATTTTATCTCCAAAATAGTAGAAAAGGTTGTAGCACAGCAGTTAAGCTCATACCTACATATGAATAACATTCATGAAATGTATCAGTCAGGATTTAAGCCTCATCATAGCACAGAGACAGCACAGAGACCTCTGATCAGGGCTGTGTCTCCTTGCTTGTGTTGCTTGACCTTAGTGCAGCCTTCAATACCACCATTCATGCTACTCTCCTTGAAAGATTAGAAAATGTTGTAGAGGTTAAGGGAATGGCCCTCTCCTGGCTCAGGTCTCATTTGACTAATCGTGATTAGTTTGTAGATGTAAATGGTGACTTCTCTACGCATACTAAGGTAAAGTTTGGTGTTCCACAAAGCTATGTTTTAGGCCCACTGCTCTTTTCTTTATATGTGCTGCCTCTGGGCAAAATTATTTGTGAACATGCTTCCACTGTTATGCTGATGACACACAGTTGTATGTTTCAGCAAAGCCAGATGACAGACACCAGCTTAATAAACTTGAGGAATGTGTAAAGGACATTAGACACTGGATGCTTAGTAACTTTCTTTTACTTAATTCTGACAAGACATAAGTACTTGTACTAGGACCACATGCAGCTAGAAGTAAGCGTTCTGATTACAAAATAACTATGGATGGTCTTTCTGTTTCATGTGCAGCAGTAAAAGACCTTGGTGTGATTATTGACTCCAGTCTTTCATTTGAAGCTCATGTAGATAATATTAATAGGATAGCTTTCTTTCATCTCAGAAATATTGCTAAGATAAGAAATATAATGTCACTACGTGATGCAGAAAAATTAGTTCATGCTTTTGTTACCTCTAGGTTGGATTATTGTAATGGCTTGCTGTCTGGATGTTCCAGTAGATGCATAAACAAGCTCCAATTAGTCCAGAATACATCAGTGAGAGTCCTTACTAGAACCAGAAGGTATGACCACATCACCCCTATCTTATCCACACTGCATTGGCTCCCAATCAAATGTTGTCTTTATTATAAAATACTACTATTGACCTATAAAGCACTGAATGGTCTTGTGCCACAGTACCTGAGCGAAATTTAGGTCTTTTATGATCCGCTACACCTACTTCGATCAAAAGGTGCAGGCTATTTGTTGGTACCTCGAATAGTGAAGGCTACTACAGGGGTAGAGCTTTCCTTCATAAAGCCCCACAGTTATGGAACAGCCTTCCAATTAGTGTTCAGGGCTCAGACACAGTCTCATAGACACACTCAAAGATATTTGTTTAGTCAAGCCTTTTGTGAATATTTTTTCTTAGATAAAGGAGCAGGTCTGGAGGGTTCACAGGCATAGAGTATTGTGGTGAACTAGGATGTTTAGATGCTCCCTCTCTGTGTCTCTCTCTGTCGAGCTACACATGCTACTCCTGAGATACCAGTGATTCTGACCCCGGACCTATCTGATCCATCCTGATGCCCTACTTCTGGTTGGAGTTCTCATAGGTGGAGACTGCTCGCTGCTGCTGGGGGTGGCCCCACATGGACGGCCTGAAGTTCATTGGGATTGCTGGGGATGGTGCCACCTGGGGGGGCCATGGAGACGGCTTGGGGATCACATATGGGGAGCTGTACT
The DNA here is from genome assembly GCA_037576675.1 of Pangasius sanitwongsei. Taxonomy (NCBI): domain Eukaryota; kingdom Metazoa; phylum Chordata; class Actinopteri; order Siluriformes; family Pangasiidae; genus Pangasius; species Pangasius sanitwongsei. The sequence goes on from CM075012.1 coordinate 20,036,460, forward strand.
GTAATGGCTTGGGACTGCGATTGCTGTAGTGGCTTTGGG
>CM075012.1:20036598-20075512 GCA_037576675.1 Pangasius sanitwongsei
ATTTCTGTAAAGCTGCTTTGTGACAATGTCCATTGTTAAAAGCGCTATACAAATAAAACTGAATTGAATTGAATAGTCACGTAAACAACACGTAGCAACAAAACCTGTTACATCACCTTTCATTTCTGTGGAAGTCTGTGGAAACTCGTGGCTGGTTCACGATAGGCTTCAGTAATTATTTGCTTTTATTTGGCTCCATCAATGTTGCCCTTGATGGCAACAAGATTTCCAGTTCCACCTGCAGAGCATGATGATACCGCCAGTGTGCTTGATGGAAGAAACGGTCTTACCTGGGTGTTGGGCTGTATTTGGTCTGCTCCAAACATAACGCTTTGCTTTTAGACCAAATACCTCAACTTTAGTCTCATCAGACCAGAACATTTTTTTCCAAAGATTTTGTCACATGGCTTCTAGCAAACTCCACGTGTGCTTTATGTTAGCCTTTCTCAGAAATGGCTCCCTTCTGGCCACTTTCCCATAGAGGCCAGATCTGTGAAGAGTTGATGAAATTTTTGTTGTATACACAAGTACAACTATTTCAGTCAGTGAGCTCTGTAACCCTTTATGTGTTGTAGCTAAAGTCGTCTCTGACAATTGCCCTTGCACTGAGTTTGGAAGGATGGTCTGATCTTGTTAGTGTCTGAGTTGTGTCTTTTTTTCCCCACTTTGTTATAATGGATTTCACAGTGCCCTTAGGAAGGTTCAAAGCTTTGCCGATCTTTCTATAACCTTCTCCAGCATTTTTCCTCTTAACAACTTCATCTTGAAGCTTCACAGGCGGTCCTCTGGTCTTCATGACAGCAGGACTTATCTGCCATTTTAGCTGTGAGTCAGAGATATTCATTGTGCAACCATGCATGCAACAGGTGCATTTAAAACTCATCCAGGAAATCACAAAAGAGCCAAGCTGAACATCTAAGGAACTGAAGGCCTCACTCGCCTCAGATAAGCTCAGCATTCATGATTCCACCATTAGAAAGAGACTGGTCAAAACTCTTATCCATGGGAGAGCTGCAAGGCGAAATCCACTGCTAACTAAGAGGAACATAAAGGTCAGTTAAGCAGGTTTTAAATTTTTTTAAATTTGTAAATAGTTCTGAGGATATCTAGTTATTTAATTTCATTTCTGTAGAGATTCAGAAAATACATTCTAGAGGCACTGTATGTGTGTGAGACTCCTGCAGCATCTTATCTCATCCACTGGAGAGGAGTCCAACATCTAGGAAGTGAGACGCCTCCTATCCAGTAAATGCATGGGAACCTGTAAATATAAATAATTTATATTATTATTCTTCTTTCATACATACATTTTTTCATTCGTCTTCAGTAACCAGGGTTGTGGTGGAAGGCGTGCAAGGGAGGCAAACACTCTGCATGGCACTCCAGCCTATCATAGGGCATCACACACATGTGCAGACGCAGGGAGAAGGTTGAACATAATGAAACTTAACAATGACAATAACTCAGGTTCGGGATTGAACCCAGAACCCTGAAGATGTGAGTCCACAATGCTACCTGCTGCGCCACTATGCTACCCTGTTATTATTAGTAGTACACTATATAATAATTAAAATATTACACAATAAGATTACTATCACTTTACACCTATAGGAATGGTGTGGTGAATTCATGTTGTGATGATGTGTATCTGTAACTGTAGCTCTATCAGTACACATATAGGAAAACACTGATTACTATAGGGTATTTAGCAGATGAAGGGCAGATTTGTTTTGACTCATTATGTTGTATGCTACCATGCAGATTGTGTTGTCGTCACAGACACGGTTCAACCATAGTAACCTGGCTGATAAACCCTAACTTAGCAAGCTAACTCTGCTTACCAAAGCCTGAGTGGCTGGTGGTTAGGGTTAGGGTTAGGGTATTTAGCACACATCTGTCTTGGCACACTCTTTTGTATGGAGTGTGGAGTTTGGATAGCCAGTTATAGTAACCTGGCCGCTGAACTCAAGACTAGCAAGCTAACTCTGCTTGTTCAATGAAGTTTATCGCAGCAGTGTTTCCCTCACATAGGTGATACTTTGGCACCGCGCCCAGGTATATTGACAACCAGCCAAGCACATTTCCACCCATTTTATTAACTGATCCATTCCAAGAAAGTCAACATGCCTTTTTCCAATGACTGCAGATATGAATGAGTCAGGGGGAGCTGAGAGAAAGAGAGAGAGAGAGAGAGCGAGAGAGAGAGAGAGAGAGAGAGAGAGCTGTCTGACACACTATTTAGTAAAGTAATGTGCGGCTTTTGAGGCAGTCATAGAGATTGGACCACACACTGTAACAAATACAGCACTTGTATACAATCATATATAACAGCAGTGACTCACCCTGAATCAGATGAAGCTCAGCCAGGTGGCTGTCCACATAATAAGCAGCCAAGTTCTGAGCCTGTAACACACACACACACACACAGACACACACAGACACACACTGCAGTTAACATTGTTTATTTCATTTTGTTCCTCTCAGATCAGAATCACAGAAGGTGCCAATGAGCTAAGCTATCCAGTGAGTATGTGCTAGCTTAAGGGAAGATTGACATTGTAACTAAAATATGTTAAAAAGAAAAACTAAAGGCTTTAGAATCATTTTAGTGCGTACCTGAGGAATAGCATGTATGACGTAGCCAGAGGATGGTGCAGGATGGTAGGGGTTGGTTACAGCATGCATACTCGCCATCCTCTTCATGAGCTGATGGGTCAGGTAAGCCTAGTGTTCCTCTTTGCACTGAGCCAAACCCGTACACAGTGTGTCCAACACCCTGCCATTCATCTGCATTATTATGGCCTTCATGGCTTCCTCAGCAGTTGAGAAGCACATGAGCCCAAAGCCTTTGGAGCCACCATTCTCCATCATCACCTGCAGGGGACAAGGAGGACACAGAAAGAAGAGAACGAGCACTACACATGCTAACATGGATAGCCATGAGTGAAAACTAGCAATAATCTGCACACCAAAGTACAAATGAATAACACAAAACAGCACCAGAACAACTATGTTAGGTTAGCTTCAGGGTACTGGTATTGTGCCTCTCCACAGTGGATATGTTGAGGTATTTCAGCTATGGAGATTTCAGCTAGGAACTGTATTTGAATTTCAATGTTACAGTAATTCCAAGTTAACAGTATTGTAGCTCTTCACACTCAGAAATCCAGTAGCTGAAAAAAAAACCACACCCCTCTACCTTGTGCTGCAAACTGGTTTTTACATATTAAAAAAAACACTTCAGAGTCAAGTAAAGGAAGTAAAAGGACATGAGTTATTGGAAAACACTGCCATTTATCCAAACACTGCCGAACACTGCTGTTGGTTTATTTATCCAAACACTGCCATCGATTTATTTATCCAAACACTGCTGTTGGTTTATTTTGCCAAACACTACTGTTGGTTTATTCATCCAAACATTGCTGTTTGTTTATTTAGCCAAACACTACTGTTGGATTATTTATCGAAACACTACTGTTGGTTTATTTATCGAAACACTGCTGTTGGTTTATTTATCCAAACACTGGTGTTAGTTCCTTTATCCAAATATTGCTGTTAGTCTTGATGCAGCAGCCTTTACTCAAACACCACTGTTAGTCTTTATCAAAACACTGCTGCCAGTTTTTATCAAAATATTGCTGTTAGAGACCTATTTTAGCTTTTCTCCCTACATTAGTGGCCTCTGATCCTGTCAGTCACACACTGTATCCCATGTTATTACAGAAATAAGGCAATGGATATTTAAAAAATAGATAAGCAGTTAAAGAATACCATTATGCACAATTAGATAGCAAAATTTTCACATCTTAAACAGTTGTAAATTTGCCAGGAATTGGACCACAATTGATATCATGTATTGTGGTCAGATGAGACTTTTGTCATGGCCCTATCCTATAAAAAAAAGCACACAAAGTCTGGTTCTTGCCCTTCTTAATGAAGATCTGTTCATGTGAGCCATGCAGGGAGCATCATGATATGGAGCTGTTTTCCTGCATCAGGCCCCAGACAGCTTTCAATAATTGAGATAACAATACATTACCTGAAGCTTAATGAAAGCTGAGTGATGCAACAAGTCAATGGCCCAAAACACATGAATATCATATTGCAGTAATGTGATACTCAGTCATATCTGAATGCCTCTCAGGCAATCAACATGCAAAGTCAAACACTAAGTATGGAAATTTGGCATTGAATGCAATTTAAGTCAGAATAATTTGGTTCCATTTTTGTGTACAGAGAGCAATGTAGCTATTGTAGTTTTGGTCATCATTTTTGGGTGTCAAAATTTTGACACAGACACATCCAGTGGCTTTTCACAGACCACCACACACACATACACATATAGTGTAGGTGTGCAGTATTTTGTAGGATACACGTTATTGCAGGCTCCTGCCCTTAACCAGACAGCACACTTATCTACTTTATTATGTACACCTGCTTGTTAAGACACATAACATAGCCTCTAAACATGTGGAGCTAAGCAGACATGGTCAAGAAATTTAGTTGTTGGCGCAAACATTACAGACAAGATGTGTGATCTAATCATGATTGTTGGTGCCAGTTTGGTGGTACCAGCATCTCAGAAACAGCTGCTTGCCTGGGAGTTTTATGTATTTACAGTCTCTAAAGTTCACAGTGAATGGTGCAATAAATAAAAAACAACATCAATGCAGTGGAAGTTCTGTGGTCAAAGCACTTTGTTAATGAGGAAGGTCAGTACAGAATGACCAGATGGATTCAAACTAACAGAAAAGCCACATGTACCCAAATAATAACTTAGTGGTGTACAGAAGCCACAATGCGCTGAATGCTGAAGTGAATTGGCTACAGTAATAGAATATTATGCCAGGTTCCACTCCTGTAAACTAAGAACAAGAAGATGAGGCTACAATGGCCATGCCTGGCTATGGAAAACTGGAGATTCAGGTTCAGAAGACAGTGAATCTTGAGTTTTAATAGCATTTCAGAATCATGTGAACTCTGCAGAGTTGATGAACTTCCCTTTATGGCCACAATCTACCTTTTTTCAAAGGATACTTGAAGTAGGATAATGTGACTGATCTGAAGCCACTTCCATTAGCATGGTAGTAAATAAAATTTATTTGTGGACTAAAATAAAGATGCAAGATTTGTAAGCCAAGACATCAGATAAATCACTTGGTGTGAACAGGTCGAAATATGGTTTGTTGCAATATATTGGTGAAACCTTCACACTGCCTGATCATATTCCCTGTTTTAATGCCATATATAAGTTGTACATGGCCCAGATGACCAAGTTATTTGGTATAGAGCACTGGCAAAACTGACTTTAATGGGGAAAAAACACAATTGCTTTGAGAATAATCTCTGTTTGGCACAGATTTACAATTATCCAAATTCAAAATGTAGTTGAAACATGATTCACTCATTCATCTTCAGTAACTGCTTTACCCTGGTCAGGGTTGCACTCCTTATCCTGAGCCTCTCCTGGGAATACTGTGTGCAATAGGGGCAATACACCCTCTGAATGGGAACCAGTCCATTGCAGGGCACCATACACACACAATCACACAGTCTTTGAAACCTAGGGGCAATTTAGCATAGCCAGTCTGCCTACTGGAATGTTTTTGGACAGTGGGAGGAAACTGTAAAAACCTGGAGGAAACTACCGCAAACACAGGGAGTACATGGAAAACTCCACAGAGACTGTTACCTGAGCTCAGGATTGAACCAGGGAGTTGTAAGGCGGTCATGCTACCCGCTGCAAAATTGTGGTACTTGGAAACATAATATATCATAAAAATCAGCAAAGAGCATACAGATAGGTCTGGCACATTGTCTTGTCTAACACATCACTCCCTGCAGCTCCCTCCTTCTCAACCATGTTCTACACTAGAGACTGAAGGTAGGGAGATGTACTTTCTGCTACATGGCACTGTCAGATAATGACACTATTGTTTGTAGCACTAATATGTAATGGAGGGGTTCAAAACATGCTCAGTGTCAAGTCTGATTTATAAGGCTCATCCAACTGAGCTGAATTGTGCAAGCAGCACGTATTGGCAGACACCACAGAGTGTCTGCTCCAAAAGGTTAACAAATAATTGCTATGAAATAGAAATCTATGAGCTTCCTCTGCGTGGGGATTACGGGACACTGAGTATGACGGATTGTCTAACTGCAAGGCTTTTTTTAAAAAAAAAAAATCTATTTAAATACACTTTGGAAAAGAATCAACACCTTACTGATATTGCATCAAGTTTACACAAAATGGAAAGTCTATATTGTCCTAGGGGCAAGTAACAAAAGTATGCTGCATTCTGGCTTAACAGGGAAGGTACAAGGGATAGGTGCAATGTAAAAGTTTAAAAATCTGTAAAAACTTGATAAACACCTCTCTTAAACAGGATTCAGTTTAGACAATATATTGAGCAACTGCCATTATGGAACATCAGTATTGAAAGTTGTGAAAGATGCTCAGAGTTTGGTTTAAAATGGCTACTGGTCATTGCCACAACTGCTTCAGATCTCCATCTCAATGATTATTTGATGATACACCATATTTCAGCATTTTTATTTTGCTCAGAAGTACAGCTTCCCCTTTTTTGAAGAGGCACTGGACAAGCCATTCTGCAGTGTGGTGGAGAATCAAGAAATCAATCTTGACATTCTTTCTAAGGTTCTAACCCTAAGATGACATTGTTGAAGCTTCAGGCCTCTGTATCAGCTAAAACAGCACTACTTTTTTGGGTTGGCAATTTTCTGATTCATCTGCTAAGCAGCAGTAAAAACACTTTCAGTTATGTTCATATGTTCAGCACACATGAAGTACTGTAGTTATCTTACAGAGAACTGCAGTGAATGGCTCGTGCATTGCACATAAACATCAACTAATAAAGAGGGTTAATGGCCTGTTTGCTAAGTCTGTGAGTTCATCATTTTTAGGGAAAATATGTCTGTCAGGTTCTATATCCCACACTACATCGAAAGTTCAAAGGCAACAGATGTTGAACATTTTGGACAGGGATTTATCAGAGATAGATAGCAGTGTTTTAGCCACAAATCTAGACATTATACAAGCCTTCAAGGATGCAGCCAAAAATCATGCACATTTCTTAATACTGATTGGCATCTCCATCTTTTTGTAGGAGTCACCAGATATGAACTATAAAAGATGTGCCAAATAAATGTTGCTGAGAAAGCTTCCAGGTAATGCTGACTGCTCAGTTGTTTGAAGAAATGAAGAACCATTTCCACGCCAACATAAAATGCACATGAGCACACCCTACACCCTACTGCAAAAATAATGTCCATCTAGCACCCAAGAGTGTTCTACAGTTGTCCTTCTGGGGAAACCCATAAAGGTTCTATGTAGACCCCAAGAACAAAGTGGTTCCTTTTTAGAAAAGCCTCCAAGAAAATCTTAGATTAGATCCTTTAATTTTCTAAAACCCTTTGTGTCTACACCTTCATGTAAGCACTCAGTCTGCACACTCACAAGAGCCGCAATAAGGTGAAAAGAGGTTCCATCTAACACGTTAAAGTGTTCCTTGATTTGTCACTCTTCAAGGTTCTGTTCAGTACAATTCACTTGAGTAAGAGTGTAATGAAACAACACTATCTGTATCTGTATAGTGCTCCAAATCTGTATCCGTACAAAGATTTAAACCCAAAGTGGGCATGGCCTAGACCAGAGGCCACAACTAGGGCAGTGGTGCAGCGGGTATTGTTCCCGCCTGACAGCTCCAAGGTCCCTGGTTTGATCCTGAGCTTGACTTACTGTCTGTGCAGTGTTTCTGTGCATGTTCTCTCTGTGCCTGTGCAAGTTTCCTCCAGGTTACTCCCACCTTTGCTAAAGTGCCCCTAGGCATGAATGAGTGTTTGTATGCGATGAACTGGTATCCCAACCAGGGTGTATTCCTACCTCATGCCCAATGATCCTGGGATAGTCTCTCAATTCCATGTGATTCTGATCAGGATAAAGAGGTTACTGAACATGAGTGAGTGAGTAAACAAACTAGTAGCCTAATTTAACCCAATGCAACCCTGACCAGGCAGTTACTAATAATAAATGAATGCTGTTGCATGTTAATGAACATGGTCTTTCTTTGTCCTGCGAGTTTCATATCTGACCACTTATACCCATATAAAAGAAAAAAACCTCTCACTCAAGCAATGTTTTTGTTGTGTCCCATGGGATTCCAGTCGCGATGCACACACTCTATTTTCAACCAGATGCCCTGTGAACCTTTCTTAAGAAAACAAATAAATGGCGCACCCCCTATTCATATCTGTATTTGAATATTCTGTTACATCCCAGAAACTGAGGTTTTCTCAAGCAGAACCTATTCAGAAATCTAGAAACACTAACAGTACTAAGAACCCTTAGCTTTTTTTGGGTACAAGTCCCCGCACTTTCCTGTTTGTTCTTGTTTCTTTTTCTCTCTTACTGTATACTTTGATTTGTACAAGCATTTTCAGAGATCCTGAAACTTTTGGATTTGAATAGTTAATAATGGGGTATGATTTTATTATGAAGAGGGAGATAATGAATTGAACAGACAAGCAAGGACTTTTTAGAATGACTCCATTATATGATGGCATGTGTCCAAACAATTCTGACACACAAAATACACTATATGGTCAAAAGTTTATGGAGACCTGACTATCACACCCATATGTGGGCCTTCCCCAAACTGTTGCCACAGTTACTAAATCTGCAATGGGGTGTGCAGAAAATAACATGAGTGTGACGATCAGGTGACCAGCAGAAAAGCAGTGGGAGTAAGAGTTATTATAAATTATTTAATGTAAAGGCTATGTTCCAAATATTATTGGTAATTATTGACAAAGACATTACCTTTATGGAAAAAAGATATAGTATTACCAAAGCATTGTTCCAGTATACTCATACACAACACTGTTTATTAATTATGGCAGCTCAGATGTTTTTTTTTTTTACATACATAGAATTTAAAGCACTTACTAATGGCACTTAAGCCCACAAATCACAAAAGTAACAAAATTAATTCATTAATTAAAAAAAACTGAAAGTGTAGTCTCTGTGTGTCATTTTACTCATATTAATATGCCTGGATCATGTCAGGTGTAATGTGTACAAACAAAGACCTATGACCTATGGTATAATGCAACAGAGAGAGAGAGAAAATTCAGGAGGGAGAAAGAAAGAAAAATGACACTCACATCTCTGATAAACAAGTTTAACCAGGTCTCTGTTAACATTATTTAGCAAACATAAACACCGCTAAAGGTCCACAGAACAAGTGAAGGGATGCATAGCTATTTTTAGTGCAGAAAAGTTGGGAAACAATAACAAAATGAGACAGAAATATGTCTGTGATGGAAAAATGTTGCTTTGGCTGTACAGTGCTGATTAGGTTACTGGACTAACAAAATCGTACTGCACAGGATTTCATCTCATTCAGATTTATCCTCAGTTGGCATACGGATCCACATCTCCTTAATCTCCTAACTACAGCCCACATATGGTATACTTCACACACTGCTCAGTCTCTGTGTAATATTAATGTATTCATGCACTGGTTATATTGTTTTCGTAAATTATGATCACTACAAAATGAAAATGTTTTAACAGGCAAGTAGTTTGAAGTTGGTCCTATGAAATCTAATATAAACTGGTTCAGGGTACAAGACTAACCCTGTTTAGCGTGTAAGACACTTAAAACGCGTGTGCACGCACACACACACGTGCACGCGCACACACACACGTGCACGCGCATAAGAGATTGTTAAAATCTGATGCATTGCTTTCAAATATCAAATAAAATATCATCTGAGAAAATATACTATATTTTTGAGGAGTGAGGGAATTATCTGTGTACGACTTTTACACTTAACCTGCTGCAGATGGTAGAATTTTTAGATTCAGCAAAAAGGATTAGTGCAATATTCTGCATTCGTTAAAATGTCTACAGTGGCCATAATCTAAATATCAGGAAAGGAGTTAATAAAGGCCAGTTATTGAAGCTTGTCTTGTGGTTGTGCAATATATTGTACTTGTTTAGTGACTGATGTTATTTTTTTTAAAGGTACAACCTAGAGTGTTGCAGGGATGACGTATTTTTGTAGGCCAACCCAGAAGTTATCATCACCCTGGATCCCTCGACAAAAAGACAATAGAATTTTTCCAGTAACTTTTGGATTAATGCAAAAAATAAACTCCGTGACCAACAAAAGTTTATGATTCTTACATGTTTTGCTCATCAAGATAATCTTCACAAATGAATACATCTTTTATGAATTTGAAGCCTAAATACAATTGCCAGAAGTAAAAAGCTAAAGTAAGGCTATAAACGAACTACACCATGGTCGCATGACTTCAAAGTCACCACCACTGAGCTTCTGACAACTCTTTCAATCTTTATTTTAAAAATATGTTCTCTGATAAGGATCCACTGTGATCTTTTTGTGGATGAATCTGCCCCCCACCTTTTTTGGGAATGTGTCCATGTTTCATTATTTTGGAGAAAATTCCATTGGTTTATACTTGTAATAGATGAGTTTTCCTGTTCAGCATGATGACGTTTATTGTCCCCGACAGCCTCTGTAGTCCCATTTAGGAACTTGTTAGCAACCGCCTGATTTCGGGGTGATGGAACCAGAAGTACAAAAATTCTAACTCATTTCTGGGTTTTGCAGCACTCCATTAAGATGGAAAGATTTGTATCTGGCATTGTTGCCTCACAGCTCACAGGGTCCCTGGTTTGATCCTGACCTCTGGGTACTGTCTGTGTGGAGTTTCTGTGCATGTTCTCCCCATGTCAATGTGGGTTTCCTCTGGAATCTCTGGTTTCCTCCCCAAAAAGGTGTCAGTCAGTGGACTGGTTGATAAATAGCCCATACGTGTGAATGTGTGTGACTGGCAGCCCATTCAGGGTGTACCTGTGTAACCCGCACCCAGGGTTCTTGGGATAGGCTCCGGAGCCACTGTGACCCTGACCAGGATAAAGTAGTTACTGAAACCAGTGTAGCCTACAATGTAGCATAGTTCCACACTATGCTGTCATTTCCTGTCTTTCTGACTGACCAGGCTTCTTCTTGGAAACAGGCCAGTGCCGACCCAGAGAATGCAGGGGTTGTGTGGAATTTTGATTAACACTATTTAGGTGCAGTGTTCATAAGGCTACATGACACCTACATAATCCATTCATAACAACCGATATAATCTTATATCAAAGTTAATAAAGTCTTATTCCAACAATCATAACGCTGTCTTGTAAACTTTAATAAAGAGTCTCTTGTCAGTTTTAATGTTAATACTAGACTCAAAACTGTGTTTTGACACTGACTTTGTAGCTCAGTAGGCTATATTTTTGGTATGTCAGAGTTGCATAATGGTGATGATGTGACATAACAAGTCATGTAACCTTATGAACACTGCCCTAAGGTAAAGTGTTACCGAAATGTGTAATTGACTTAGATAGCTGTATCATGCATGTTGAATATTATAGTAAATCATATAATCGTTATGAGCAGATTCATAGTTCCATAGCAGATGCTCAGTGCTCTGCTACCTTCGATTACTTCACACAAACAGCCTATTATCACATTAAAAGATGAAAAAAATAACAACTAATGGATATGATACAGCTTCTGTCATTAACTGACAAGAATATTCCATGCATTACAACAATTTCTAGCAGTCTTGCCGTATTTAGTATTGACTTGTCCAGATAGATAGATGGATAGACAGACAGACAGACAGACATACAGATAGACAGATAGATGGGTACTTTATTGATCCTTGAGGGAAATTGTTTTGTCACAGTAGCAGACAATTACAGACATTACACATGACATTATAGACACCAAATACTAACGAGACACACTTATCTGTAAGCCAGTAAGTAAGTTAGATCCATACAGTGTCATGTGGAATAAAGTGTCAAGTGAAGTAAAGTATCCAGGAAATAAAGTCACAGTGAGTTAATAAATATAATGAAAACAGAATAGTAAAGATAAGTTTAGACAATCTGAGGTAGGCAGATATTGTGCACAGTATAAAGGTGTGGTGGTGGTGTTGTGTTTGAGTAAATTGTATGGAGGCATGTCTGTGTGCCTACAATCATAGTCAGCACCTGGTGGATGAGTTATAGAGACAGATGGCAGCAGGTATGAAGGATGCCCTGTACCGCTCTTTGCTGCAGATCAGTCTGGAGCTGAAGGTGCTCCGCTGACTGGTTAGATAGTCATGCAGGAGGTTAGAAGCATTGTCCCAGCAGCTTACCCAGCATCCTCTTCTGAACAATCAGTTTCAGATCATGTCTACATTTGTGATTGAGGTTAAACTTTCCTGTGTTACACTGTGTGTTACAGTGTCATAACTTTTGTTGTAAAGAACTTTTCAAGAATCTTCCTTGCCACAAAAATCTATAGAATTAAAATGAAAATAGACTATATGGGACATATGGAGATATGTTGTAATACTAGAATGATTTGTGCACGATGAAGGGCTTCCATACCCTCTCCACTTATCATGATTAACTGGTTGTGCCTCCTTAAAACAGGTCCTACGACAATCATGTAATTAAATAAAAATAGCCACAACCTTTCCACTATATCAGAAGTGAAAGCTTCCTCAGAAAAGTCAGTGTTTTCTTTCACACGTTGAAAGTGCAGAATGACTCTTTAAGGTTAATTATATGTTCACGCTCTTCAAAGCAGTAATTAAGCAGTAACCTCACAGGCTGGAACTACTTAAGCTGGTGCTGCTGGTGCTTTTGGGTTTTTTTACATTGTGGCTTTGTCAGTGTGTGAGTTGTTGATCCATTTCCCAGTGCCAGTTTGCAGTTAAGGTACTCTTACTGACAGACATTGTATTTACTTATTAGCGACTGGTTCCCTGTACAAAATGGACAGCTGAATGCAAATGTTTGGAAAAATTACAAAAAGAAGGAGGAATGTAATTTAGGTTTAGGTTTTGCTGATGTTTCTTCAATATCAAGTGACAAGTGTATATATATATATATATATATATATATATATATATATATATATATATATTTATATCACTTTCCGAATGTGATTTAAATCTTCACTAACAAATATTTGTCTTTATGAAGACAAAATTCTTTATAGTTACATATCTGGTGTAACTCTGGCAGATGTCATACACTGCCTTCTTCAGATCAGGTCTGGGGACCTAGAAGGTCATTGCAGAACTCTTTTCTGTTGATTTAGCTTTTAGATTGTTGACTTGCTGCAGCTACACTCAAATTTGATTTTTGACTTCTTAGAATTCAGTGTTTTTGTAGATAAATTGTAAAATAGAGGTACAATTTCCCTTTTTTTTTTACCCAGAAACCATTGGGAATGCAAACTTTTGCACTCAGCTGTAGGTTCAGCACAAGGTGCTCTGTACGAAATGAAGCTGCAGTTTGTAATTACCCACCTACAACCGGTAAAAAAATACTGAAAATGCCCCCCTCAACTTGAAATTTCAACTTATCAACTTGGGGTATCCTTCTTAACTACCAGTCCCTTCCCTGTTTTCTGGAGTGACATCAAATCAACATGGCCGCACACACTGTGAACAGTTCTCTACTTTTAAATTAGTTTGCAGCACTATTGGCTTTAGATCAGTTAATATACAGACACAGTACTTGGTTAAATCTATAACATTGACCATACTAATCACTGTTTTAAGAAGGTAATCATCAACGCTAGAGTTATCACTAACATTAGCTGGCTAGCTTGTTGCTAATGATACTCACTATTGTCCACTGGCTAGCTTGTTGCTAACACTACTCGCTATTGTCCGTTGTTGTTGCTGCAATTTCAGTCCAAAATGCTGTCTGAAGGTTCACTGTAGTAGGACAGTACCAACAGCCACTCAGGCCTGTAATGGTAAATGTGTGGTTAAAGTAGCTTCTTACAAGCTTTATGTGTTCTACAGAGCAAACAAAAGTCACGTTTTTAAGGAGGCATTTATGGGGGTTTTTTTCCACATCACTTCATTCAATGAATGTTATTACAGCCTGTAAAATACCGCTTGCAAGGTACCACGAATGCAGCATAAGAATGGCTGTCTCAAGAAATGTTTTTTTTTATTATTCTCATTAAGTAATAGTCATTGTAGTCAATATGCTCTACATTCTGCAGCAACTTCCCCAGAATACTGAAAAGGAAAGAAAGGGTTAACCAGAGCAATAGAGTGTGTTGATTGGCTTTCCAGACATAAACAAGAGCCTTACTTGCTGGTGACCCTCAATCCTGACCCCAGAGATAGAGAGTGGGGCTAATGGGTGTCTCTTTCAAACAGCGAGAAGCCCAGGAACAGAGGGTCTATTGTTTGTCAGCCAGAGGCTGCCAAGTCTCTCGCGTCTCTGAGAAAAGTGCTGAGCCAAGCAAGGTTGTGGAGCTGGGACTGGCTCTGAGTTCCAGCTCTTCCCCCTCCTTCCCCTCCTCTCCCTTGCCTTGATTCAGCTGGAGCACCACAACAGCATTGCCCCAGGGATTCAACCGTGATCATCATCTCTGCTTTTATTGCTTGACTTGGTTGCAAGTGTGCTCTTATTTCCAAGTGTTCTCTAAACCTCCAGCTGGTGTGCTTCAATTTATGTGCTACACTAACACTGTAGGCTACATTGCTTTACTTTTTTCTACTCTAGTTTCATTCATATCTCCTGCTGTCCACTATGCTCTGGACTTTACACTTTCAGATTTACCTGCACATGCAAAAATGCCTTTAAAGATGTCATGAAATATCTACTCTGCTGAAATCTGACTGAAAAACTATGAGCAATACCTCTTGTGATCACCAATATGAAACTAGCCCAGGCTTTCTGATTTACTTTTCAACCCTCATATTCTTCAGGTCAGCATGGCCCTGTTTAAACTTTTACTAAAAATCCTGCAATACTAAAAAGGATATTTCCAACATGAGAAATTAGCTAAGTTGAATTTCTCTGATAAACAGTCCAATTTACTTAAGCTGGATCATTTATACCTGAGAGTAACAAAGTTAAATAAATATTTTACCAACAGTATTGACTGTGTGATTTCATTAATATCATTTACATTGTATATGCTGGTGATATTGGATATTTTAAATAAAGGAGATGACCTGACCCATGGCACATGAATTGCTAAGCAATTGAGGTAAATGCTATCCATACAAAAGAAATGGTGGAGGGGGGAAGGGAGCCTGTGGAAACATCTGAAAGTGATTTCTGCTCTTATAAATAGCTGAAAAAGCCAAGTTCACTGTCCTACAACACAGGGCTTTGTGTTTATAGCTTGAACTGGGTGTACATCTAATGCTTCAGGCTAAAGAAGTTCTCAGCCTAGAAGTGGCAAAACAGGTCAGTCAGGGAACATGGAGGAGCGAAAGAGTAGCTGACAGCGAAAGAGTAGCTGTGCACACGTGTTTCTGCGTGTGATAGATATAGGATGTGCCACAGTACACAATGGGGAAGATACATTATGGCTTTCAAAAAATATATAAACTTGAAACCCTAGAAGGGATCTTGCTTCATTTCCAGACATGCTTGAACATGTACTCACATGCTTTGGCTGTCA
The DNA here is from genome assembly GCA_037576675.1 of Pangasius sanitwongsei. Classification (NCBI taxonomy): domain Eukaryota; kingdom Metazoa; phylum Chordata; class Actinopteri; order Siluriformes; family Pangasiidae; genus Pangasius; species Pangasius sanitwongsei. The sequence continues at coordinate 20,052,139 of CM075012.1, forward strand.
TTTTGCCTGTTCATTTACCTTTTTCAAGCACATGACACTCAACCTGGCCATTACAGCCATTATGGAAAATTACCACAATAATTGGGCTGTAATTCAATATATATGTATGTAGTATGTATATTGTATGTATGTATGTATGTATGTATGTATATAGTATATGGATCTGTTTATTGCTCCAAATATTTGTATCTGTATCTGTTTTTAGATTTTTTTTTTTTATTATTAAATTTGTAAACACTGAAAATACAGGAGTAAATCCAGAGTAGCAATCATGGAGAAGGGGAAGAGGTTCTCAGGGACAACATTATTAAACGACACAACACTAAAAGGCTAAAAGGTTATAGCAAAGATCTTAAACATTACTGTCAGCAGAATTGGTTGCATATTATGCAGGTGAAAAGTTCATGTAACCACAACTAATCGTCCCTGGACAGATTTCGCAATGCACTCTCAGAACAGTGATAAGGAAGGTAACAGAGAATCCAGCAGTCCTTGAAAGGAGTTGCAGGATGACCTGAAAGCTCCAGGAACAACATTTATATGGAGCACGATAAGCAATGAACTGCACTGCAACCATCTCTGTTCTTACACTCCACACAAAACCCTTCTGCTAAAAAGGAAGCACAGCGATGTGTTTAAAATTTGCACCCAAGCATTTATTCTTCTCAGCAAATGGTACATGATTCCACATGTCATCAAGGAAACATGAATGGAGCGGTGACAGAGGAGAATTTAATGTCATATGCCAAGAAACTGAATCTGGGGAGAAGATGGACATTTCAAAAAGACAATGCCTCCAAAAATTCAGCATATACATACAATGCATGACTACTTTCTAGAAAAGAAGGTGAAGGTGCTTGTATAGCCTCATGACTTGAATCTCGTTGAAAATTTATGGAGGATTTTAAAGTTGCGAGTCCATCAGACGGACCCTGGTGACCTTGGGGAGTGGTATGATTTGGCAAGAGGAATGGGCCAAAATTGAACCACAATGCTGCAAAAAGCTATTTACTTCTTATCACAGTTGTATCACAGCTGTAATTGCCAACAACAGCTTTGCAACAAAGCCCTAATGTTGTTAAGTTGTGGTGTCTGAATACTTTTTTCCCCTTACAATTTAACTTTTTAAACATATCTTTGTTTATTCTTGTGTATACATACTGTTTTGTTCATATTTATAAGTACAAAGTCAAAAGACATTATGTGTGTATATTTCAAGTAGATATATGCACTGGAATTATATTAAATAACAAAAAGTCTCTGAATACTTTTTTCCCCTCATTCTAAGTGTGAAGAAGTGTGTGAATGTGTGCATGGTGCCCTGTAATGGATGCAGGATATATTCCCACCTTGCACCCAATGTTTCAGGGATAGGCTCCAGATTCACAGCGAACCTAACCAGGATAAAGCAATTAATTAAAGCGAGTGAGTGAGTGAGTGAGTGAGCGAGCGAGCGAGCGAGCGAGTGAGTGTATTCTAGGTAACTAAATGACCAAAAAGCAAGGCTGGGGTTTTTGGCTTTTCTGATTCTCTATAACTGTGTCCATTAACAAAGAGCATTACTTTGGTTCAAGGGGAACTTTTCCTGCATGGTGTCTACTGGCACATTAGTCTAGAACATTTATAGGTGTGTGTGTGTGTGTGTGTGTGTGTGTGTGTGTGTGTGGACAGGCAGTCATTAGAGTGAGCAGGAAGCATAGCATGGCCCACTGAATTAATGACCTCGCAGTAGGAGAGGGAAGCAGCTGGCTAGACCTCGACTCCTTCAAGAGGATATATGAGAGAGAGAGACAGAACAATACATTCTGCCTGAGCACAGCTTGACTCCAATAAACACCCTCAAGTTATTTTACTCAAAAGTTTAACCAGTGTGCATTTAATAATAAACACATCCCAGAGCATTCCAGGCTTTAATACAATTTTAATGAAAAAAATGTACCAATGGAAAAAAGTCAGAAATCATTTTTGTAGAGCAAAGCTCTTATATACAGCATATTGCACTATATAACATTGTCTAAAACTTCTATACTGTATCAAAACATAAGAAAACAACAAGTTCCAGAGTGCACAGTACAGTCTCGAAGACACACAGTTCATTGTTTACAACAAATGCTACATTTTCGCTGGGTCTCATTTCTTGGTATACAGAGAATTGTGAGCCTCAAGACTTTTTTTTTTTTACTTTTGAACTAAAAGGCCTTTAGGCATCTCTATAATTGTAAAACTTTACAATAACTGCATTAATAACAGGTTTCTGGCAATTAAAAAAAAAAACACAGTGTAGTCCATTACAAATGCCAATTGATAAAAAATATTTATTCTGTGGTTTAAGCACGTATAATACCTCAAATATCAGTACACCTAATTTCGGAAATTGGAAACCAAAATTTTGGGAGTCCAAAATACTTTTCATGGTACTGTTGGTTTCTGTCAAAAATAGGCCTGGTAAAGGTTCTATTAAACCTTGAATGTCTTTGAACAGCTGAAATTGGTGGCGAGACCTCAGCTCCTCTTTCTTCCGCTGTACAAACCACTTCATCAAACTAATACTGGACACCATGGTGTGATTGCAATCCTTTGAGTAAAAGGAAAAATACATATTGTTACTTGTGCCTGTCACCTGAAGTATATTTGGAGAATGCCAGGAGAGGCTACATAGTAGAACACTGGAATATTTATTTAAAAAAAAAAAAAAAAAAAAAAAATACGAGATTGGACAAAAATATTACAAAATATTTTCCAGTGCATATAAATCTAAAAATATTGGATACAGTGAAGATAGAGAGCTAACTCATTAACATGGCCCAGTGTCTTGATCAATCTTTCCTACCCTGTTTTTGAGAAATATTTACAGATGTAATATTATAGTGAAAACTTTGAACGAAACCTGGTAGGAGACAGTGAGCATCATGGAAATGAGGTCAATGAGAATGGTGACCACAAGCTTTCATTCACTGTTGTATTATGGGCAAAGCATTTCTTCTGGGACTTTTCTGTCCAATGATCATGTTTATGTATATGTAATGTTCCAAAGGATTCTAAAAATATAGGGTTCAATGATATTTACTGCAATATAAGGTAGACGGGTGAAAAATTAAAGGTGTTTGGCCACCACAAGCCACCAGAACAGCATCAATGCACCTTATTTTTATTTATATACCGTGTATATAAAGCAGTGATCCTTCCCTCTAAGGGGACAAGTGGCCAGCAAAATGCCCCCCAGAGCATAACAGAGCCTCTATTTTCTTTACCTTTAATTTGTCACCTGTCTGGAAGTGGTAACTTCACAATCCTTCACTGCTGTTGGATTCCTTCAGTCTGATAAATAGATTCAGTAATGTTACATTTCCTTCCCATTGTTGTCATTACCATTCATATTCTTCAGAGGGAACCAAGACTTGAGGACAACAGAGTCCTTCAGAACAATGACTGGACTAAAAATCCATCTCCCTTCATAGTTCGTAACATAATCGCTCCAATCTGAATAATAAAGTCTTGCAGGACTACAATGATTATAATTTATCCGTGGACCTCTCTTGGTTCACTTTTCATAACCTTAAAGTAATGTTAAAAGTAATTCAGGAAGTTATCACCGTGAAACAAGATCCAAAAAAAATGGCTAACCTCTCACCTCCTTAATCCACAGGGTGAGGAAGAAGACGAAACATAAGACACATCCAAAACCAAAACAAAAGTGGCAAGAAACACACAGAAAAGAAATTGCACACAACCTATACAGTAGCAATGTATCAATATACAAAGAAATAAATAAAAAAAAAAAAGGACAAAAATATATAAATTACAAATTAAAGACCGAAAATCAGCATACCAAAAAGGTTAAAGGAGTGAACGTATATGGATGGAGACTAGGCGATGTGAGAAAGGTAGCTACTGAGTTGTGAGGCTACAGTCACTGGCTCAGCGTTCACGATCTGCAGGAAACAAACGGTCAGCATTTCTTTGGACATTCACCATGCTTGAAAAGTAGCCTGTGCCCCACACTCACACACACACACACACACACACACACACACACACACACACACACACAGCTGGCAACACTGTTCAGTGATGAGAACTTGAGATGTTTTGTACCATGCCTGTGTACCTGTGTAATCATAGGACCACAGTTAATACAATTAAGCCAATATTTTTTATGAAATGAGTACATATGCAAATCAACAAGGCAAATTCTAGATTAGATTTTAACACAGACTCTAACCTGTTATCAGAGTTTCAATTTTAGAGCTTTTGTTTAATGCTCTAAAATGAAACCATCCTAGGTCCTTCATATCACATCCAACAATAACATGCACTTTCTGGTATAAATGTATCTACTATATTTGTGTGTGTGTGACAAGAAAAATCCGTTAAGGTTGGATAATGTGAAAACGGAGTCTCACAAAATATACATCACTCCTTTAAAAAAAAATAATAATTAAAAAAAAAAAAAAAAAGCTCTACAAGCAAAAAAACAGCAATAAGAATCCATCAGTGTCTTAAAACAAGGCAGTTACAGTCTTACTAACAATTTACAGAAGACCGTCCTTATCTAAAATAGGCAAAAGTAGTGGTTATTAAAATAAAATAATAATAAAAAAAAAAAAACCATTTCAACCACTGAAACGCACATCATTTGGAAGGTATAAAAAGCACAAATACAACTTGAAATTCTGTAAGACAAAAACACCCAAGTATCCTGAGAGGAGAAATGCAGTCACATCACAGACACAGTATTGCTCTGTGGCTGAGAAAACGAGTGGCCACAACGATGTTCAACAGCCAACCAAGAGGACCAGTGGTACATAAAACGTTCAGTAGAAAATCAGTGATGTTTTTTTTTTTCTTTCTTTAAATCAACCTGAACACATGTGGTGAGAATCAGTACTGAGGTTTTTTTGGTGTTAAACTTTCAGATTAAATACCCACAGTGAATTTCCTTTGACAGTGAAAAAAAAACAGGCATATAAGCAATCAGGGTTACTGAAACCTTCACTGAAAATTTGAGGAAGGTGGTTTGAGTTTAAAAAAAAACAAAACAAAAAAAAACTTTGTATCATAATAGGCACTGCACTCTTGTTCTTCTGGCTTAAATCAAGATGATGACACTTGTTGCCTCTAGGCGTCTAACTATTTGGTGATCTGGCTTGCTGATTATTGACAAGCTCATCAGTGAGACACACCAAATTCAAGTAGTAGAGGCCTGTCTACTTCCTATTCCTGCTAATTGCTGCGGGGAAAAAATAGCAAAAACAAAGTAAAAAAAAAATCCTATGAAACACTACAGAAGCAGACATACTGAGGTGCAAAACTCTTTGGAGATTAGTCAGGCTGATTGGTGTCCTGGATGATTTTAGGGAGGAGAAGAAGAAGAAGAAAAAAAAAAAAAAAAAACAACCTTCCAAACCACCACCTTCTCTTCTTCAGTCCACATTCAGTATTCAACAGTCTTTCTGCAGTGGCTGGAGATAAGGCATTTAAAGGACGGAAGTTGTTCAAAATGTACACACATGGAAGTGCAAGCAAAATTCAATGACAGAAAATATTGTACAAAATACCTCAACGTCAAAGTCTTATATGAAAATAATCTCGTGAACACCATGGCATCTTCTTGAGGAGGAAAAAAAAAAAAAAAAGAGGTCCCCGTCCCGCGGAGATCGTCTTCCTTCTCGTTTTCTCCCCCTAAAAACCCGTGTTGAAAGTCGAACAGTGCCATTAAGCAGAGGCAGCGGATCTTGTCACGGTGGCCATCTCACCTGCGATCCTCCTGTCTCCTCCTGTGAACCGCTGGCTCGCCATCGAACAGGAGAGCGTACAACGCTGAGGCCAAACGCAACCAAAACGGCCACTGGTTCCTTTGGTTTCGGTGTTGCTGAAAAGAACAAAAAGACAAAACGAGACAGGAAGTTAGGACTGGACCCAAACAGGATCACACACGCTACACTATTTGGGTTATATCATGCAGGCAGGGTGAGATGGGGGCAGCAGGCAAAGCGTGTGACTGAAAACCAGACGCCAGAACCGTGCTGATGTTTCCACAACAGCGGCAGTCCGTCTGACAGTCTGTCTGACACAAAAACATGGTGTGATACCGACACAAGAGTGATTGTCAAAAGTGGACACATCTTTAGTGCAGGCACAAGATTTCATTTCAATGGGCTGACAATAAAAAAATACATTTAGCCATATTATAATGATATTACTAAAGCATCTCTGGATAAAATGATCCCATACTGTAAATGCAATATTTATTCCCTATCAATGACCCCTTTCGTCTCCTCTGCTAAAGCGTAAATTACAATCATTAACACAGATAACACTTGATCAGGGCCTTAACATCGTATACATGATACTGCCGTCACCTGAAACTATGGCATAGTTAAATATCAGTGTTAAGCTGTAAATGATGCATGGCTTAATCTCATTCGAGTCTCTCCCTGGAATCGAGTCCAAGTTGATCTGAAGAGATTTACAGGATAATACCATCAGGGTTTAGGCACAATACAAAAATTGCAGCGAATGGGATTAAGTGCTCTGGACACATGCAAGCCTATGCACATATACACACAAAAACACTTTGCTTCACTCAACACGACAGGCTTGACTGCTTGTTTTGTATGTAAGTGGCCAATACTACGCCACAATTCTGGCAAAAGAGAGGCAAGCAACATTTCATTTGATCCCCTATAAATGAGGTACCTGCAATTAATCTGTACTCAACCACATCCATTAAAGAAAAGCTTTGGTCTTGTATTTTCATGGATTTTACTACTATATAAAATACATTTTATGTGGAGTGTATACACTCTAATATAGAGACTTAAAAAACACAGACAGTGCACACCCACAAGTGACAGCGATAGCGGTTACCATACACGACCACAAGCGACATGAGTGAATTGTCACTGCTGGTGTGAATGCAAGGTTAGAAAGAGTATGAAGACAAAACCAGAGATAAGATGTAAAAGTCTACTACTTTCGTCAAGTTCACATTCAATCTTTACTAGTCATGTGCAAGGATCTGTACAGGGTACAGCCTTCTTCATAGTGACTCATATCATGACTTTCTATGTATCTTCTGCCCCTCACCCTGCTATACCTAATATAAATGATCCTCTCTAACACATCCAGGTTAAAACATACAGTGCCTTGCCTTCTTCATGATGCTGTATGTTTGTATTTATACTGAGCTCATGTGACACTTTAACTGCACACAGTTCAGCTGCATTATGTGATATCTGATTTGGGAGTTTCATAGGAACGGGGGTGAATACTTATGCAATCCCATTTTTATGTGTAAATAATTTTGCACACTATATTGATTTTTCCCCCCACAGAGCTATTTTGTGTAGATCCAATTAAATCAGGTTGTAAAACTAGCAGATGTGGAAAAGTTCATGGGAGTAAACACTGTACGGACTACACACAGTTCAGTATGAAAGTTTTGCTGTTAAGCAATAAAATTAGAAAGTTGTGTTAAAATGTTACACACAATGTGAAGCAAACACATGCCTGATAATAAACTTCCAAAGATTTGTCTAGAACAAATAAATGCAGACCTCAGTCGGTTTAGGAGAACTCTTATCTTTCTTATTGTTAAGAGATAAAGAGTGGCACTGACTCACGCAGATCACAGCAGGCACTGCAATATGTTGTGCAAGTGCTTGTCGCTCTTCCTTTGTCCTCAGGAGATCAGTTTACACGCTCAAACCGTTACAGGAAGTGACGTCAGGCTCTGTTCGGCTTCATAACGTGCTTTAGATCACTCAGGCACTCCCTGCCTTTATTAATTTTCAAGTCAAGAATATTAAAGAAAATAATATGAGGATTTTCATACTTGGCATTTATACAGTGTTCTACAGAGTTGTTGTTTTTAATCATATCACAACTTTGAAATTCTGGCAATGAAATATTTTCAGGGCAGCATGGTGGCACACCGGGTGGAGTCCTTGACTCACAGCTCCAGGGTCTCGGATTTGATCCTGAGCTCGAGGTTCTGTCTGTGTGGAGTTTCACATGTTCTCCCTGCTTCTGTCTGGGGTTTCCTCTGGGTTCTCTGGTTTCTTCACACATCCCAAAACTGTGCTAGTAAGTGGATTGACTACAATAAAATGCCCCGAGCTGTTGCACTTGATGCCATTCTGCACCTTTCTAAAAGCCTTAACTTTAAAAGCACTCCACTGTGACCAGGTTTATTACTGCAGACTCATGCTTCATGCCTCAGAACCGACAACACAAGGTTAAAGAGAAGGCAAAAGTCCCCAAGAGTGACCTTTAGATGCAGACACATGGTTTCCCCACCCAAAACAGTGTGGCACGCAATGTCTGTGTGTAGGTGTGTGTGAGAGAGTGAGAGACTCCGTGCCACATGACTAACTGTCAAAATGAGTCAAAGGCTAAATTTAACCAGAGATAAGTGTTAAGAGTTGAGGCAGACGTCACCCGTCAGTCCTGCGGGCTTCCTATCAGCCGTGCGTGCAGGCTTGCCATCAGCTGCAGAGCTCCCAAGAGCCACCGCTTATCACAACAGCAGCAATAAACACATACACGTACGCGCAGTAAATGTCACCAGACCCACTGGAGACCTCGTCTGCAATTTATAAATCACTGGAGCTATCCATAACAGAAGCTGACAGTTAGACACCTGGTACTAAAAAAATAAATAGATGTGCAGATCCACCACTGTCTACATCTCACCCTGAACTCCACACATATCTCAGACCTTACCTAATGTTTGGAAATATTTGAGATCTATACATATGTGTTGTCTTTTTTTTAAATGCAGTTATATGATTGGCAGAACAACTTGATAACAAATAACTTGCCAAATGGCTGGCTGACAATTTCACATTACAGTTGGGTAAAACTGGTTGTAGCAACAAGCAGCAGCCTTTTTACTTTTATTGTTTTTCCCAAGCTGTTGCTTTTTGTCCCTTTAGAAGTGCTGCATGGCTTTTAAGCAAACTGGCTGACAGGAAACCTGTCTCTTAAAAAACATCCCCTTTTCTCTGGAGTGCTGGTAAACAGAAGTACATGCTTGCACTCTCTCTCTCTCTCTCTCTCTCACACACATACACACACACACACATACATACACATACATACACACACACACACACACACAGGAAGTAGTATCTGAAACCCAACGCACATGCACATGTCTGCTTTATGGAACTCTAGGTATCAAAATTCTATGAACAAAGTGACCTGTAAAAGAACAAAAACAATAATGAAAAAACATAATAACGACCCCCAAAGAAAGCTCCTGGAAACACGGCCCTGCACAGATAATCCCTCTGACTGCCTCAGGGTCCCATCGCAAACCTGTCAAGAGGAGCAATTTATCTGTCAGCAGCGGCCGTTCCTATCTGACTCTCTACAGCCGCTTCATTTCAGGCTGAGCAGCCCGCCGGCGCTGCACTAACTGCTCGTCAGGGGGCTCGTGGGAATAACAGACTACTCTTTGTCATGTCTGACTCATTCGAAACTGAAGTGTCATTGGCGGCGTCAAATCTCGAGACAAGGCACTGATAAGCGAACGCTCCTGGTGATAAATGAGCATGGCCAAGGCTTTAGGGTATGAAACATGAAGTCTCTCCCCTACGGGTTCTCATCATGCCATATGGCAATACAGAAAAGTCCGTTATTTTCTACTTATTTTCTTTACTCTCTCTGTGGGTTGACAAAACAGTACATTTAACAAAGAAAAAAAAAAAGATCAAGTTTGGTTTAGTTGTTAAAAAAACATAGATGGAAAGAATTTTCAAGTTGGATATAGAAGAAGTCAAGAAGTAAAGGTGCTAAAAAAGTAAAGGATCCCGCTTTATTTTTTCAATTCGGTTCAGTTTTATTTGTGTGGCGCTCTTAACAATAGATGTTGTCACAAAGCAGCTTTACAGAAATCTGGATGTAGATTTAGATCCCTAATGAACAAGCCACAACTGACAGTGGATAGAAAAATCGTGCTGAAAGGACAAGAGGAGGAAGCAGACTCAAAAAGGAAACTCTTCCTGATACCAAATAATGGGATTAGTGGGCAGTAAGATTTCCAAACTGCATCTCTGAACCACAAAAAGAATAACAAATGACCGAACATGCTGTTAAAAAAATAATGGACTCTTGAAGGGAGAGGGTATTATTTCTGTATAACAGCACGGCCTATTGTGCTGTTATGCTGCACAGCAGACAAAGTGCTCATTGCTAAATGCAGGTCGAGGAAGAAAATGAAATAAAACAGTAATAAAAGAAACCCTGCAGCTCACGAATGTTGCACAGTGCACCTGAACCAGAACTCGCATAAGGAATAATAGCAAAGTTTAAAATATATACTAGTAATATTTGAAGTTAGCACTGGAGATGTCCCAGAAGATAAAAACATATCAACATGAACTGAAATGAAAAACTTGGATTGGGCCCAAGCAATCAACACGCTGCTGCACTGTAATGTCTACTTTTATATATTTACATGCCAGCCCAAGACATGACATGTAGAATGAGGCACAAATAAGGACTGCAGTAAATAAAAGAAAAGCAAACAAGAAAGAAATAAAAAGATAAAGAGCTACAAAGACTACAGCCTGAGGCAGCCTCCATACTTTGACATTAAGTAGTAAATTACACAATCAAGAATAACAGCAAGAAGCGGAGGGGGAGAAGAGCACACACACACACACACACTCACTAAATGCAGGCTAATAGATTTGGGATCAGGTTTCTTTGGGATCAGTCATCAACTTGGCGTAAAGTGGCCTGAGAGAGTGCGAGTCATAATCTCTGGGATCCTGCAAGGCCCAGGATTTAGGTGAGCTGAGGCGATCAGTTAACACTCTGGCCTCCACATCTTACCCTCGTATGGACTTGTACACATCTACTGTTGCAGACCAAAGAAAGTTGTTTGGTAATACAACTCCAAAAAATGTTTGTCCCAGTCCCAGATATCAGAGTGCAAGTATAGTCGCCCCTCTTTTTCCACAGACAAGAGCTGGCACAGTGTCAGGTACAGTGGCAAACACAGTGTCTGCTGCACAACAGAGAGCAGAGCAGCCTGAAATACAGGCTTAAAATCTCAACATCTAGCAACTTGGTGAGCTGCAGTAAAAATAGTAGCTTATTATCACTGGGAACACACACTTGGCATCAATCTGACTGTAGTATCACTGCCTCATGGCTCCTCATTCCTTAACAGAGTGTGTAAGCTTGCGTAAGCGTGAAGTGGCTTATTTGGTTATCTCTTGTTAGTTCTCTCAACGCCGAGCAAGACTTTGCTGGAGTCTCACTAACCACATCTATTCAGAACAAGCCTTGGCTTACCACCCTCTCTACCTCACATTCTCACCTCTTCCCTGTGTGTGTATGTGTGTGAGAGAGAGAGAGGTTTGTGAAGGGACAACAATGATTAAGAGCTTAACTATTTAAAAGACTTTGTGTAATAGAAAACAAATTAGAAACTGGCAGCTGATGGCTTCCGTATACGCTGCACCTTTCATAACATTTCCACACTGCCAGTGCGTGTAAACACACTCATAGCCTCTCGTTTTAAGCACGCATGACACTAATCCAACAATGTAGCATTAATCTGAACAAAGAGCCATTATTCTTGGCCAGAGTGCGCAGTCAGACAGACAGACAGAAACCGTCAACAGTCTCAGCTGATCATTGCTGTCTGTGAGTTATATGACAAACCCACCACACAATGACACACACACACACACACATACACGGTGAGTTATGGGCATACACGCACAGAAGCGCACACACACGCTCAAACACATGCGCACGCTCACACACAGGCGCGCACACACACACAGGCACACACACATGGGCACATGGGCACACGCGGGCACACACACACGGGCACACACACACACGGGCACACACACACACGGGCACACACACACACGGGCACACACACACACGGGCACACAAAAGGAAAAGAGAACTATAAACAGGAAGCTAGAAGGATAGTCTGTGCTGAGCATTAGCATGGTAGGAGAGATTTAAAAAATTTGAGAGAGAGAGAGAGAGAGAGAGAGAGAGAGAGAGAGAGAGAGAGAGAGAGAGAGAGCGAGAGAACAAATTCCCAACACAGAAAATGTACATGTGTAAACTGGGTGTTGGGCTTCTGTTCCAGTCTACAGCACCTATCATATGTAACACCCGACCCCACCCCCTGGTTCTGGAAAAGTGTCAATCAGGGATTGGTTGGAGGTGAATGCTTATGATGAAACTGTATCGATTTTAAATGGCTTTCAACTGAGGAAAAAAAATGATGATGAGCGTCCACTAAGCTCATAGTTTAAAAAAAAAGAAAGAAAGAAAGAAAAAGCTTGGCAAGAGTAGCATGACATTAAGTGGTTTTAGCTGCTCACAAACCTACTGATATCATCACCACTAACCTTTTGGGCAGGAACTAAGATAAGATGTGTGATGCTCTGCTTCTCTGTGCATATGTATGAATGATGGTTATCACCAACATTTTTATGTTCCTAAAGAGGGCTTAGGAGGTTGGTGCTGTACAATAACCATACAACAAATATTTTACTGCATGGTACTAGAATATAGCAGTACTTTTATTTTGTAAATATCACCCACACCCACTGAGAACAGAGTGGGTGATGTATTGCTATGCCATAAACAGGGAGCATGATGTGACTCACCAGCATGTGCTCTTGATAGAACTGGTCGCCAATCATCTGGAGTTTCTGGCCGATCTGAGCCTCCACGCTGTGCGCAGGCCGCCGGCGAGGCTGATTCTCAGGAAGCATGGCGCGGTCGGAACGGGCAGACGGCGTCAGCAATAGCAATCCTGCACTACCTAATGAGAGAGCACAAGCGTTAAAATCACCCTGAAAGCTGCATCACAGCACACCACTTAGCAAGGGACTACAGAATACTGACAAACAGCTGCTACTGCTATAACTCTGACATCTATAGTGTATATCAAACCTCATAAACTAAACAACTAGGCCAATGTACAAAAAAGTTGCAGAAATTAAAAAGTATTGCACTGACCAGATTGTTATCTTTGCAGTGTGTGCTTAAGGCACCAATAAATCAGACTTCAGAAATCAAATTTCCTGTTTGTTGTGGTTTCTACACCTCAGGCTCTTAAGTTTTAAAAATAAACTATAAAATGACAAATCACAAAAACGAAACATTTTTACAAAATCATCAAAGAGAAGGAAACACATCACAAGAACACATGAGTCATAAAAGGTTTAACGCTGACATTCAGAGAAGTTGAACAGGAAGTTGCTGTTTGGGCCAAGGTTGAATTAACAGTGCTGAATTTGAAATGGGAAAGAACTCATGTGGTAATTTTGGCCCTTCAGCTTGAAGTATAAGGAAAAATAGCTCTGTAAGAGTGCGAACATAAACAAATGAAGCAGTGCAGTCAGGTTGTAGCTCTCTTGGTGTCCATGACTGGGCCCACAGCCAGCAGAACAACCCTTGCGTGCAGTCATTTGAATTGCAAAGCGACTAAGTACACACACACAAGTAATAAAAGCTGAAGAGGCCAGGACAATCAGACGCCACAGGGGAGAGAGGGGAGAGGACGAGAGACACATAGATTGCTCTCACAGGAGCTGGAATCTTTCGCTCAGTTTCGGCATACTCTATTAGCATAGGAAATAATGGTACATTACCAGTGCTTGAGGGCTAAAATAAAGAATTAAACCGTTACCTTGCCTGTAATGTAACTCTTATGATTAAACAAACTATTTGTACTGGTAGTGTGAGTGCAAGGACAAACTGTGATGCCCTGTGAACAGCTCTTTTTTTTTTCCCCTTTTCAGTTCTGTCTTCCTCTCATTTTTATGAGGCTCAGGTTTACCATAGAAGAGGTGTCTGGGCTCCTCGGCCACACCACAGGGCAGCATGCCATTCGGCCGTGCCGTGGGGCTCCCTGGGGTCTGTGTGCTGTGGTCCTCCTGCTTTATCTCCCTGTTGGAGGAAGGCCAGCACTGTGAGACAGGCCCAAACACATCATCCTCATCCTCATCCATGAGCAGGGTCTTGCACACTCTCCACCTGCAATCCAGAAAATTGCCATTTGTCAATGATTACAGAGACCATCATAATCATTACACTAATAGTAGAAGGACATATGTACTTCCGATTAGCCTCAGTAGAGAATAGTAACAAGTGATTTAAATAAAGCAAAAGATATAGAAGTATATGCACCTGTATACAGTACATGTCCATGTACAGTCCTGCTTTAATTCATTATATCCTGTGGGAAAAGAGGTTTTACACTTTTTTTTTCAGTATAAATACATTACAGAAAGCACTCGCTCATTTCTTCCCCCACCAAAGCCAAAACAAACCCAAGTACTGACGGAGCTCAAAATGCAAAAGAGACAACATTTAAAAAGACTTGTGAGAAAAGTGATGTTTCCAGGGATTTTAGGTAAGCTGTTGAGTTCCTAGCACAGGTACAGCCAACATACATGTTATGGTCATGTGACCTACTAATGATCAAGCACAAGTTACAGCGAGCACTTTTAATAAAGTTCAAAACAATCCTTTGAATTAAAATTAGGTGTGCGTAGTACACGTGGAATTTTTAGTGACAACCACGTGTACATTGTGAAGACACTCCCGTCTCTGTGATTTATACAGAGATCACATATCCAGTGCAAATCAATGATAATTACCACACACATATTCTCTGCCAATGTTACTTAACAGACATGTCCAGAAAGCTAATGCTGCATGCGACTTACCTCATAAGCGGCAATTCACAGATCAGAATGACATCATTTTCGAAGTGGAAAACAAACATGGACGCCTCCATGTTCCTCTTTTCTTAGCCACAAGCTAGCCTGCTAACTGTGATGAGTGTATATGAGTGATGTATATTTTCCTCCAAACAGTGAACTGAATAACTAATGTTATAGATTTAACAAGTGAATATGTCTGTATGTTGATTGATCTAAAGCAAATAATTGTATATACAACATAACTCATTTAAATGTAAGAAGTGCTACTTTGTTTATTCTGATGCTGTGAGCAGCCATGTTGATTTGACATCACTCCATAAACAGGGAAGGAACTCATAGCTGAAAAGGTACATCAAGTTGACGAGTAGGAATTTCAAATTGAGGATGTGTTTCCTTTGGTTCTCCTGGTTGGAGGCTGGGAATTACAAGTTGTGACCTCGAGCTGAACGATAGTCACTTCTAAGCACTTTCATGAGTGACTGGGGAAGAGTGGTGTCCAGGTATGTAGACATGGGGTGACTACGCAAACAGTACAGTTCACATAGTCGTCTGTATACCTGGAGGATTAAAAGATCTAATCACTAGGGGGCAGGTCAGAGCCAGCACATCCCTCGCCAGCCCTGGAATACCATCTTTAACCACTTCCCCTGATCTTGGTACAAACAGGCAAACAGTGAAGAAACAGCTGGAAACAGAGGCACCAAGGTAGATGTTATATCAGGCCATTAAACCAATCATCAAGACAACACAGAGCATATTTTTCTAGTAATACCAATGACAGAACCTGACAAAAAGGCAAGAGGCACAATTGCATTGCCTCTGCCTTTTACATTGTATTGCACCATACACTGCATTAATTTTTTGCATAACGAACACAGAATACACATGACGGCCATCTTGCATACGCATAGTTCTTAGTTCAAAATGAATGACCACATAATGACTATTGTATTGACTTCATAGTCACTCTGATTTGGCCAAAACACCTGTATGATAATTTATGATTCATTAAGGCTATATCAATCGCATATGAGTAATAGATCTCTCAGGAGATAGGATCTGAGGTCAGAGTTGGGGTGGCCAAGGCTTATTTCAAGAGTGGCATCTGCCACCCTACACCACCCATTTGGCCACACCCCTGGACTAGGAACATACACACAAATGTGCAACCGCATTATGAAGCCTGTGTTTGTAATGCACACATGACCAAAACAAATCAATGTCTCTGACTCTAATAACAGCAGGGCAGGAGAGAAAACGCATGCAGTCCAGACCCTGAGCATCAGTTACAGCATAATAACAGTAAAGATTAGCTTAGCTTGTGGTACTCATTTAGATAAATAGTGGCCATGAAACCACACCATGGGGCTGTGGTTAGACAACTGCTTTACTATATTTAACCTTACAGAGACTTTGGCAAGACAGAGGCAACAACCGTGTCTCCTACTTTCTCCATGTTCTGTGGTAGAGCCCATGTGGTTTTTGTGGATCATGACAATTCTGGGTGAGTAGTAGTTATTTGTCCCCAAAATGCCTCCATGTCATTCTCATATAACATTACACTGCACAAGACACAGTGGAAGTAAAACACACACACACACACAATAGTTTTGCTTCACTGGATTTCAAATTCAGACACCGATAGGCCTGTGTCAGAAACTGAGGCAGTCAGCCTCTAAACACAACACAGCAGTAATAAAAATAACAGTGATGTCATGAAGAATGGAGACAAAGCTGACCACACACTGCAACCCCGAATTGACACAACAAGCATTTGCTACTTTCATAAAAACATGAGTCAAAATATGTTCACAACTAATTTCTAAACTGAAAGTGAAGGTCTGTGTGTTGTATCTGAAAGCTGAAATCATGTACACACTTTCACAAGTACAAAATGTGCTTCGTGTGTGTACTTGGAGTGCAGCATGGAGAGTGTGTGTGTTTGATAGAACCACCAGTTCCACTTTGTTCAGATCCAATCAAAAGTGTGAATGATTCCACACTGAAGCGAACGATATACAGCTCCCTCTGCTGCCCTGCTCTCTGAGTGTGCACGTGTGTGTGTGTGTGTGTGTGTGTGTGTGTGTATGTGCTCAGAGTGCAGAAACGTATGACCCTGCTCAACGTGACACCCATTTATCATCACTTTTAGGGATGTACTGATCTGATACCTTACAAGTTTTGATATTTCACCTGATACCCCCCATGTATTGGACCAAAATCAGACAGAGTTTCCAATACACTGACATTTCATGCATGTGTAATATTGAACCCCATAACACAAATCCAAACAAGAACAGGTTGTCATCATGCCATGATGCACAGAACTTGGCAACAGACGGTTGAAGAGAATTAGCATGCTTATCATGAAGATGTCAGTATTGTACTGAAAATGGGAATGTGGCATCGGGTAATCCATAACACTGCATCCACTTAACTAACACTCAGAATTTGTCTTTCACTCAGTTTTATTCTCACTAATCTTACAGATCGTCCACACAGACTAAAGCCTCTGGAGAGAAAAGGGGAAATGAAGCGAGGTCTTTGAACTAATTGTACACACTGATACCTAGAAGTCTCATAGTGTTAAAAAAAAAAAAGGTTTCACTTGAGTCAGGCAAAAAGTGACAGTATTTACAATTAGAAGCTTTCTGTGCTGCCTGCTAGCTGTTTCCTAACCAACAGCCCCAGTATGTGTCGACTCATATATCGTGTGCATTCAACCACTGGCATCACTATTCAGCATAGACGCTGGAAAGAAAAGGTGAAACGAGATGAGAATGTTAATGAAAAGTACACACAAATACATAGATGCCCAGGGCCACATTCAACTGGTCAAAACTGCAGGCATTACCGGCATTGCCACTATTATTCCAAACATTAAATGATTTGGCAACCTTTTAAACTCCCTTAGACACTTAAAAAATAATCTAGCGACAAATCTAGCGACTGTCCTGCACTCGATACAGTGCTCCAGCTCTCTCACAGCTGCTTGTTATACCAGTTATACCAGTGAGAGCAGGTTCACTCAATTCACCACCAGTGTAAAGTCGGACTTAGTTGTGCTTTCACGAGCAATTGTTCCCAACGACCAATCACTGATCACCATTGTTCCCAACGACCAATCACTGATCACCATTGTTCCCAACGACCAATCACTGATCACAGTTGTTCACATCAAACAATCGGTGATCTATTATCTTCTATTTTGATAACACCCTATTCTATTCTATGTCTCTTCAGTAAAGTGATTCAACTGATATGCAAATTAGTATATGACATCATCTGGCGATCATTCTAGCGACTTTCCCCTGAAAACAGTGGACTGATTTAGCACTGTTAAATCGCCAGAGGTCACAAATGCGCGCGCGCACACACACACACTAGGCGTATTAACATCTGAAGTGCAACAGTTCATGAACGCAGGTCGGGCTTGCTGAGAACATGCTAAATAAACAGCAGCACTGCACGCGCGTCTCTCGCCACCTCAGGGCACAATTTAGCCTGTTATCCATCCATCATTATTATCGATGGCTTGTTCACGTTGAAAGCACAGTTCATATGATTATTCTGGTGGCTAACACAGAGAGAGGTCTTGAAAGGTCAACACGGTGATCATGACTCCATATTCAACCTCTCTACACGTCAAATGAACGCGTCCTTTACTTTGTTTTGTCATATTTCATTGGCTACGAGTTGCTATGGTGAGAAACGGGCTTAACCAATCAGAACAAGGCACTTTTGCCGTTTCTGTTTGAACGCTATTAGCCAGCTAGCATAGTGGCTGAAGTACTGCTGTTTTACTGCAGGAGGCGAAAAAGAGGCGTGGATGTGGTTTTATATGCCAATTCGTTATTTTCCGCTATTACTCGCATGTTGTTTGACTCATTTTCGGTGGAACCTTTTCCGGCAACGTTGTTATGACGAGGAGAAAGTTGAAATGGTTAAATAACAAATGTGCTGTTTGACATTCAGCAACACGCGCGAGCGCGACTCAGTCCACACTGATTTCATTTCCTCAGCTCTGCCCCACAGTCCCTCTGGACCGCGCCGCTGGGTATGAGACAGCGTCGCCGGCTGTAATGCAGCTGCTTTACCCTGTATAGAAACAACCATCGGAGCTCCGTGAGCGCTGACCATTTAAAGACTTCTCAATTCACAAAATGCACGTGTTGTGTTTATTTATGCAGGCTTTATTTCTGCAAGTGATGTGTTAGTAGCTGGATCAGGAAACCAGTGGCAGTATTTACAGTTAGACGCTGATAGCGGTTTCTAACCAACAGTCCCGGCATGTGTCGACTCATGTGTCGACTCAGGATTCTGATAAACTCGACGCTTTTTTTTTTTTATAATAATACACTCGCCAAAGTGTCTATTACATCTCACTATTAAGAGATGTTAGACAATCTTCTGCAGGCGTAAACTGTTGCCTCCACTTGAACTAACGCGCTGCCTGTGATTCACGACAGCGCAGCACTTTCAGGCAGTTCGTGAAGTGTTTACAGCGTGTAAACAACTGTTTACCTCGAAATCTAACAGCATGTCGGTATTGCCATGAAAGCCAGCATGAAGGTGGGGTAGAATGTAGTACAGAGCTGAACTCCATCATCGTAATCAGGTGATTGTTAGTACACAGATCAGCCAGATGGGTTTGGGAGAGTTAGCTCCACTAGCATACCGGGTGTTCAGCTACATCCGTGTGCCATTCAGACCACATCTGTCACAGCACAGCCACATGACACCTACACCCATATACGCACAGCCTTGCTGTTTGTGTTAGCTTACATATAGAGCAGATCAGTTAACTCGATTTATCCTCCCAGTCCACTTGTCTAGTTATACAAAATCACACAAGCTGTAAATCAAGAGTAAAACCTGCTTACAGAACATATCTCTGTGATAAGTCAGACCTACCTCTGCTCGGGCTGTGTTCAGATCCGTGGTGGTAGGAGTCTAAAAGAGCAGGCGCTTGAGATTGGCCGGTGGTGTAGAGCAGATGCGATCAGCTCAGAGTAAAGTCAGGTCAGTATGCTCCTCTTTCCTTCTCAACAACTTTCATTCTGCAGTCCAGCCTCCAGCACGCTCGTTTCATTCCCAGCGACGTCATGACTCCGCCCCCCAACACGTCACGCAACCCAAGACAACAAACCCTCCTTAAAGCAACACGGCACTATTTTATTCTGGAAAGAGAAACTGATGTCTTTTGATACTTTGATCTATAATTTGGTAGTATTTATACTATCGTGAAACGTTATTTTTCAGCCTGCTTTACATACAAATATATTTTGATCAACTCATTCAGCCAGTGTACCAGCATTCATTCAACACTGTGCAGTCACTGGGACATTGCATTATAGCAATAAGTGTTTAGCTACAGCTGTAGGCTCTAGGTGTTTATCTACAGTTCTAGACAGTACTTCATTGTACTTTTGAACACACGGACAATAACCCGGTTCTATTGTTTGTACTCTTGCTGATATTACTCTCAATATTGCTCACTTTCAGTAACCGCTTTATCTCGATCTGGGCCATTGTGAGCTTATCGCAGGAACACTATGTGTGAGGAGACTGGCTGGGCCGCCAGTCCATCACAAGACACCACACACACACACACACGCACTTTAACACACTCATTTACAGCTCAGGGCCATTTATCTTAGCCAATTCACCCGCCAGCCTGTTTTTCAGAGATGGGAGAAAACCGGTGAACCCTGAGGAAACCCACATGCACACAGGGAGAACATGCAGAGAAACTCTGTACAGACAGTAATCCGTGTTTAAGATCAAACCAGGAACCCTGGAGCTGTGAGGCAGCAACGTCCATGTATATCATGGTGCTGTCATTAATTTTCATTTTTGCACATGGATGGATAATCCTCTGATATACTGACCCAGTACTTCAGTATTTTGCACATTTTGATTGCTATATCTATTTATGTTTCTGCCCATACTGCTATCACTCATTTTGTATTCTTGTCATGTTGACAAAATTACTGTCATATTTATATTTATTTACTTCATCACATGTTCTGCTCTTACTCTCATGCTGCTGTAACTCTTAATTTCCTCATGAGGGATTAATAAAGGTTTATATTATCTTTTAAAATGCTGCATTTGACTCCACAAAGTGTTTGACTGATGTGCTTGACCAATGTAATAAAATCTTTACTGACACTATAAACAAGCTAAATAATAAGCAATATTAACAACTTTTAATAACCAGTGAATAGGATAGAAACACTGTATACTATTTAGTGGATTACATGATTAGAAACTGATTTGTCCAATCAAAATGATTGGCTATAGCTTTAAGACCCGGTGGTCAGTGTAGTTGTAGCCAATCAGGGTGTTTGTTTTGATCCCGCCCCCTTCTCGTGCGATCAGGCACGTGGAAGGGAAATTCCCACAGTGGCAGTACTGCTGAACGGTAGTGAGCTGTCACACATGATCAGAATGCAGGAAAATGCGACGTATCACATATACATTTTGTGACGAATATCCTTTCGATGCATGATTAGCTATGCAAGCCTATCTTTTGCATTCAGAAGGTACTGTCACTATCGTTTTAGTTCACATGATCTAAATTTACAAGAATATCCAGTAAATTTGTAAGAACTTGGCCTTATTGCCCAGTGCAGTGGAAATTTATCTTGGATGTCGTGATATTTATTTCCAATGTACAAGTTATATAGAGACATTTTCCTGATTATATTCCTGGTCAGGTTTGTGATGGATCCAGAGATGGTGGCCTTCCCCGAGAACACTGGACACAGGACAGAAACACACCCTGGACGGGATGCTAGTCCATCACACACACACACACACACACACACACACACACACACACACACACATATTCAAACCTAGGAGCAATTTAGATTAGCTAATCCATCAAATAACAAGTTTTTGGGAGGTGGGAGGAAACCTGAGAACATGGAGGAAACCCACACAGACATGGGGAGAATATGTGAAACTCCACACACACAGTAACCCGAGCTGAGGATCACACTGGGGAGCCTGGAGCTGTGTGGCAGCAATGCTGTGCGTTGTGCCACCATGCCACCTGCTCTGTAACACAATTACTGTAAATACACTGTGATCCCAGTTGCAAGTGGAGAATAAGTTATCTGCACTAAAATAATGAATGTAAGACACTCAAATGTGTGTCCATGCTGTTTCAGGCAATGGTGGTTTGAATTAAGACTAGTATTTCAAATGCATACACAAGCCCCTTTTAATTCTCTGCTAAACTCAGCTGATCAGACAGAGAACCTGGCATAAGAGTGGGGATTGTCTACTCTGTGGCAGCTCTGTTCATGCCTCTGTGGAGTCCTGCACCAGCCATTGCTCCACTGGGGCAGGAGGGCAGGTACTGGATGTTATGATCTGGCCCTCTCTGCCCTCTATGACTGATCAATAAACACATGGACAGCTGGGGCAGAGTGCAACTCAACATTCTCTCACAAAGCAGAGGACAATTCCCCCACTACACACACACACACACACACACACACACACACACACACTTATAAGCACATCCATCCCCCAGCACTGCAGCAACTTACTTGAAATGAAAGAAATATGTCAATTAACTTCATTACAAGTTGAGCCAACTGCTCAGAATCAGGGAATGAATGAAATTTAATGGAAGAAAGATTTTTAAAAGAAAAAAAATCAAAAGCCACTTAAATTAACCTTCTTCAATGAAACAAAAAAGCAATATGTTGTATGGTAAAAACTATAACTGTGGTTCACTTAGCCAGTCAGAGATTGAGGTTCAGTTTGACAGTCCCTACTATTATCCCTCATACAAATGGACTTAAGTCAAGACTTCTATTGATTTAAGCAACTTATTATCATTACTACTTACAATACAACAATGCAGTATACTGCAGAAACAGTGCTAGTGGTAGAAAGTGGGCAGATGATGCAATGGCTATTATATCTGGTAAGTAATGAATAATTGAAAGAATGCAAAAAGTTTTTTAGGTGCATTGTCCTTCTTCAGCTTTGAGTATTGGTAAAAATAAAATGGTCCACTTTAGACCCGCTGTCATCCACAGTGTGTGAAACTGTGCTCCATGTTAATTGACCCTGCGTGTTACCTCCCCCATTCTCTCCTAATCCACAGAGGGGACTGCAGCAGGGTTCACATGGAGTTTGCGGGAGCTTTGCCAAAATTTTGAACAAGTTCAGACCAAGGCCACTGACACATATCCGACTAGTCTCAGAAGCATAAAGGTTTGAAATGGGAAAGAATTCAAACACTTCACTAATGCTGAGTGAGGCCAGCAAGTAAGAGGAAATTGGAGCATGATATTTATAACCTGTGGCTCCAGTCAGATCAGAAATGTATAAAGCCTCTGTCCAGATAACTGTCACCCTTTATTCTACAACATATGCACCACACACAAAGAATAAAAATATTAACACAGAATATTAAACTGAATATTAAATATTAAAATGCCATATTTTCATGGAACTTCTTAAAATAAAACTGAAAGTCTACACTTTGATCACATCTTGATTGTTTTATTTCAAATTTTAGGATACCATTTAGGAATTACAGCCATTTTAAGCAAAGTACTTCCATTTTCAGGGGCTCAAAGATATTTGGACAATTGACTGACAAGAAGTTAATTGACCAGGTG
>CM075012.1:20075612-20108613 GCA_037576675.1 Pangasius sanitwongsei
AACCTTGCGACAGCTTCCTGATCCAGCCATGAGAATGATTTCAATATGTTCTTCTTTTGTCAAAGGCATTCTTAAAGTCTATCTGAAAAAATATATGCAATATAAACTAAGTATGAAAAACTTCCCCTATATTAATTAAGTACTGGCACACTTCATGAAAATGAGCTCTATATATATATATAGAGAGAGAGAGAGAGCTTATTTTCATGAAGTGTGCCAGTACTTAATTAATTGTAGTAATGTATACATAAGTGTTGGTATTTTGCTATGTAGTGTGACCAAGTGTGAAAATATTGCAGTACATTTTAATTTTAAATACCTTGTAAGCTTACTGCACTTACTTTGAGTTCTGCAAGCTTACCATCTGCAAGCTTACTGTGATAAGTCTGGAAATTGCTACTATCTTCACAAGCATCCAACTTCCCCTTCAAATCAATAAACCTGCATGAAATACAGTCACACTGAGGTAGTTTGTGACTGTGTACACACAGACTGTCTCCACGGTATAGTCAGGAGTATAGAGTTTTAGTAGTTTGCTTTCTCTCAAAGCATCAATTCCTTTTTAATTGTATAGGAGTTTAAACAATAGACCTTGTCACAAAGCAGCTTTACAGAAATATGGATGTAGATTTAGAACCTTAATGAACAAGTCAGAGGTGAAAGTGGCAAAAAAAGAAAAACTGCCTGAGACGACATGAGGATGAAGCATTGAGAGAAACCAGACCCAAAGCGGAACCCGTCTTCTTCTGGGTGACCCCCAATAGTGTAATACTGTGTATGTTCCTATTATATATTGCATTACCATTTCAGTGTACATGAGGTATTGGACTGTTAAAAAAGAATTGTGGAGAATATTTGTTAGGCTTGTGATGTGATTAAAGTGGTCAATGGGCTAAACTTTTGAACGTCCACTTATATACAGCATGAATAATGAGTTCAGCCTCAAAAATTGTAGGATCATCAATCTGGCATTAACCTCAACATCTGAATGGCCAAATGTTATATTCAGAGTAAATGGATCACCCATAGAATCCATGCCACGATGCCACTGATAGCGAGGCAGTAAAATTAAGATTAATGATTGATATGATCAGAGACAGCACACTTTCAAGGGGTAGTGTGTTTCTATGGAAACAAGGTGGAGAAGAAAGACAAGGTTAACCAAGTGTGTCTTGCCATCTCTTGTCCTGTCCTGATGGCTCCATTCATCACTGGGTTACGATGTCACGCACCAGAGGGTTAATATCAACATTATTGTGTTTTTCCAGGTAGTAGAAAAGCTGAAATAACGGCTATGGCCTTATCTCAATGCATCAAAATAAACCACATGATCGAATGCAAGCACACACACACACACATACACATGACTGAAGAATCACATGCTCTGTTTCCTGCAGTCAGTAGGTCCCCCCCTCCACCCACCACACACTATCTGTCTACCTTCCTCTATCTCTATATCACTCTTTCATACACATTCATCCCACATTCATGAATCTCCCATCAAAACATCCTTGAGTGCATGAATCCTGCCTAGAGACTCACAAAAAGGGTTTTTCACCCGTTCTGACTGCGCAAGCTCCGTAGCAACTGCATGAGCTCACCCAGCCAGTCAGGTGGAAAGGAAGAGGCACTGACCCAATGGCAGTGAATGAGAAGGGACCAAAGCAGGCACACTAACCCAGTAACAGCCTCTTCCCAGCCCACCTTCTATTGGATCAGCATTCATTTTCCATTTAGACCTTTATGGCTTGTGCTCTGTAAAACTGCTTCATACTCCAAGATCAGCCTGAGGTATTTCTTTGATAACAAATAAAGGACTCTTCCTGTTCCAACCCATATTTCATTTAAATTTGTCATCATCACATAAATTTCTCATCCACTCACACATTATGAATTAACACAGGATGCCCTGGTGGTCAGTCCTCCTCCCACAGTTTAACAAATATTTAATACAATATGACACAAAGCAGTAATATCACAAAAAAGTATGTTGTTAATTAACATATGATGATCAAGGGTGTATCTTCCTGAGCTCCTAGCATACCATCTCATTCTGTTAGAGCTGTATGCTCTGATTTTATTTTCCACTTCAGCCTACAGCTTTCTAACCCAGTTTATATACCACTGCTCACACATTTCTTTACTGATCTCACCCTTAGGAGACTTGTTTAAACTCGTCTTAATCAAAGCCTATCACAGGAACGCTGGGTGTGAAGCGGAAACACACAATGGGATGGCAGAAAACAAACAAACAAAGAAACAAATTTGACCATTCCTCTTCAGAAACTGCTTTCTCCTGATGAGGATCGGAACATGCAAATCCAGGAACACTGAACATGAGGCAGGAGTACACACTGGATGGGACGCCAGTTTATTGCAGGAAACCATGCATATAATAATAATAATAATAATAATTATTATTATTATTATTATTATTATTATTATTATTATTATTATTATAACTATAAAGAAGCAGAGGCATGGTGTGTGCTCTCTCTCTCTCTCTTTATCTCTCTCGCTCTCTCATACACACACACACACACACACACACACACTTTCCTTACAAAAGCCTCTAGTACAGTAGGTGCTTGGATTTAATCATGTAATATTCAGGAGATCAGTTGTTTTTGTTTGGCCAAAAGTACCCTCTAGTTATTTAAAGCCCTAAACATAGATTCTATATGAATTTTAATGTTAACATGTGAATAAATACATAAATATCAGTGGTAAGCGGGTTTGGCAATATATTTATGCTATATATGTCAATAGCCCCTGAACATTATATTATTCTTGATTGTTTTATAGATATCAATTAATATTTTTTCACCTCATTTGAGCTTTTTGTGTTATGCTTAATGGACAACATATTAATGCGATGGACATATCAGTGTGCAAGTCTAATTGGGATGTTATGTCCCATGTTTTTCACTTTTTTCCATTTATGAGAGATGAGATATGTATTTACCCATAAGAGATTTGCATTCCCACATGCACAAATTGCATTCCTGCCACACACTGCAACGCACCTCATTCCAGACCAAGAGAGAGGCAAACGCAGAGGCTGTCAGTCATCTCAGGTGAAGGGGGTGTGAATAATTGATCACGGCGAGTGGGGAGGGTCATTTAGGCCTGACCCTCCCTCTGACAGACTGAGAGATAGCTGGACTCGGTTGCCTCTGAGGAGGGGAGATGCCCTTGCTTATTAAACAAAGACACCCGATCCACACTGGTAAACAGAGAGTGCCAGACAGCAGCTCAGATATAGAGTCTGGATCTCAGAAGCACCTCAGGGATGGCCTTGGAACTGAAAACAGTTGATTTGGAGAATCTCTTTTGAAGGATAAAGAGATTAAGGCTGTGTAAGGCCAAGCGTGTTTTAGTTCAGGCTCTTTACAAATGTCTGATTAGTGCTGCAGAATTAACCTATTCAATGAAGTATAATTAACCAATTAATTTTCAGTTTTAGCATGATTATGATCATTATTTTGTCTTCCTTACATAATCAGGATATACTTAATTAATGGTGACATTAAAAGGCTCATGTAATGGCTATTGTTTTTTTTTTTTATACCGCATTTTTTTAATATTGTTTCTACAGTTACATCTAAATCACAGAGACTTATATGATGGGCACTCCACATAAATAAATCTCCACATTATATAAGACAAATAATACATAATAAGCAGATTTTTTTTTAAAAATGTGCTGCTATTTAAGAAAGAAAAACATCTAAATGTTAATATGGTGAAGTTTTCTGTAAAAAGATTAATTTAAAAAAGGTTAATTTTGCATTTTTGGGAGGAGTCTCTGTTGTTAGAAATCAGGCTGTGTACAGGATAGAGAATTTGCGCTTTCTGCTTTCACAGTAACATGCCAAGCTTGATTTTCTGTCTTATTAACTGGAATATAGAGAAGAAAAAGAGAGGTTGGTTAAGGAATGACTGTTTATAGCTGCCATGGTGTAAGTGAAAACAGGAGCTAACTTGTTTCGTGGATGTTCCACAACATAAATGTAACTATAAACTGATATTATACAGTATATACAGTACAATTAAGTGTGGTAACAATCGCACCACCCCATCCCGTATCATTTTCCTATAACAGCACATCCAGAATCATTTTATTCGTTACTTATCAGCTCAGGTACATCATGTCAGCTACATGTTGATATGTATATTCATATGTTCTAACATAATGTTAACTTAATCTGAATCTAAGGTGAAGCTTACTTACAGAATTGATATGTATATTCATGTTGATATGTATATTCATATGTTCTAACATAATCTTAATCTGAATCTGAGATGAAGCTTACTTAAAGAATTAGTTTATGTTGGGGTTTTTTTGTGTTTCTATTTAGCATTTAAATGATGCACTCAGTGAATGTGACTTTTATTATCTATTTATCTTTTATTTTCTAAAAATGAACAGTTTTCTTACTTTTTGGTCTGAATAATCATTATAAATAACCATGAATTTAAAATTAAGCAAAATTATCAATGGTTGTGACTTTAGCTCTCATGCAACTGTCTGTAATTATATTATTTGAGCATCAAATGAAACAATTTTAATCAAATGAGACAGTTTCAGTAACACGTACAATGTGATATATATATAGTGGGCCTTTGGGTTTGTTTGGTTGGTTTTTTAAATGTCTTAATTTTAATTGTCAACTCATATAGTCATATAGACCAGAATTTTAACATTCAAAGCAAGAAAACAAATAATAATCCCTATATTTCTAAACATTGATATACAGTCTATCAGTGTCCACTGGTTTCTGGAAATGTTGATGTTGATAGCTATACAAAATAGCTATATTTATGCAAAATAAATACAAAAAATGGATACATTTTAAGTCATTTTGGACATTTTGGTGTTATCTCACTTTTCATGCATACAACTAGTGGTTGAAGAAATCACAATATGTGTGTACAACACAATACCACATGGTTTCTATGATTTTCTTTTTAGTGAAGGTGATATTAAACTACATAAATGACATAAAATACTGTAGCATCAGTGCTAGTATTGTTTTTGTTGTTGTTGTTGTTGTTGTTTTATGTTAAGAATACAAGTAGCTGCTTGACTATGGCACTTGGAAGCTGACAAATGTATATGAATATGAATTTCAGATGTACAGTATATCAGAACATAACTAATTCATTAGAACATTAAAAAAAAAAAAAAAAAAACTTCGATGTACTGGCAAATCTTCTTCACTACTTCACCAGTCATGGACACAAGCATGAAAGATGAATGTGATTGGCTAAATGCTGCGTTTGATGACACTGAAAGCATCTACTTTTCCCTGGGAATCCCTTCACCTTCTGTCTAAACATCTGTATTTCTAAGATGTAAAGTTCTGATATTTGTATTTAGGGTTCTGATTTTTTAAATCTCAAAACTGTAACCTATCATTGTAAAGGGAAAATCGTACCCTTAGCAAGTTCAAAACTAAGAAAAAACATTGGCAAAAATGTATATTTATTAAAAACACCACAAGAAAAAAAATTGCTTTAGCTTTTCAAATCATTGTAGATTGATTTGAAAATCAAACATTTTTCCCCCAATTTCCACCTCATACTCTATCTCTATTTTTTATATAGTAAGCTACCCAGTTTTTTTTTCTACAAATCTGTTTTCATATTCAGATTTAAACCAGAAGTGGGTGTGGTCTGTACCAGAAGTGGTTTTGTATGTTAACCCTATCACTATGCACAAGAAATACTGGAAAACACTGAAAAAAACAGGGCTCCTGGGAAAAAAGCCAATTTGCAGAACATAACTTTATTCAACTCTTGTACCAGTCGCCCTGTGGAACTTTCAGCAAAGCTTTCCATCTTCTGGAAACAACGAAAACATGTCCTTCTCAATTCAAGAAACTGTTATTTAGGCTACAGCTGACATCAATAGCCATTTACTAATATTCTATCTGATTTACTTCAGTTTTTGGGTATGTACCATTCCAGAAAGCTCAGAAAAGTTCGCTGGACATGCTATCAGAATCTTCTGTAAAGCTGACACACTTACAGCGCTGCTGCAAGCAGGATGGATCCTTTAGGCAGCATTTCATTATAATGCCCGTATGACTTTCTGAGAACATTTACTCTTAATGATGTTTCAGAACAGTCATTTAAGAATGACAAAAACACACACATACACGTTTTGCAATAGTTTTTAATATTGATGAAATGATTTTTTTTTTTTTAGCAGAGATATGCAGCTCTGTGCACCGTGTGCAGTCTGTGTGAGCTTTATGGAGCAACAGCTCAATATATGAAAGCATATTTCTTTTATTTGTACAAAAATAATGGTAGAAATGTGGAGGTATTATTTTAGATCTCATTAAGGCAGTCAGGCTAAAACCCAAAAGTTCTATCATGAGAAGTTCAGTGAGCAGATTTCTGGGTATAATGTCCGCATATTGCAGATATATACTGGAAATCAGACATGCACACTACTGTTAACTTGTTTCCCCAAAAAAAAGATTGAAAAAATAAATAAAATTATGTGTTTCCTATGCCTGAATGTTTTCGGATAGTTTCAAGTCTTTTTGTGTGGTTTTTGAGTTGTAGCTTGGGTGGGACTTTTGCAGAAACCTGGCAACCCTTGCCTCAAGATTCTACAAGCTATGCTTTAAAGGTCAACATTACAGTAAAAACCTTTCTTTTGTTTTGTCCAACTCTCCAGCTTTCTAAAAAAAAAAACAATTTTTCATATATTTAATCATATTTGTTTGTGATATATTATATGTTCAATCCAAATTGTATACTCACGTTTAGTTACAGAATGGTAACGGAAAAAGTATCTCAGATTGCCCCCCTGTGTTTAAGTGCGTATGAGCACTGGGACACATTGCTGATCTGTCTTATCATCGTAAATGCTTCCAGGTGCCTTGACTGAGAGCAGAGAGCCGAGCTATGCAGCTATCTAAGTGCACCGAATGAAAGACTATACATTTATGGGTGAAAGTTCAGAACGCTATGTCACTGCACCACATATGTTATCTCTCTGTCTCCTCCAGTCACTCAGCTCAACCACTAATCCCCAGCAGCTGGAAATACCTAATGCATTTGTCTGTGCATTAGCTGTGAGCTGGTTGTAAATGAATCTGTACTTTATCCATCTGCCATGCTGCTGACTGGATCCTCTTGTATTTCCTGCCTGACTTGTTCTGTTACGGCCAGTCATTATGTGTGATAGAGACCTTGCATTGCTACCTGCTGTGCATTTGGCAGAAACATGTTATGTCTTTGATCTCTTTATGACCTTTGACCTCCAGCTGGACCTTTCAGGACAGGATTTGTAGGTTTAGGACATCTGATGTTTCCCGCCACATTTGCTTCTGAATAAACTGAATCTTAAAACTCAATCACTGATACACAAAGAATTCGATTTGCATGGCCTGGATAAGAGTAGGTAGTTAATAAAAACAAATAGGTGGCTAGGGAGTTTAGGCATTACAGCTGTATTTACAGAGTTCTTTGAGAACTAGGAGCAATTAAGAAATTAATAGTGTGTTGTGTTTTTTAAGAAGACTGAAGATCTACCTCTTCACCAAGCACTTAAATGAACACTAATGTAAAAAACAACCCTTGTACTGTTTCTGTTGCCATGCTAACTCAATGTACTACATTCCCCCACCATATGCTGTAAATGTAAATGTAAATGAAAAGAGCGTCACATTCATGAACAAGAACAAATGATACAGATTAAATATTTGGTGGGAGAAGTTTATGTGTGTGTAATTAGAGAATTAGACTGTGTTTATAGCAACCACGAGCACCTTTCTTGGATATGACATATGTCATAAAAATAATAAGAAAAGCAACCATTGGTAAACCTACTTATGTCATGAATCTTAATCATTCATAAGTTAAATTTGCAGTTGCAAATGCGCATAAGTTCTGTTGGATTTTGAATGAACAGAAACAAACATTTAGTAGTATTAGTAGTAGTGTATAATGTTTTTATGTCCAACTAACATTTTCATTTATCCTCCAAAGCTGAATGAAAGTGTCTACGATATTTTGTTCTCAACCACTTTTACACATTTACACATACAATATTTCTTATTTGCACTGCAAAAAGGTAAAATATTTCTTTTTTCAATGCACATTATGTTACTTATTACTATACTTATTACTGCTACTAGAGTATAGCACTACACACACAACCGTTATTAAAAGTTAGGTGCAACACTGCCCAAAATTAAAATAATAGATACTATAATTGTAGGTTATTACTATTTATTTAGCTAAGGTAATGTAAGTATATACATTTTTATTATTTGACTCTTGATTTTTCTGCGTCAGTGTGAGCCATTGTCAAGTCACTTTTATGTGTTTTTTGGCGTAGACATTAAAGCCCACTTTACATTTAGTTATTTAGCTTTTATTAAATATCGTGTGCAAGTTAGCAAAAAAAAGAAAAAAAAAACAGCTAGGCAGGTAGTTGAGGTTTAAAGTCAAGAACCCAGGCGAGGTCCTGTGGCAGTCCTGAGATTTGCACTCAGCATATTATGTCACTTCGGTGAACATTAACCACTGAGCCACTGCTATCAGTGTTCTGTTTCTGATAATCTGTCCTACATTCAATTCTAGTTATATTTATTCTAATCATCATTATTGTCACATATTATAGTTACCTGGCTGAGTTGTCTTTGAGTAACCAGAGGTTTATTCAGTAGTTAATTAGCCATGGCTGGCCTAACCCGGGCCTAAATGAAAGAGGTGAGGGGCCTGGGCGAGTGAGAAGAGGCCCCGGTGAGCCAGTCTCTCAACAGCTGCTAATTATTCCGAGCCGGTGTTGGCCTGCACTCTACCTACTAAACATTTATCTGCTGTCATCCATATTTTATGAAGCACCATTATCAGCCAACAATGCAGGAAGGAGCCAGACCCTTACCTGATACCAGACACAATGCAAACACTGAAGAATACAACAGCCACAAGCTCTCTCACACACACACACACATACACATACACACATGCACACATACACACACATACACACACATACACATACACACACGCACACATACACACACGCACACAGATGCACACACACACACACACACATACACATACACACGCAGACATACACACACATGCACACAGATGCACACACACTTACACGCACGCACACTCACACAAGCACACACACACACACACACACGGACACACGGACACACACTGCATACATATTCATACCGAAAACTGGAGAAAAAAAATCTTCCACTGATATAATTATTATTGCATTAATTAATGCTGTGTCTACACCTAAACCTGACCCAAAGCTTAACCTCAGTAATTAAACTGAAACATTTTTATATAAACCATTTAGTTTTTAATATAAAATCTAAAGGCTTTTTTTTAATGTTATTCTTCATGAAGGGACAAGCCAAACGTCCACACAAGCTCAAAACTCTCAGACATTCCTATTCTTTGTGGACTCTTTGTCCCCACCAAGATATTAAAACATGCCCGCACATAGATACAGAGAGAGAGAGAGAGAGAGAGAGAGAGAGAGAGAGAGAGAGTGAGGGAGGGAATAATAAATACATACACATTAAAAAAAAATGCATGACCCAGTAGTGGCATAGCAAACACAACACACACAGCTGCATAGAGAGCTGCAAATACACTCCATCCGAACACATTTTTTGCCACTCTGCACTTTCTACTTTTGAGTTATTCTTGAATAAGGCTATGAAAACTCTGGTGGGGCATGACAGCAGAAAACTGTTTTAGCATCCACATGATGGAAAAACATCCATCATATAAATGGACTCCTTTCCCTGAATCATTATTGTTTCAAATTTTTTATGCTATTTTTCGAGCAAACAAACTACAAGGAAAACTGATGCCCTGTATAAATAATCTGATATGAAACTGGTATTTAATTACAGTTTTAATTAAAGTTGTATCATTTAATTCAATTTAATTGTATAGAACCCAAGCCTACTTTTGAGCTTCTTTTTTTCACTCTCTTTATGTTTCTTACATTGACTACAGAAATTCATATATGGCATATGTTTTTAAGGACATCTTAGGATACAGTGACACGTCATTATTTTATATATAAATATTACTCATTTTTATCAATAAAAGCATTCTTTGCAAATGCTATTGTACGCATTTGAATAATGAGCCTTATATCTGAATAATTGGACTATGTTCATGAAATAAATCTGTACTGAGTGAGTTTAGGGAATTTATTTTACAGTTAAAGGGGTCCTTGGCTGCAAAAAGTTTGGTGGTGTAGAGTTTAGTGTTAACTGTAATGTTTATTGTAGAGTTTATAATTTTATTGTATGGCCTATTGTCTGTAGTTACTGTAGTTAGTGTCTTTGCACATTGTAACTGTGTTGCTTATCCTCTATCCTGTCACTGTCTCATGTTAATTGTAGCACTGTGATTCTGAAGGAACTATATTTTATTTCTAACATTACATCTGTATGTATGGAATACATGACAATAAAGGATCCTTTTTACCAAATTTTTTCCAAATTTGGTCTTTTTTGCCTATTCCCACATAGTAGCCAGCTCGAACCATCATACTACAGCTACCAACTGGGCAAGGTGAAGGCTAGAACGTGCTTCCTGCAAGACACTTGAAACCAACCACTGCATCTTGTCAAAATGCTGCTCATGCTATATCAGAGGCAGCTGAACCTGCTGAGAGGAAAGCAAGCTGCCGTTCTTCTGCATACAGAAGCTCACCGACACCCGTGATTGGTTGGTGTTGCTCCAATCAAGAGCCGTCCCTCCCACTCAGAGAGCAGGTATTAATTTTGCTCCTGACTCCCAGACACTGATTGTTGTGACATCATTGGGATTCATTGGGATTGAGTGAATGCTTTTCGCTCAGGAGCCCTGACAATATAGCTACTTGATCTGACTGGTCTTCACTGAATGTATTAGATTATATATATTGCACTTATCATATGTACGTATAGCAGATCTGTGATCAATCTGTCTATATTAATTATTGCCCGGCTGTACACTAATCATACTGATATGATTAAGAGAGAAAAGTCACCTGCTGGCTTTGGAGGCTGCAGTTGAGCAGCAGAGCTTTAGTGCCATGCTTCAGCAGCCTCTTTCAGTAGCCGCTCTCACCAATTTGTACTTACAGCCACGAGAATAATTATCCAGTGCTGCGTGCGCCAGACAGTTCAGGCCCTCCGCCAGAAGTAATCTACACCATCCTCCTGAAAAATTCAAGAGCTATTAAACACAAAAAAAACAGGTATACTCTAATATCCCCTTTCTACTTGTGAATCAACAAGTCTGCCTGTCTCAGAGGTGTTGACATAGGAGGACTTAGTACCAACGACTTCACACCCAGTAAAGACAATAAAAAAAAACACTGTATTTTATTCTTGGAATATTAAAGTAGCTGTTAAATCATGAAAGAACCTGTATTTAATGATTAATACAGACAGTTCTTAAATTTCAAGATTTGTGTAATTAACCGATATTAGTTGGCCAAATCTTTTGTAAAAGGCTACCTGGTGTTATTTCCACATGCACACACACACAGCTAAATGCAGGAGTGTTCTCTGATTATAACACTGTATGCTTTGAAAAAGGCCAGATATTTTACCTTTTTGCTTTCTGATTACGAACCTATGTGGAAAACAGCAAAGTTAGGCTGTAATGATACTGTATCTCATAGGGTTTATTAACTAGGACTTTAAAGTATGTTAATACTTTAAACATATATATAAACTAGTTAGTTGTAGATTGGAAATCTGATCTTTTCCCAATCTTCAGCTGTCTAGTTCTCGGTGAGCCTGTGCCCCACTGTAGCCTCAGATTCCTTTTCTTGGCTGATAGGAGTGGAATGTGGTATTCTGCTGTTGTGGTATTCTGCTGTTGTAGCCCATCCACCTTAAGGTTTGATGTGTTGTGCATTCTGCGATGCTTTTCTGCTCACCACGGTTGTAAAGAGTGATTATTTGAGTTACTGTAGCCTTCCTGTCAGCTTAAACCAGTCTGGCCATTCTCATCCGACCTCTCTCATCAACAAGATGTTTTTGCTGACAGAACTGCCACTCACTGGATATGTTTTGTTTTTTTTTGCACCATTCTGTTTAAACTCTAGAGACCGCATTGTGTGAAAATCCCAGGAGATTAGCAGTTTCTGAAATACTCAAACCAACCCGTCTGGCCCCAACAAACATGTTACAGTCAGAGTCACTGAGATCACTTTTTTTTTCTGCATTCTGATGTTTTTAATGTGAACTTTAACTGAAGTTCTTGACCTTGCATGATAATCGTATGACTGATCAGATGTTCCTAATAAAGTGGATGGTAAATGCACTTAATAGAACATTTGTCTCTTTACAAATATATAGAAGTCCTAAGAATTACGTTTCTCAAATATTTTCTTTGTAGAATGCAAACTACTTCTAGGACATACATGAACAATGCAAAAACATGTTTATCCTCATGTCATCATGTTTGAAAATGCAAAAATATATCTAACTATTATTGGACAGGCATAATGAGAATCTCATTGGAAAAGATGAGATTTAATGTTATGGTACTGTAAAAGCATGCAATTTAATTCAAAATTGAGTGGGTATTGCATTTAGGAACTGATTCGTTTATTTATTTATTTCAGTCAATATATTAATTGTTATCTTTGCATTCTTTTCTGGTGATTTTTAAGGGAAATTTGGACGTTCATTATGGACTTTATGGAATGTGCAATAAAAACAGATTTGCGCTTAGAAGAAGTCAGTTCCTGTTGATTTTGCTCCTGCTAGTCTATTTATAGAAAGTTAAATGTGTTTTTTTGAAATAGCAGAGAAGTGAGTCATTTGCGTTATACCAGATGCACTGGCTCATACGTGCAGTTGAGATGATGTCACAAGTTTGACATGAAGTCTGTACCACAGTCCATTATGTATCCTAAGTGGTTAGGATGAAAGACAACTAACCAAGAAATTTCATATAAAGCATTCTGTGGATTTTTGGCAACAGATTTTGCCCATTAGAGTAAACATTCTTCATTTGCATAGAAGAAAAAATCAAGAATTCACATCTTACTTTG
Organism: Pangasius sanitwongsei; assembly: GCA_037576675.1. Classification (NCBI taxonomy): domain Eukaryota; kingdom Metazoa; phylum Chordata; class Actinopteri; order Siluriformes; family Pangasiidae; genus Pangasius; species Pangasius sanitwongsei. The sequence continues at coordinate 20,088,682 of CM075012.1, forward strand.
CACCTTTGTTTTTCCACTCAGAGCCCAGTGAACATATGCAAGAATATATGTGTTTATACTAAAATTTCATAGCATAACCACTGTATAATTAAGCACACCGTGAACAGTGTTACACCCGTACTGGATCTCTCTGTGTATCTATTGTTTCTTGCCCCTCTGTATTATCTGTTATTGTTTGTTACAGTTTGATACTTGTTAATATCTTGCATGAACACTTTAATGCAGAAAAACTCTGCTTCATTTCTGTTGCAGCATTTTTCAACACTGGTATTGATAATGAGTTCAGACAAAAACAGGTACATTGTGGCCACTGAAATATTCTACAGGATTTCTACAAACAAGGCGGTAAAAATCATAGCACTCAGATTACTACAGTGATTTGCTGAACTACTACAGACAGGAAGGCTTAGCAAGCTGGGTTCAACAACTATTCTAGCAATTTCCTAAATCCAACAAATAACACTGACAGTGTGTTTGTGTTTAAGGCGGTGTGTACAACTTTCCTGTCGGCCTATTGTCATTTTGCTGTGGTGCTTCTTGCTGAAAGAGAAGATAGCCATATCTAAGGTCACTCTCTGATTACCTTTTCCCACCCAGAGTCGAGTAATATGTTGCTTACGCTTGCTGCTTGTCTCTTCTTAGACCAAATATTCTCTTCTGTCTGACATTCACATGCGTTCTTTATTTGGCTAATTTTAAAAGTGATATATTTTATTTGAAGCCATTAATGTGCTTAAACACTTCAAGAAATGAGTCTGTGTTTAATGCAAAACTCAATAGGCAGCAGATTATAGGTTGAATAAGAGCAGTGTAATATGCTCGGAATTTCTTTTCCTGGTAAGGATCTAATTTGCTGTGTAATAGCAGGGCAGCCAGCTAGTAACATGTTGCAGAATATATCTTATTCTGGATATGTTCATTAATGACAATATGCTGTATTAGAAATGTTGCTTATATGGGAAATATAACATAGACCAGTCTGTTGTGTACAGACACCAGTCTGCATCAGTCCTTCTGTTTTATCAGAATTTAGGAAAATTGTACTTATCCAAGAATTTATGCTTAACACACAGTCTAACTGAGCGTGTACTATTCCATGTTGAAGTAAACACCAACATTGTGTATTCAAATTACATGCTCAAGGGACTGTATATAAAGAAAGAACAGTAAGTGGCCTAGCTTGCCAAACCTTGCCGGACACCATATTGGACTTTTTTAAGCTCCGAAAACTATCAATAGGGCAAATCAGTGACGATCTGTCAAATCCTAAATCAAACAAAAACTATGTGTCAAGCATGTGTTTTCAAGCCTGTCCAGTAAATACAGGATGTACAGGATGTAGAGACACTCATATGTTCCTAATCTTTTTTAAATGCAAAGTGATTGTCTCGATTTGATCAAGCTGTCAGAAGCTATAGAGAAACAGACAATAAGCCTAATCAGTTCAGTTTGTAATCAGATACTGGCTGTCAAATGTTCTGCGATACTCCTGCGCCATCACATTATCACCAAAACATAGAGAACTGGAGAAAGCTTTAAAATGTTTGAATGACCTAATAAAATGATCAGAAATTGGGCCAACAGATCACCAATGTAAGAATAAACAGCAAACATTTAACGTGCCGCAAGTGACGTTTACATCAAGTGACGAGACTGATGTGGATGATACTGATGATAAAAGTGATTACACATTTCCCATTATAAACATATAATCCTTTGATGAAGGTTTTAACCTATAAAATATTATAATTGTATTTATTGTACATTCAATTCAATGCAAAGGAAATCAATAAAGAACATTTTCATTTAGACGATTTATACTTTGGTGTGTCTCAGTGAAATTGAAAAGAAATCTTTAAATGCAATTTTCTCATTTTCAGTTTTGGGTGTGACCAGATTTTAAAATGCTATATCTTTACATATGGCTGAGACACATGCGAAAGAGAAAACTATTTCAGTTGAGGGTCTGTAGTTTTCGAAATTTCATATAGTAAACAATGTAAACATTTCACCATGTGAGGCATTTTCTTTATATCTGTTATAAAAGAAATCTATTATAAGCAAATATATCAGCTGTTATTTGTAGTGAAAAAGAAAGGAAGAACTTCGTTAGTGTGAGGAAAAAAATAGACACGTTTGAATCTTTTAGCACAATGGCAAAAAATAAAGAAACATTGTTGTAATGTCAAGCCAGCTTTGACACGCAGTAACCTGGATGCCACAGCAGCATAGTGCTGGTCTGACTGTGGTGGTAATCTGTTCCTTGTCACTTTGGTCTGTTTCAAACAATGGTCATATTATCATGTGGCAGAAATCAAATGTGGCGACACGGTTCGGTTACAGTAATGAATATGACAGAGGTGTCGCAAGGTATAATACTCAATTATTCATCGCTAAGACGGCCGCCAACAAGAAAGAGACAGAAAAGAGAGAGAGAGACAGTGATGAGGAAAAAGCGAGTCAATTTCTTTTCCTTTTCTGATCCAGACTTTGTTGCAACTTTAGCTGCCTTGTGAACATCGTATATCAACTCATGAATGCTCTCTTAATGTATAGTTCATCAATTATTTACTGTGCATGCTGAGAAGGGAAGACAGCCCAAGGTCCCCAGACTGGCTAGTGATATAGTATATAGTTCTGTGTGTCTGGGTCGAGGCGGTTATTTGAGGGGAGAAAGTGGCAGTCATTTCCAGCATTCTCTGCTAGCCAGCACACACCACGTTGATGTGAAGTGCAGGTTCATTGCCGTGCAGTGGCTTGGTTACATGAAGCCTCGTTGTGGCTGCAGAGGTGAAGTCAGATTCCCTAATACACAGGAAACAAAAGTGCTGTCAATCAACCTGGGTGAGACAACTCATCAGCAACTCAGCGGGATGCCATTTAGCCTCTCTGTAGTTTATTCCCTCCCATTCCCTTTAGTTCATATGATATTGATGAGTGAAATGAGTGTTACGACATAATAGGGGGGTTAACGCTTTAATAGCAGTTACAGCAGGATGTGGGGAGTTTTATGGCCAGATGTGTGCGATTGTTATTGTCTTTACAGTCTATAATAGACTCATGATTATACTGTATGACTCTTAAGCTTGTAGAATCGACATCTGCTTCTAAGATGTCTGTGTCTACGAATTAGGCTATACATCAGTTTATTTTATAGAAATATGTTTGGGATTAAGGATGGCATAGTGGTGCAGCAGGTAGCATTACAACCGCATAGCTCCAGGATCCCTGGGGCAGTCCTGAGCCCAGGGTATTGTCTATGTGAAGCACCTGTCTGGGTTTCCTCTGGGTTCTTCAGTTTTCTCCCACCTCCCAAAAACATGCCAGTAGGTGGATTGGCTAAGATAGATTTCCTCTAGGTGTGATTGAGTTTGTGAATCTGTGTGTGCACAGCACATGATGCCCTGTGATGGACTGGCATCCTGCCTCAATGCCTAGTGATAAGCTCTGGATCCACCGGGACCTTGATCAGGTTACTGAAAGTGAGTGAGTGAGTGAGAGAGGGAGTGGAAAAGAGAGGGAAAGTTTATAAGATGAAAGGGAGACAAGTGTGCATGTGTGCATGGCTGTGTGAGTGTGTGTGAGTCTGTGTGCGTGTGTGTGTGTATGTGTGTGTGTTGAGGAGGGGCTCAGGGCATTAAAGATTTGAGTGCACTACCATGTCTTAGGTCATCAGGTGGCAGAGTTAAACAAGCCTCAGTGAAGTTATAAACCCTTTGAAGTGGGTTGTATTATCAGGCGACCGATCGATAGATAGACGTGTGGTTGAAAAACAAATCCGTCATCAAAGGCACTCCAGTGTGTGAGTGTTGATTCATAAACTTCTTTTATTAATGTGGAAGAGGTTGTAAAATGTCAAATCTTTTATAATAATTAAAAAAAAACTCATGCAGACTTTGCTGTATACTGTATATTTCAGGTCTGTTCTTGAAGAAACCCTTTGAAACATTCTTTGAAACATTTAGCTTCATCAAATTGTTATTACTGATGAAAATTAGAGTTGCAACAGTGTACATGTGTACAATTGTATTTTTATCAAAGAAGACAACATTAAATGATTTATATATTATAGATTTATAATAGATTTATTTAACAGAGAAATATAGATAGGTTTATTTAACAGAGAAATATGTATAATTGTTGATATGGTGAAGTTTTCTGTACGTTTTCTTAACATTTAACAACCGATTTTAAATATATATATATATATATATATATATATATATATATATATAATTACTAGGAAATTGCTGTTGTATGAGAGGAATAATACAATTTGGCCATGCTGTTATTGGAAACTTTGGAGACATTCAATCATGTTTTATTCTTTCCTAGTTTTATAATGTATGATATTAGACAAATAAAAATTCTCATTTACCCTCATTTTTCCATTTTTCAAGGATGTGATTTGACCTTAGACTTAAGTCCCATGCCATGACATCACCAGGACATTAAGAGGGTTGCTTTTAGGATAGTAGTTTATCCAACCTGTTAAGAAATACTATTTTCCTTAATTTTCAGCTGGTATATAAATAAGCTTAACCAAATAAATAAATATACAGTTTTTCAAAATAGACTTCGTACCATAATTCCACAAAAATATACCATAGAAATAATTTGTTAATGTTCCCATTATTTGTACTGGCATAGCATTGCATGTCAGCTATTTCAGATTTCATTATCACAGTATATCGTCCTACTGATATATCACATTAACGCCCATTAATCAAGGTTGAAAGTGTCAAATCAGATGTCATGCGTGAACAGCATTGTTCCTCTCTTGATGTTTACTTCATCTGATGTTTCTTTTTTTCAGTGCAGATTCACAATAGTTGGTTGTTCTAGTGGATGAAACGGAATACACAGCCCCACACAAGTGCACCCGCCCGTCTCCCCCAAAGAAAAGAGAAACACATGTGTGTGTCGTCTCTGATCATTGCAGCTCCATGAGTCCTGAGGCTTTCGTCCATCTCGGCATGTGTTCCCTGCTCAAATCCATCCAGCTGTCCTGCACTCTTGGTCCCAATCAATAGTGCCTCCTCACAGTTGGACGGCACCTTTGCGTTTGATGTTTCTGTATCTGAACCAGGTTCTAGTGTTTGATTCCAGCATTGTATTGGGTTGCTCAGCTTCAAGAGGAATCAACGGCCTCTTCTGCCCTTTGCTGAAAGAACTTTATGCAGCGTGATCATGCAGAGAGCTCAGGAGCAACAACGGGGTACCTGTGTGCGTTAATATTAATAGGTAGAAACTAACGAATACCTATCAATACTGTAGGCAGGGGGAAGTAATAGCCATATTCCCCCAACGGAATGGCAGCATTCTCAGATTTCAGAATGCAACTCTTGCTATGCACTTTGGCCGCAGGCTACACCTCATACCTTCATCCACTGCACTAATGAGTGTATGTGTGTGAAAGCGGGAAAGCAACCCAAGGAGGGACATGAAAGCAAAAGTATTGATTGAAGAACAGACAAATATGTTCTGAAAAACATGGCAAACGTGAAGCTTCACTTCAGAGTACACAAACACATCCCCTCCCCAGCACCTCTTTAAACACTCAATACTTTCAAGTATTGTTCATGACTTCCATACTTTAAAGTGGTGGAAGTCCTGTGAATCAAAGACAGACATTTCTCCTTCTGCTCGTCTCTTTGAACTTTGCGCCGTTCCCTTCTGTAAACTAGTTGTGTGTGTGTGTGTATTTGTGCCCCGCAAGGCCTGAGCCTTAATGAGTAGTGTCAACAACACAACATGAAAGGAGTCTGACAAGTGTTCATGTCAACACTGATAGAGAGCGGCTCAGTAACATAACAATCTTCTTGTCATCGCTGCCTAGAGCTGGTGGGTGGAGTGTTTCAAAAATGGCTCAACCATAAACACAGAAACTATGATGGAGATGGAGACATATGGACAAAGACAACAGAACTCAAATTTAAATCTGGGTTGATAAAATCTTACCACATATCTGTCCACCATTCCACTCTGCTCAAATAGATCAGGTTCCAAAGCTTCAACTGTCATACCAATACCACCATCAATGCCATCGTGCTTGTTATCTTGTAGATAGCCAACTAGCCGAGCCGAGTCTCTGCTGAAACTCAGCACAGCTGCATTGTATAGCTGCAATGCATTCTGGATCTTTCCGTTTCTAGTCCATTTGCTGTCTCCACTACTTCTATGTTGGATTTCTCCTTAATATGACTTTGAACTTTGCTGGAAAATATTGAGCAAGAAAAGAAGCTCTTGCTCTTTTGCTTTTAGGAGCTAGCGGTGAAATCTGTCAGTTATCACTAATGTTTGAGGTTGTTGATTTTTAGCCTGTCAAGCATCATTGTAACTGCTCTAACATTGTCCCACTGTGACGTCAGTGCAGCAGTCAACCGCAAACTTCTCACAAGAATAACAAACATACAGCGTAAACCAACAAACTAGCACAAGAATTGCTAAGCATATCACAAATATTTCAATAGAAACACATTTAATGTGAGTTCAGGGTGGACTTTTTCTTTAAAGGAATATTTTTAGCAAAACATCTTACGCCAAATCTTACCATTTACTCCAGATGTGCTCAGTCAGCCCAGACATGTTTAGTGACAGCCAAGACATGTTTAGTGTCTTGGTTGAGGAGATCCTGAGTTTATAAGTAGGAATTTAGTATAGTAACAGCAGTTGACAGTTTTATGTAACTGACAATCAAGAATGACTTCCTGTTCATCTTATTAGCAGGTGAGTTTGAGTCCTAATAAGTCCAATAGCCATCCATAACCAAAAGACCAATATATATATATATATATATATATATATATATATATATATATATATATATATATATATACACATTTACATAAACAGAATAGAGCAATTAGTGCATTCAGCTGTTGTATCTCATTAGGAGGCAACAGATTACAAAGAAATAGTGTGGCTATTTTCAGGATTATCTATACATAAAGCATAATGTGCCCAATGAGCCCAAAATGTGGCCCAGACTTTACACTTTGTCTAAGTATCCAGTGCAAGGTGATTTGTTACAAAGGATAGAGGCTGTCCTTCCCAGAATGTTCACTAGTTATATTTTTAAAATGCTAACTAGCTAGTGAAAATATATGCTGTGGTTATGGGGGATTTGGAGGCTGATGTCTAATAACCATTCAATCACACATAAAAACAACAAAACTGTAATACTGAACCATTTTCTTGTTCCATTTCTGTCGACCATAAAAATACAGTAATCAAATGTATCCACATCTGCATAGTGAGTGGATCGAGAGCAGGATCGAGACTATGAAATAAAAGCAGTGTTAGCAAATATTTCCTTAATACCTTCTAAGGGGAAAAAATAAAACTTTTTGTCATTTTTGTCCATCTATATCAGTGGTCCAGATTGGGTCCAGGAACTCCCAGAGGTCTGTGAAGCATAGCCTGGGGTCTCTGATTTTTTTTAATTTTTTATTTTATTTTACAGTCTACCATTAACAATATTATTAGAAATATTTTAGCTTTATTATAGTTATTAGCTTATATGACTGGTCACTTGAATTAAATGGGTTAAATCCAAATCTAAATAACTGAAAAACAAGTCAGCTTATAAATCATGTCAGCTTGGACCTCATGTTCAGTCAGTGGAAAGTTTAGGAATAAAAATCTCCATGGCTCCAATAAATAGCCAAAATATTATTGTACACAATTAAGTAGTCAGTAATGAGGGGGTCCAAGTATTTGTTTTTATTACATCTAAAGGGATCTCTGGCTGCAAAAAGATTGGGAAGACCTGATCTACATGATGCCACATCTACAGTATATTAGACTTGAGCACATGAAACACCTTTTTATTGTGATTTGATCCAATAAAATGAGAGAATTTGCAGGGCTTTACACCATAGAGACCAAATCTGACAATCAAGTTTCCACAGAGTGCTCTATTCTGTGAATGCCATTAATGCTGCTGTCAATTTCGTTTCCATACCAAGCACAAAAACAGAAATACTGCAGCATATTAAGAAAGTTAACCCACTTGAGCCGATTCTCAGGAACCCCAGTGTATCAGTGCAAATGGCTGTTTGTGAATGAACTGTAATAAGATTGTCACAGAGGCAATGAAACAGGCAGAAACCAGGCAAGTGCAGGTTTTATTTCAAAATCAGGCAGACAATCTGAATGACAAATCCATAAACAGAGTAAAAAAAAAAAGGCAAGGGTCAAGTAAACGGCAAACAGAGATAACTAGGGCAAACAGAAAAAGCAAAGCATCATTGGAATCATCACTGGAACAGCTTAGGAGCAAGACTTCGCAAAGAGAGCCTGGCTGTCTGGGTTATTTAAAGACTGAAGGTGTGTGGGAAGAGGTGTGTGTAAACAGAAGTCTGGTGAACTTGAGCATGTGATTGAATCATGTGGCATGGTTTGTAGTCCGTGATGCTGACAGGAAATGGAGTTAGTTTCATGAGTGCTGCACTGTGCTGTAGAGGTCCCTTTGCAGTCCTGGGGAGTGAAGTCAGAAGTTGTGGTTGTCAAAGTGGTGATGTGACAGATCTTAATTTGACACTTGTGCTTTAGTGAACACAGAGAAGAAGCTCAGGGTCTCTCACATCTAGCCTCCCTTGTTAATCTGCTCTATTCAGACGCTAATGGTAACACGCTGTCACTGGGCTTGTAGAGAGCCCGAGGCCACCTGCAGCTGGGCCCTGACCGCCACCCATGACATCATCTTCCTGGAATGCAGACACCCCCCTCTCCATCCCCTGCCATTTTCCCCTGTGATTTACTGCACCCTTCCACTCGTTTGTGGCCGTCAGCTGCATTTCGAACTATTGTCATGAAGATCTTAACAAAGTGACTAACCTAAATGAAAGGGTTTATTTAATGTAAATATCAGTTGCGGTTTAATTTACTTTAGGGCATGACGGCATTAAATGGCAAAGCTATAACAGATGAATTGCAATAATTCAGTAAAACAGTAAAAACCAAATCCATTAATAAGTAAACGAAGCAAACAAACAAAATAACCGTAACTACCAGACTAGAGAAAAGTCAAACTTCAAACTTCACATGTGGTTTTTCAGACACTTCACATGTGATTTCCACATGACTCATTTATTTACACATATTAATTGTTACATGTAGGGCAATGTGGTTTTGTTTTTCACAAGGTTCTTTATCACATATTGTTTACTTAAATTCAGATTTGCAAAATTCCAGCTGTAACACGGTAAAATGCATCCTCACATGTTTTTCATATGAAGGTGCATTTCACCATGTCACGCTCTCATTCTCTCTCTCCCTGTGGTACTCATTCTCTCTCAGGCTGTGACGTGGCTTCAGTGTGCCCCACTCTTAGGATTTGTAGCTCTTAATCCTCTTTGAACTTAGGGCAATTTGGTCATTTGCTTTGAGGTGAATTAATGAAGATCTTTTGTCCTGAAATGTTTCAATATTATAATATTCATTATCATTGTCGTGCTGTCATTTATTTGTTTTGCATCATCCTGTAGTCTTTTACTGACTTGTGCATTTCATTATAAATACCTCCTATTTTTAAGTCATTTTTGGTTTATTGAGCATTATTTCTTTATTGTCATGCATTTTCCATATGTTAGAAAGCACTAATGTAAAAATATTTAAATAAAATAAAAAATTATTATTCCCTAATATACACACAGTGTAATTCCCCATTATGTGGGGTATATATATGTAAATCATGGTGAAATGCACACTCTCATGTTTCTCTTGTTATCACATAATCACATAATTCACGTGAAAAGTATGTGATTTTTTCTGTAAGGGGTCATCCCTGTAGTACTCATTCTCTCTCAGGCTGTAACATGGCTTCAGTGTGTCCCTCTCCTATGAGGGATTTGTGGCTCTTAATCCTCTTTGAACTTAGGGCAATTTGCTTCGAGGCGAATTAATGAAGATCTTTTGCCTTGAAATGTTTCACAACAGAGGTGAAAGTGCATCCCTTCCTTAGCTTTACTGCTCCTACAGTGAGCACATATATCTTCTGTCACTACCAGGATCGTTTTTAATCGGTCTTTTTCTACAGAAAAGCTGTAGTCGGTACATGGTGCAAATCTGTCGGAGTTTTATATCAAGTATGAGTACAATGGCTTTAATTATGGCTGCACTATACATTTCACAGACAGACAAAAATGTAAAGTAAGGAATAACACATGACAGGTTGGGCAGTTTTATGAAAATAATCCACACTGGGGTGGTTTGATATAGCCCAATATAAAGCACAGGGCCATTTTCACCCCAAAGTGTTTTATTCCACTTATTCTATAGCGATTTGCCAACAATTAAAAAATTTTAATATATTATTGAATAATACTTTTTTAACAGGTGTAAACAACAGGTTTTTAATACATTTAATAACAGTTTTTTTGACCTTTTATAGTTACATTTAAAGTAATGAACTGTCTGTGAGAAAAATTTGTTCCCATTGTCACTTATGTTATAACAGCTTCCCATACCAGCCTCTATTTTTTCTGTCTCTCGAAGTTATTAAGACGGAAAAAATGCAGCTTGTCGTGTTACCGAGAAATTAGAAAGCGCTAAGTCCTCTGTCCTAAAGACTCTCCCACGGCAGAAAGTTTTCTGAGTGTTACAAAGCACACAAACCCAAAATTCCTACCATAAATGTTAAATAAGCATCTCCTAACAGAAAGCTTCACCGTATCAATGCTTATATGCATTTTCTTTGTTAAATAACAAACCCTTTAAATGACAACATTCTATGTGGATCATCTGATATACAAATCCAAGTGAAAGAGTTGACGCTATTGAAACGAGAACGTATTAGAACGAGTGCATTAACATAAACCTGTGATTTGTCTCTCAGCCAGAACTACTCTCTGAGCCATGTTGCTACAGAAAATTAATTAACACCTTCTGACCAATCAGATTTGAGAATTCAACAGCTGATACAAAAGGTACAAGAGGCGTTAATCAATTGTTCATTGTTCATCATGCCAATGAATAAAATAAAGTAACTGAAAAAGCTAAAGGTAAATTATTTAAATCATTAGTTTGATGTAGAAATGACAGCAAGGTGAATTACGTTAATTCAAGTGATTACATATACACGTTTTATGTATAAAGTTTTTTGGGGGAAAAAAGGATGTTGAACGGTCATGGACTCATTACTCAAACAGCTCATTGTGTTACAGTGAGGTCAGAGAATTGAGAATTAATCTTGCATGCAATTCCCCTTCTGTCATCTATATCTCATGCACTGGGGGGTCTGAAGCAAGCCGCTCCTCCCTGTATGACTCATTAAGCATGCTGACGTGACCTTGCTTCTATTTTAAAACCATTACCAAAACGGCTCATTCACACAGGATACACATAATTCCAGCACCGGTCATGATGTCATGGCAGAGTACATTTTCAATCTGCATTCTTACATTGGAAAAGTTTCGATCATATTCATTGCAGTTGGCTGATGGTTCACTGGTTCAGAGTGGTTCACTGACTGTCATTTTTACAGTCATTTTTTTTTTTTACAAATAATTTTTCCACAGTAATGGAACTCAACCATAAAGCTCTGAATGAAAGACATGGATGATTAAATGTGTGTTTAAGAAACAGCTCATCTGTTTACTGAGGTCTTCACTTGATGAAGTCACTAGCCATTAAATCCTTTGATTTAATGCAGGGAAAATCCAAACCAGTCCACTGGGAATTACTTACAACACAGACACTATTTGGGAGGTAAAAAGCAGCGTCTACTTTATAAGTAATATATGCCTTAAAGAATACACCAAAGGTAAAACCTGACAATATTCATTTTCATTGTAATGCTGTCATTTATTTGTTTTGCATCATCCCGTAGTCTTTTACTTATTTGGGCATTTCATAATTAATGTCTCCTATTTTTCTGTAATTTTTTAGTTTATTAAACTTTATTTCTTATTGTCATGCATTTTGCATATGTTAGAATGCACTTTGATTTGCATCCAAAATGTGAAAATATATTAAAAAAATTTTATTATTCCTTAATATACACAAACTGTATTACCCCATCATCATCATCATCATTATTATTATTATTATTATTATTATTATTATTATTTAGTAACAGTAATGATAATGATAATGATTATAATGTTGTAAGATAAATTTGTGTTTTTACAGCTGAAAAGGATAAATAAGAGCAAAACAAATTATTTTATTTCTTATACCTATAACCTTTAATATAATATAAATATATATAATTTCAAAATACACATCCACATTCTTTGTCACAACTGTGGCTATATAAACTCATTACTGCAACTCTGAAACCCAATAAAGTCATTATTCTAGGTTCACACTGCTCATTATGTGTTTTTTTTCACCACAATCATCCCTCTTTTCACACTCAGCTGCTCTCTCTTTCCCCTGTGTGTGCTCCTTTCTTCCCAGCCCCCTGCTTTTGTCTTTCTGTTTTCACAGCTTGCCCACTGTGCTTCTGTCCTCCCTCACACCTCTATTGTAATGCAGGACGGCTCTTGAGGAACTGTAATCTTGGACTGCAGCAGAGCTCTTCACACCTGGGTGCGACCCTGCCAAACACACACATGCATGCACATACACACATACTGCTAGACCCCCTGCGGTCTCTGGAGCTGTCAATGCTTCACTCAGATATCTGCAGTGACCTGCTGCCGTTCCTGCCGGGGAGAACAAGAGACCTAGAAGGATGAGACAAGATTTCTTCAGATATACACACACAGACATACATCTACACACACACACACACACACGTACGCACAGTCTGGGTGATGTCATTGGCTGCAATGATGGCACGTCTGAGGACACGGGGAGCACTGTTCACCCCCGAAATCTGGTTACAGAACCACAACAGGCAAATCATACTCAAATTAAGATGCTCACGTCTTATTTATATTCACATTTTAGCAGACACCTTCATCCAGCACTTTATAGTATCTAGCGAAAATATCCTCACGCTAGCGCAAATGCCTGTAGGTCAGGGCCTAAAAGTGCTAAGAGTAGCAACAAAAACAGGAGTCACATTTTTTAATTAGTACTCATTGAATTAGTTAGATTGTCTTTGAAGACAATCACTGACACAGCTGTACAGACAGAAGAGTCTCGATGCATGTTTTCCTTGTATCTTGCGGCACAGTGGGTCAAATTGAGGCTCAACGTGAACATGGTACAGAGCGGAGTTTGATAAGGTTCTTCATTTGGGTTGGTGCTGGTCCAGTTTTGGGTTTGTGAACAAGCGTCAGTGTTTTAAATCTGCAGCCGGAACTATTGTCAGAGCTGCTGCTGTTAATCAACTCCTGATCAATCAGAATGAATAATCAATAGTGCTGTGCTATAAGACGTCTTATTCTCATTTTTATTCTTATTCTTATTATATGGTTGAATTCTTGAATTGGTCAGAAGTTGCGGATTAATTTTCTATAACCATATAACCATTCTGACAGAAGTTCCCTAGGTTCTATAATATAAAAGATAAGTTCATATTAATCTGCTCATTCTAAAATGTTATTGTTTCTATAGTAACAGCTAATACACTGACTTGTGATACACTACTACTTGTAATCTAAGCCTAACAATAAACTGATTTATTAAAAAAAATGCTGGTGTTTAACAAAGAAATCACTTTGTGTTGGGTGTGTTATTCCTCAACTGTGCGTATTAAGAGAGATCTATGTCTGTATTTAACTTTGCCAAACTGCCTATTTGTTTCCAGATTTTTAATACCCAAACCCTTAAATAAAAGCATAATCCTGTGTCTATGAAGGTTTTCATTCATACAAGCAAATTTCTAAAACTGGTAAATTAATTTGATTGGGCTTGTTATGAACTCATAGTATTATAATTATAGCACAGCAACACTGGCTTTCTACTACTACTTTTTTGCTAATACTTATTTACTGATAAATCTCAGGTTTTATAGTACACACATTATACTGTACCTTCCATCAACCACACATCAATCACAAACTCTTCAAACATGAAACACAGTCATGGAGATATCTGTCCAACCCTGGATAACCATCAGTAAAGTCTATACGCAGTCATTTAGATCATGTGGGACGTGTCACTGTGCGCGGACGTGACGAGGAGAGGAGGATTTAACTCATATGCCCTCAGGCCTCAAAAACCCTGTGGCTTTTTCCACTGGTCACTCAAGGCCATGTGTAAAGAAAATCAACAGTTTATTCATTCGGAGAGTGAAGTAGCTATGCTCGCACACCTAAAGAGCCATATTTGGGACTTCCATTTTAGACAAAGGTGTAGACTCTGTCTCGGTTCATTTGTTCATTTTTTGGTTCATTTGTTTATTTGTTTATTTGTTTTTTGTAGGGATGGACAGATAAGGCCTCTGTCCAGTGTAGGGTGCCACCCTGTGACCTTGTAAAAGAAAACCCATGCAAAATTAATGTGAGAAACATGAGCGTACTGTTTTGTTTTGGCCATCTGAAAGCTCTGGGGGTCATAAATTATGTTCACTCAATCCTCTCCTCCTCCTCCTTCTCCTCCTCCTACTCCTTCTCTTCTCCTCCTACACGAGGGCAAGGGTATCCAAGGTGGGGCACACTGCTGTGCTCGATTAAGGTTCAGTACCACAGGCTCAGGTGTCTGCATTCTGATTTATATCAGGGCATATTTTAAGATATGGCATGCTCATTGCCGAGTGAGTTTTATACTGGGCACAAAAGCAATCCATGATCTCATCACTCGGCTACATCCATCAAAACCACAGCGATCACCAGACGCAAGAAACTGAGCTGACGGGGTTGTCCGGAGGCATGAACTTCTACCTTCATTACTGAAAAAAAGGGAACATTAATTCTGCATTTGCTTCCAACTAGATGAATAATCTCTTTAATACCTCACTGATAAAAAATACAAGGCTTTCATTTTATTAAAGAAAAACATATCTCTAAACAATCAAATAAAAAAAAAACACAAAATAGGACAGACCCTTTCAAATCAAATAAAGCAGCAAAAAAGCTGGAACATAACAAAAACATGATTAATTTATTATTAAAATCTATTATTATTTATCGATTTATTGTGATATTACAGTTCACACAGTTTTAAAAAAGGATTAAAAAAAACTATAAAAGGTGAATGAGATTCTCAGTATGCAGAGTTCCATCAACAAAGCAGTAAGTTAAATCAGAATAAAATAGAGGTAATGAAAAAAAAATGATAATACAAATAGGTTGTGTATAATATAAGGTAAAATAGTTAAAGTCACACTCATTTACTCACTTTCAGTAATCACTTTATCTTGGTCAGGGTCGTGGTGGATCCACAGCCTGTCCCAGGAACACTGGGAGTGAGGCAGGAATGCATCCAGGATGGGACACCAGTCCATCACAGGGCATCATGCACACACTTAACGGGATCAAACCGGGGACCCTGGTGCTGTGAGACGCTACCTACAGTGCTACCATGCTGCCCAAATAGTACAACTGTGTAATGTAATTATATAATATAATATAATATAATACATAAGGAATAAAATATGATGATAGAAACATAATCCAGGATGTGGCCCAACATAAAGCTGAATATTTTCCTGTGACCTGTCTTGTTTTATTTAGATAAGACAACGCTTTATTAATCCCGGGCGGGAAATTCCAGTGTTACAGCAGCAGACAAGACACAATAGACAATTTAAGACAAAAGTGCAGCCAAAGGATATTAAAATATAAATAAAATACACCAACCATATTTTATTTATTAAAGAACAATACTTCATACTTTTTATAATCTCATTTACTATTGCGGAATGTCCGTAAAACAAGTTCTTGGTATAGCAGCTACAAACAATTGTTCCCTCACAAGTGCTTTCCTGCCTCTTGAAGTTATTAAGACAAAACAATGCAGAGAAACAGAGAAACCGCAGGACACCCCCTGTCCTGAACACATTCTCGTTTTGGAAAACTTACAGCTTTACCTCGGACTGTGAGAAAGCCCTGACACTGGCGAGTCCTTCCATAAATGCTAAACAAACATCTCCTCACAGAAAACTTCACTATATAAACATTTGCACATGTTTTTTTTTAAAAATCCATTTATGGTGAGTATCTGAAATAAAAATCCCTGTTTAAGTCTATTTTACCATTGGGGAAAAAAAATTATGTGTCAGTACAAGCTCAATAATATCAACCTGTGACTTGCCTGGCAGCTGATAAAAATATAATATAATATAATATAATATATGCAAAGATAATGTCTTGGTAATGTTTCATTAATGCAATTTATTATTTTATATCTTTTTTTATTATTTATATTTGTGTGTGTGTGCGTGTGCGTGTGTGTGCGATACCGGCCCTCTGTGCCATGAAGGCATTCATTGAGAATGATGAGACTCCATTTGCTGCTTAATTTCATGTTGAATATGAATATCCTTTGTTGGTTACTTACTTATTTGTGGCCCTGTTTGTTTAATTTATTTTCAGATAGATGACTTGATGCTAGCCAGTTTAGTGTTGTAGTGGCTGGAGATGTAAGGCCAAATCAGTGATTTGCAGTGTTACATTGATCTCTCTATTGGGAAAACTGTCAGTGATTATCCTGAGAACTAGAAATCTATGAGAAATCTGAGAAATCTATGGAATTTTGATAGCTTTTGTTTCAAACAGGCTGAAGATTCTCCAGGTGGAGCAGCAATCACTCAAGTAGCTTTTGTGTGTAGCCATTTTGGCGTTCATTTGTTGGCATTCACATAGTACGTGTATATGAAGTAAAAGGGCCTAAACACAGCCTACACAAACCAAGACTGTATTTACCACAACTACCGTCAAAGTACATTAAAAAATGTTTTACTGATATTGGCAAGGTTCACTCGATCGGAGTAGCCTAACAGTAAATACATTCACCTAGCTACTTACAGACAATATGCATTTTATTCAGTCAAGTAAGACCAATGATTTGATGGTTTCCTTTAACCGAATGCGTACAGTTAGGAGACTTTCTCACCTTTTAGCTACAAAGCAGTCATCATTAAACATAAATATTTATCAGTTTCCTTATTCTAATTGTTAGATTGTCATTGCAACAGTGCGGTTAAGAGCAGATTTGTTGTATCTGCTTTGGAACTGTTACTGATTTTTAGTTGTCCTCAAATGTGGGTTCAAGTCATTTCATGGTAAAGGTCTAAGTATAGGTGAATCTGTGAATTGAGTGAATCTGACTGATGCCTTTCCACTTTTAGCATCTTACAAGTGACGTAGAATAATCTCCCCAGTTAACAATTTTAGGTTTGCTAAAGGAGTTCTTAAGGAGAATGCTTATAAATGTTCCTGCAGCATGGTTATCTGTGGGAACGTTATCACCAAACTACTCATAAAGGTTTTCTGTCTAACTGACTGACGTTGTGTGTGTAATGTTCTAATAATATTGTGAAGCAATGCATTAATACAGAACCTTGCTGAAACCTTATTTCTGGTATGATACATTCTTCCCTTTTTAGAAACTGAAACAGTGAGCTTTCTAATAATGTTTGCTTAACTGTGTAAGCATAGAGCTTAGCAGGATGAGCTGTGGGTGAAGAGCTTCGCTTAACAGCCCCATCGTGGTTCTCTTGGATTCGAGCTTGCAATTTTAATTAATGTTCTTTGATTAATGTTTCATTAATGTTCTTATTAAGTGTAAGCTCATCCTGTCTGTGGTTATGCTTGGTGGTTCACTGTGCCTTCTGGCTCTTTGTTCATTTGTGTTTATACCTAAATTATTATTAAATTTATAATCAACTACTAAAAACTTTTACACAATATGGAAACATGTTTAGATTTACAGCACATAAATGACCCAGCATTAACCTCTAAACAGATGGCATTGAGCTGCTGATCTCTTGAGCCACCAGTCCAAACAGCAGCAACTCTCCAAGCCTGCATGGTTGGGCAACCAGGGACTGGGATTAGGAGTAATGTAAGAGTGCGGTGTTAAGGAATTTTGGTGTGTGTGTGTGTGTGTGCAGGAGAATGATGGA
Organism: Pangasius sanitwongsei; assembly: GCA_037576675.1. Classification (NCBI taxonomy): domain Eukaryota; kingdom Metazoa; phylum Chordata; class Actinopteri; order Siluriformes; family Pangasiidae; genus Pangasius; species Pangasius sanitwongsei. The sequence goes on from CM075012.1 coordinate 20,106,647, forward strand.
GTATGGAACACCAGCTCTCTGTGGCACTGTGAGAGCCCTAAGGCTAATTTCTTCCAAACAAGAGCAGCTGTTGTTTTTGCCAATGTGCCCAAAATGGTGCCACAGTCACCAGAGGGACTGCTGGATTAGGCATGAGAATGTGTGGCTTTACAATCATCAAACATGGGTCTGGTTGCTCTCAAGTTTTCTTCCTTGTCTCAGGGAGTTTGTCCTTTCCACTGTTGCCTCTGGTTTGCTAATTAGGGATCTATATCTACATCAAAATTTCTATAAAGCTGCTTTGTGACAATGTCTGCAGACATAAAATGTAATGTAATTGAATTGAAAAATCAAGACTCACAGCTCATTACATTCTGTCCAAGTGCTTAATATCCAATAACTGACAACAGCCCATTAATAACAGCGAATGACATCACCCTCGTTTTGCCAGGATCAATCAGACTTGGTTTACTTGCAATTGGTCTTTGTCAATAAAAAGCTAAATCAATCCATGTTAGCATGCACGGCCACTCTTCCCATGAAACCCTCCTAAATGTTATGCTGCACTGTCACATTGCTAATCACCCTATCAACCTTAAATGTGTTTACAAATACTAAACTGCAAAGTAGATTTTCAGACCACACGGGTCATCAGTCATCCGATGTTTTATAGTATAGCATAGATTTGATTTATTTGATGAGCCCATGGCTACCCTGTTGCGGAGCTTAAATGGGTTTATAGTGATGATTATGGTTAGCACAGAGGTTGGGGGGTCGGGTGAAGGTTGTCATTAAGCCTTATGTTTGTTTTCAGGAGCACATAGACTGACCAGGGTCTGACTGACCACCACTTTTGACTTTATAACTGAACAATGGTAAAATGCATTTAAAATACCCACTGTATCAACTCGATGCCAGCAGAGTTGACAGGGATGCCTCCGCTGCAAAGTCTAGTCCTTCTTGTTACTAATTTGCATGCCTCAGACACCTTTTAAAATATATCTCAAACAGGAAGGACACTACTGAAGAAAAACTGTTTAGACATTTGACCTTGCTGTGACCTTGACCCTGTTTGGATCAATTCCAAAATATAATAAATTCATTTGCTAGTTACAGTGATAATTCCATATAAGTCCTACATACATTCATCCATTCGTTCTTGAGATGATGAGAGAACGAGTGGACTCAATAATGATAATCTTGGGCAGACGTACAGACAACCCCGAAAACATAATGCCTCTACCATCTAGTGGTGGAGGCAGTAAACCTCTCGCATACTTGGAGATGTTGCAACAAGATTATTCCCTGTCGCATGCTCTCAATCTCAGATTTATACATATGTCTGTTTAACAGGGACTAAAATCATCTTGCTGCTCTTTTTTTTACTAATAAAACTAGTAGTGGTGTCTTTAACAGTTTGATTTTACCTCATGTGATATAAATATGTATGTTTATATATATATATATATATATATATATATATATATATATATATATAAACATATTTATGTGTGTGTGTATATATATATATATATATATATATATATATATAATATGAACATGAGATTTTTGATATAAGTAATGAGATTTCTGACATAAAGTTCTGAGTTATGAAAATGACTTTTAGAGCCTAAAAGTCCTGGGAACATTCATTCACACCTAGGGGCTATTTAGCATAGCTAAGTCCACCTGCTGGCATGTTTTTGGGAGGCGGGAGGAAACTGGAGAACCTGGAGGAAATCCACTCATTTATAATGCAGTCATATATAGTGTATATGTATATATGTATATGTGTGTGTGTGTGTGTGTGTGTGTCTGTATATATATGTAAATATATATATATATATACACACACTATATTGCCAAATGTTTTGGGACGTCTGCCTTTACATGCACATGAACTTTAATGAAGTCAGGCACTGATGTTGGACGAGAAGGCCTGGCTCGCAGTCTCCGCTCTAATTCATCCCAAAGGTGTTCTATCGGGT
>CM075012.1:20110498-20125026 GCA_037576675.1 Pangasius sanitwongsei
TAGTTGCTGGGAACGGTGGTGATCAGGGATTAGTTGCTGGGAACGGTGGTGATCAGGGATTAGTTGCTGGGAACGGTGGTGATCAGGGATTAGTTGCTGGGAACGGTGGTGATCAGGGATTGGTCATTGGGAAGAGTGGTGATCAGGGATTGGCCTTTGGGAGCAATGGTGATCAGGGATTGACCTTTGGGAGCAATGGTGATCAGGGATTGGTCGCTGGGAACAATGGTGATCAGGGATTGGTCAATGGGAACATAGACTTTTGCACAGAAACTCAGTCAGGCTTTACACATTGGTGATGAGACGACCAAATATCACAGCTGCTCATTATACAAGCTGAGGGAGAAGGTTTGGTTGATTCACCACCAGTGAGTAAAGCCTGACTGAGTTGTGCTGCATGAGCTTATGTTCACAGTTGGCAACACTGCACTCCTCTCTTTGACTCACACAATGCTAGCTTGTCAGTAGTTGTGTGGGATTCCTGACTTTAAGCTCTTTTGTCAGTAATGAATATGATGTAATGTAATGCGGTGCAGTCTGATGTGCACCCAGTGCACTGACCGCATTACTGTATTACATTACTGAAGAGAAAGCTCAGACACAGGCTGATTACTGTAAGTCACTGAATATAGGGATACCTCGAACAGATGTACTGAGACCAGCTAGACATATTGGCGCATAGCACATCTATGGTGTTGTACATAATCCTGGAAGAGAAGTTTGCAGAGAGTTAGAACTCTGTAGATGTGAGAACTGAGACTGCATGAGTCTGCAGTCAGGGCTAGAAAGAAATCAGCTCCAGCCTTCCTTCTTCATACCATTCTGTGCAGTTTCTTATTGTGGTGTTCTTCCACATGATTCCACAAAAACCCAGAATAATCTACCATAAAACACATGTTAACAAGATGCACTGCTGACTTATTTACCGTAAATGTGATATTGCTGTGATTTTCAGTATGCAGAAGGATCACATAACCATGGCAGCTCAACCACCCTGTCTGCCCCTGAGGGAATTTTGCCCTCTCTACTACCTGCTCAACTCCATCCCTGCAAAAGTCCAGAAAGGCTTCCGCTCCATTCTCGTCTATCTCACGGCTCTGGACAGCAGCAGCGACTACATCGCAGTGGGCAGCAGCATCGGCATGCTGTACCTGTACTGCAGGAGAGTAAGCCAGATGAACAAATACAACTTGGAGGTATGACCACTGACTTCCTCATGCCACTCTGTGTTACTGGCTTAGGTTCATGTTTTGAATGATGTTGTTTTTGTGTGTCTGACTTCAACAGGGGAAAAGTGAGGCTATCACAGTAGTCAAACTGCTGAGTTGCTTTGATGACCTGGTGGCTGTGGGTACGGCTTCAGGCCGTGTTGCGCTCTTTCAGCTGGTGTCCCAGCTGCCAGGCAGGAATAAACAGGTATATAGGGTCTGCTGAAAGAGATTGTACTTAAGTGTTACAAATTGTGACTAATTCATTTATTTTAAGTAGTTCTTGCTCATAGTTTAGTTGTGTTAGAATTATTCTGTAGTACTAGCAAGAGATCATGTCTAGCATTTCATCAGTATAGTCCTGTCGCAGAACTGGACAGGGTTTGGTATATTAACTAATCATTATTAAGTAAGAATTAAAACATGGAATGCTGTAATGGGAAAATGATCAACACTGGGCTGGTGTGATGCAGCTCTCATGAAGCGAAGTTGATTATTTTCCAATAACAGCATATCCACAAGTGTTTTCTTCCTCTTACACAACAACAGTTCGTCAGCGCTAAAATTTTTATTTATTAAAGAATGACGTCATGATTTTTTTAATCTGTTTATAGGTACATTGAATGTTGTGAAACATCTGCGAAGTTAGTTCCAGTGATCACTCATATTATAACAGCTGTTCTATCTATAAAGACATCCTTTTCCTGTGTCTTTATAGATAGAAAATTTTATAAGGCAAAAAAAAAAAAAAATGCAGCTTGTCATATTACTGAGAAAATGCAACGCATAAAGTCCTCTGTCCTGAAGACCCTCCCAGTCGGAAAACTTTACTTCTGGACACTGGAGACTCCTTCTTCCCAAAATGCTAAACAAACGTCTACTCAAAGAAAACTTTGATCTGTTTATATGGAGCTTCCACAAATATTTGACACTTTTAAATTGTTTTACTTTTTAAAATATCTCCTATTCAATTGTGTTTGTTTATTTCTTTGCCTATTTAGCTTTTTGTTCACATTATTTTGCACCTATGTATTCATTTCTTATTTATAACTTTGCTCCTGCCATGAATATAGCTGACATGGCGTTAAAGAATTAATCACCTTACCTATATGCAGCATCCGCCACACAATCCTGTGGGATTGTGAGTTTTTAATATAGAAATGATGACATATTAAAATCCTAGTGCTGCTGTAGATAAGAGCTGAAGTCTTAGCTGTCGTTTTCTGTCTTATGTATGGTTTCAGTTGACAGGACGTTTATGGTTGTGTATAAATTTTGCTTGCAGTTGAGACGCTTCGATGTAGTCGGCCTGCACAAGAGCACAGTGACGGCATTAGCATGGAGCGCTAATGGCATGAAACTCTTCTCTGGTGATGATAAAGGGAAAGTAGTCTATTCTGCTGTGGACCTGGACCAGGTGAGAATCTGTCCTTAGCTTTCTGACAAATGCCTGGGATTTCTCTTAGATAGTAATATTTATAAACTGATTTGTGGTCAGTGCCAAACATGTTTAAAAGAATGCTTTGTAGCAGATTAGATAAATGCTTAGATAATTAGATAATTCGATAATTGCTATTAGATCAAATTATTTTAGCAAAAAAATAGCAGTTCTTGTTCCTGGACATATTGTGCATGATTCAGTATCGATCATGTGAAATACAAAATTCAGTCTTTCTTCGTATTGATGTTTGCCCATCTGTTTTTAACACCACCACCATGCAAGAGTGTACAGGGAAAAATAATTTTAAAAAACTTGCAGTCAAAAATTGAATAAAATCCAATATGTCCAAGCACAGTTACAGAAATACAGATCTTTTTCCGGTTGATTAGACCATGATCAGTGCACGAAAAAAATCCCACGAACCATTCTCTTAAGTGCAAAGTCATCACATGTACTAATCTGATAATTAGTCAGCAGGACACAGTTGATCAAATTAACCAGTAACAACAATCGTTCTGTTACAGTGCATTAATTTACAGAGGAAATGTAGGTATATAGTGAGACATTCATAGAAAACCACAATAAGGTTCATTCTGAATTAATTTATCTGTGATTAGGGAGATCTGACTGATGCCTATAAACTTTGATTAGGTAAAGGAATTCGTTTGATTAGCTTTGATTTAACTAAAGTAAAATATCACATGAGTAGAGAGTTTGAATCTCTGAGTGGCACTGCAGTGTTTATTAAAGTGCAGCTGCTGTGACAGGATGTGTTTTGCGGATCCCACTCAGAAATACATCGTGTTACAATAAAAATTGTGTTAGGATTTTCAGCTCAGGTGGAGTTTGAAATTAATGTTAGCCTGACATATTAATCCCTGAGTGTAATGTTTGTGTGTGTGTGTATGTCCCAGGGTGTGTGCAACCCGGTGGTGCTGTTAGAAGAGCCGTCAGCTATAGTTCAGCTGGAATACAGTCAGAAAGTGCTCCTTGTTTCTACCTGTCAGCGCTCTCTCGTGTTTAACACTCAAGAACAATCTCTCCAGCAGCTGGGCACCAAACCCAGAAAAAGGTAAGACAAACTAACCCTATCTCTCTCCTTCATCAGGACCTTAATTACATAGTGAGGGCCCATTCTTTATGGCCATAATGGATTGTTTTGAGATGTACAGTGCATTTTAAAAAAAAAAAAAAAAAAAAAAAAAAAAAATCCCTCCAGTTTTGTAACACTTTATTGTGTTATAATTACATTGACCATTAATCTAGGCACACAAAACCCTAACCCATAAACAAGTTTATAGAAATTTTGGCAAATTTATTGAAAATCAAAAGATGAACTCTCTTATTTAGATGAGTATTCAGACCCTTATTCACCTCTGGCAGCAATTAAGGTTTTAAGTCTTCTTGGTTAAGTCTCTATACATACATGGCTTTGTACACCTGGTTATGGGCAGTTTCCTCACATTCTTCCTGCTCGGTCAGATCATCGGTGGGAGTGTGTGTGAAATGCCATCTTCAGTTCTCTCCAGAGATCTACTTTTGGGTTCAGGTCTGAGATTTGGCTTCTCCACTCAAGAACTTGTCCCAAAGCCACTTCAGTGTTGTCTTGACTGTATGCTTTGAGCCATTGTCATGCTGAAAGCTGAATCTTCACCCCTGTGCTCTGTAGAGTTTTCTTCAAGAACCTCTCTGTATTTGGCTGCATTCGTTCTTCCCTCAATTCTGACCAGTGTCCCAGTTCCAGCCGCTGAAAAGTACCCCCCTAGACTAGATGGTGCCACCACCATGCTTCACCCTAGAGATGGGATTATCCAGTTGTTGTGCAGTACCTGGTGTTTGCCAGACGTAGCACTTGGAGTTAATCCTTAGGGTTCAGTTTTGTGTCATCAGACCAGAGGTCTTTTCTCCTCATGCTGTCAGAATCTTTATGTGCCTGTCATATACCTTTTACTCAGGATTGTCTTCTGTTTAGCCACTCTACCGTAAAGGCCTGATGGATGGAGTATTTCTGGTTCTCCCTGTGGAGGACTTCTGTTAGAGTGGCCACTGGGTCCTGGGTCTCCTCTCTGATCAAGGCCTTTCTAGCCCGGTTACTGAGGTTGGCTGGAGCGCACTGTGCTCCTGGGGCCATTCAAAGCTTTAGAAGTGGCTTTATACCCTTTATACAGAGCGTTCCTTGGACTGGATGGGTTGGTTGTTTTTCTAAATCATGTTCAGTCATTTGAATTTACCACAGGTGGACTCCAGTTCTAGACATCTCAATGTAACAAAAGCAAACTGGCTGCGCGTGAGCTCAATTGGAGTGCCTTAGCTAAGGGTCCGAAAGCCTAATTGAGATGCACTGTATGGCCAAAAGTATGTGGACACACCTCCTAATTATTCATTGAGTTTTAGCCACACCCATTGCTAACAGGTATATAAAGTCAAGTACGTAGCCATGCAATATCCATAGACAAACACTGGCAGAAGAATGGGTCATACTGAAGAGCTCAGTGACTTTAAGCATGGCACTGTCATAGGATGCCACAAGTCAGTTCATGAAAAACCTCTGATGCATCACTTACTATGTTGTTCTGCCTCTGGAAGGAACATCGGCACTAGAATTGTGTTTTGAGAGCTTCATGAAATGGGTTTCCATGGCCAGACAGCTGCACACAAGCCTCAGTTCACTATGCACAATGCCAGGCGTCGGCTGGAGTCACTGGTGTCAGGAACAGTGGAAATGTGTTCTCTGGAGTGATGAATCATAGTTCACTAACTGGCAGTCTGAGGGATGAATCTGGGTTTGGTGGATGCCAGGAGAACGCTACCTACCTGAATGCATAGTGCCAACAGTAAAGTTTGGTGGAGGAGGGATAATGGTCTGGGGCTGTTTTTCAGGGTTTGGGCCTGTTAGTTCCAGTGAAGGGTAATGTTAAAGCTACAGCACACCAAGACATTTTAGACAATTGTATGCTAAGATTGTGGCAACAGTTTGAGAAAGACCCTTTCCTATTCCAGCATTAATGTGCCTCTGTGCACAAAGCGAGGTCCATAAGGACCTGGTTTGATGAGTTTGTTGTGGAGGAAGTCCAGTGGCCTGCACCGAGCCCTGACCTCAACCCCACTGAACACCTTTGGAATGAATTGGAACGTCGATTGCAAGCCAGGCCCTCTCTTCCAACATGAGTGCCTGACCTCACAAATGCTCTTTTGACTGAATGGGCACAAATCCCCACAGACACACTCCAAAATCTTTGAGAAAGCCTTCTCAGAAGAGTAGAGGCTGTTGTAGCTGCAGATCTTAGCGGCAAGTCGATATTACTGCCCGTGGTTTTGGAATGGGATGACCAACAAGCTCATATACTGTAGGTGTGATGGTAAGGTGTCCACATACTTATGACCATATAGTGTATTTTACTTTTTGTTTCTTAATAAATCTCTAAAAAATTAAAATCTTTTCACTTATGATTATCTGTGTGTAGATTGATGTCCAAAAACATAAATTTAATCTATTTTAAATTGAACCTATAACACAGTAGTGTTCAAAAACTGAAGGGGTCTGAATAGTTTCCAAACCCACTGTACATGACCTTGGATGCCCTACTGGAACGTGATAAGCTTGAGAAAGCACAGAAATAACTGGTCCTGTTGCTGCCTTGTTCTTAAAATAACTTCCCATGACATTGAACTTGAAATTCTATATACACCTCAGTCATGGGTTTTTAATTTCTTCTCTGTCTCCAACCATATCCAAATCCCTGTATTACTCATCAACATTTCTACTGCAAAAAAGTGTCACACACAATAGGAAAAATACATTCACATAAGACGTGTGTTATGTCAACCACACATGAGTGAGCATTTGGAACGGTCATTAAAATATTTCAGGGGGGTTCAATCTTGAAATGCCCCCTTCTGAAACTAATACTGTCTTCTCTTGGAATTTAAGCAGAGACAGCTTAAAGAAGCAGAACATCATTTGCAATCTGCAATCACAAAAATTCCAAAAATATTTCAGGAAAATGAAATACTTTTGCATTTATCAGCACTACTTTAATAGTTACTTGATTTTAATAACAGCGATGACAGCAATGACCCCAAAACCGAAAGATATAATTCTAAATAAAACTGTAAATCTAATAACTGCTATTGACGACAGTACTAAACATAATCTGATTATTGACCGACGTGTAGGGTGTTCCCATTATCAAATCACTTAAATGTGTTGATCTGATTTTTTTTTTTTTTTTTTTTGCACTTGCATTTGGGCACACTCAGTGTTCACTAAACCGCTCTCTTATTCCCTCAAAGCAATGGCAAGTTTGGTGCCTGTTTTCAGCCTGCTCTGTGCAAGCAGAGTGACCTTCTGGTGTACGCGTCACGGCCAGGCCTTCGTCTCTGGAGAACAGACGTGCGTGGGCGTGTCCAAGAGACACATGTACTCAAGCCGCTCTTTAACCAGGACGTGCCTCAGTTCGAGCTCTTCCCTCGCTCAAGCCCCAGCGGAGCATATCGGCCCACTGACAGGCAGCTGGGCCTCGTTACCTGCTTTCTCAAGGAGGGCTGGGTGCTCAGCTGGAACGAGTACAGTGTCTACATAGTGGACTGTACCAACCAGGTACACTGTGTTTCTGTAGTTTACAGAATTCAAGCATTTCACACTTGGCCCAAATAAAGTAACAAGTTATTCGGTGTCCAGTCTCAAAAAGGGATCACTTCCGCACAGCCTATGGTATACTATCCATACTTAATTTCACTTGAAACAAATGAAGTAGAAAGAAGTTTTCAAACTTGATCAAAATGTACTATAGTCTGGGTGAAAAAGTGCAAGTTTTAAGACTATCTTATTGAAACATTTCTTATGACATCTTAAGGAATAATATATTCCTATATACATATGTATACACCGATCAGCTATAACATTAAAACCACTAACAGGTGATGTGAATAACATTAACAATGGCACCTGTCAAGGGGTGGGATATATTAGGCAGCAAGTGAACAGTCAGTTTTTTGAAGTTGGTGTGTTAGAAGCAGGAAAAGATTCAGGATTCAAGTTTTTTTTTTTTTTTGTTTTGTTTTTTTTTTTTGTTTTTTTTTATTTGTCACATACACAGTATATAACTTGTAGTGAAATGAGAGCCTGGCCTACTCCTCTTTAGACTGTGCATAAAAAAATCAGAAATTAATAGGAAATAATATGAAATATGGAAAATGGTTAAGCGTAATGATCTGAGCGGTTAGATGACTGGGTCAGAGCATCTCCAAAAACGGCAAGTCTTGTGGGGTGTTCTCGGTATACAGTGGTTAGTACCTACCAAAAGTGGTCCAAGGAAGGACAACCGGTGAACCAGCAACAGGGTCATGGTTCATGGGTCAGGCTCACTGATGCGCGTGGGGAGCGAAGGCTAGCCCGTCTGGGCTTAAAGGATCTGCTGCTAACGTCTTGGTGCCAGATACCACAGCACCTTCAGAGGTCTTGTGGAGTCCATGCCTCGACGGATCAGAGCTGTTTTGGCGGCACAAGGGGGACCTACACAATATTAGGCAGGTGGTTGTAATGTTATGGCTGATTGGTGTATACTGGGGTATAAGCGCATAGGATTACATTATTTGGATTGAACTGATAACGCATCCTAAACGAATGTGAATACAGAGCTGAACTGTAGTATGATGCAGTATTCTTTTTTTTTTTTTTTTTCTTATCATTGTTTGTTTTGTTTTTTTTGGTTTGTTTGTTTGTTTGTTTTTAGGAAGCTTGTCAGCCAGCTTGCCCGCAGGACGAAAGAAAAAAAATGTTGCGTGAGCAAACAGCTCTCGCAAAAGCTCAACCTAACTACACCTCAAAAACTGTACAATAACTAGCCCCAAATATTCAGCTGTAGGAAAAGGTAGACACATTTTTTTCTTTTTCTCAGTCTTTTTGTGGTAGACAGGTTAGCAGTGGTGTGCATTTCTGATTTGCAGTGTCTATATCTGCAATAAACAGGCATCATACGCGGAACCTGACACCCCAGCTCCCAGAATAAAAACCAAGGTCATTAACATCATACGAAGATACACGATTTGTTTTTGTCAGGTTTTTTTTTCTCCAGTTGCCCCGACCTAAACGCCGCCTTACTGAGCTCCAGAATAAAACCGTATTTCTACTGTGTTTCTGTACTAGCAATGGAAACGCTTTGATTTATAGAGCCGCTGCTCCATACAGCTGCTCTGAGTGCACAGATCTCTGTGGGGCTCTCCAAAAATAATCATTTAATGAATTTTAAAAATAGGAACTTGTACATTCATTGAGCTTTTTTTTTTTTGGTCCTTCTTGAATGATGGTTATTAATAGAAAATCTTCCTGGAAGTTCATGCGCTCATTATAATGAATTGCTGACTAAAGCACCCCAGAAGCTCTCTGAGTGTGTCCAGCTTTATAGAAGATTGTGATAGTGTGTCCAGCGAACTTTTCCGATCTTTCTGGAATGTAATAAATCCAAAAACTAAAGTAAATCTGGTCAAATTTTATTAGGTGGCTATTGTTGTCAACTAGAAATATCATCAGTTTCTTTTTTGAGAAAGACAGTTAGCTAGCTTGCGGCTTGTTTCCATGGTATAGTGATTTTAAAAAAAAAAAAAAAAAAAACTCTTAAACTATAGACCACTTCCAGTTTCAATTCAAATATGAAAAGAGATATGAATATTTTAAGCACTAAATAGACACAGATGCAAACTTTATATAGATTTTTAAATTTCCCCTATCATTGCCAGTTAATTTATAATAGAAACTGGTTTATGGAAACGCTACTTATAAGGTAATCCTGTACTCTGTTGTGATACAAACTGTGTTCAAGGGGGGGGAAAAAAACGTATGGTGACGTGGGTTTAATCTGTTGTATGATATATACAAAGAATATTAGTATATGATATATATGGTATATGATATATACCAAGAATGTTAGCTATGGCTGCACTGTAAAGTAAAAGGCACTTATCTGTTTGCTTCAAGGTCATTGTCGGTGGGATGGAAAGCTGTGGAGACATAGTGTCTGTGTCTTGCACAGAAAACGAGATCTTCATTTTGAAAGGAGACCGAGACATTATGCGTATTTCCAACTGCCCCGAGGGATTGGTCTCCAACAGTAAGACTTCTCCTTCTGTTACTGTACATCTGTTCAGCAGAAATGTTGACCTCCTCCAGGACGACTGAAACATTTCAGGCTTTCTAGCTAATAGCAAATCTAATCTGTTGAAATCTGTTGAATTTTCGGGAATTTTGTATAGTGTGGTGTATAGTATTAGTTTCAATCATATGAACAAAAGTGTGATTTGTCTTGTATTTGTCAATGACTTTGCAGCTTCCTAATGAACTGTTTATATGTATCCTGAACTGGCCAATCTGTAGACAGTCTCTGTTGATATGCACATTAAAAGTAATTCAAGCCAGAGTTATGCAAATGCAGGAAGTGGGGTTTAGTCAGTGAGAATTGTCATGGTAACGGTGTCCAGTCAGGGCATTCAGTTTTTTTTAATCACACTCCTAGAGTTTTTACACGATTTCAATCTTAGCAGTTCTTCATTCAAGTGTGATGAAAGGACAGTGAGAAGTAGAGTTTGTAATCATAGTGAATTTGCTCAGAATTTCATTTTTGCCGAGATTTAGGAACAAGCATGTTGTGGTTTTTGAAATAACATGAAAATAACATGAATTGTACACGTTATCCATCTTCTAACGTTGCTAACTGTTTGGGAATAACACAAGAAATAACGGTTTTTACCACTTTTTTTCCTTACCATGTTTAAGTTCTCGATAAATATTAAACCCTGACTTTTACTGAGGTCAACCTTCGTCCTCCATCTGCCTCAAAGTGATAGCTTGATGCCCATCCCACCACACGTCGAACCTCAGAATTATTTTAAATAGATTAAAATGTTTAATAGAAACTGTGTTTTCTTACAAGACTGTTTTATTGCTTAAAGAGCGCATTGTAACTTAAATCCTCATGCACAGAGTGCACGCACAGATTCTGATAGTGAAAGTAAATCGTACACAAAGGTTTGCATGGCTATTATGCTTCTATTTATTAATGGATTATTAAAAAGGATTACCCACATCATTTGTTTGGAGAGGAATTTCATTTAATTCATTCAGTTTACTTTATTCCAGTCAGTCAGGTTATTCATGGATTATGAATATTTGAGCGAACTTAAAAAAAAAAAAAAAAAACCAACAATCTTTCCCTCCTCTCTTAGTGTCGGATCTATCCTATCGCCTAACCTCCCCTCTCTCCACCCCAACCGTTTTGCTCCCCGCAAATGGAGCGGTGGAAACAGCTCAGCCGATCAGGACCGTCGCTATCATTTCAGAACCAGAAGAGCGGCCCAAAGCAGAGGAGTCTGAAGAGGCACAGGAGGAGTTCAGCCAGGCACTGGAAGCACTAGAGGTGGTGGAGGAGGTTGAAGGCCAGAAGAAGACATCGGCGGAAACACGAAGCCGCAGTAGCTCCATCACTTCATGGGAGAGCACGCAGGGAACTTCGGAGATGTCCTCCAGCCGCTACAGCACCATCACACAAGAGGATTTTCAGCAGGAGCTAGTTGTCAAACCTGTCAAGTTGAAGAGGAAGGGCAAGAGGACAAGGCAGGGTGAGCACAGGCCGTGTCTATATCAGGATTAGCAAGTCTGATATACTGTTTAGTTCCTGAGTTTAGTTTCTGTATGCAATGACTCAGGAGATTTTGACCAATCATTATTTATAATGTACACTATATGCACGGTTTGTGGACACCTGATCATCACACCCGTATGTAGGTCTTCCCCAAACTGTTGCCACAAATTTGGAATCACACAATTGTACAGGATGCCTTTGCGGGATGGATTAAATCTGGAATGGGATGTTCAAAAAGCACGTGTGTGTGTGTTATGGTCAGGTGTCCACAAACTTTTGGCCAGTAGTTTGACTGGGTTTTGTGCATTTAAACTTGATTTATATATTTAATGATAATGACAGTAGTAGTAGTAGTAGTATTAAAAGGCTCATTAACTTCATGCAATTCAGAGTTCCTCTTAAGCCCTTTTTACTCCAGACCAGCATGATGTCTTGCTAAACAAGGGCTGTACATTGTGTTTGAAATATAAAAATATTCTGTGCAAAGATAAATATTAATTCACTTGAGAGTTGTACTAGTCAGAGGGCTACTGTCCTACTGTGAGACATGAGTGTCTTAATGCTGGTGCATTGTACATATTGCATCTGAGGTGTGTTAACTAGAGATGTCATTCCCTGAGGAAAAGACCCCGGTTTAGAGGTCGAGCCACCCCCAAGATCTGATATTTCAGTGTTAGTGTTAGCTCAAGTGTTGGAAATACAAAAGTCTTGATTATGATTAAAATACAATGAAATACTGCAGCTCTACTACTGAAGTACTCTCCCCATTTCCTGATTGCATTATTTATGTCACTTTACAATGAAAAATGTCATAATGCAGAAAGTGTGGTGCTTTGCCTCAGCTCTAATTCATATGCTTTCACAGAGAGTGGGAACTGTGTGAACGAGCACAGCAGCTGGTCAGAGAGCGTGTACAGCCAGGACGGCCAGACCAGCGACGGCATCCCCACACCTGCCAGCGAGCCACCCTCAGACCGCACTAGCCTGCTGTGCAGCAGCCTGGACCTCCACAGCAACAACTCGCCCGATCACGAGGGCTCTGTGTGCGTAGAGCCCCTCAGCACTAAAATGTATTTAATGCAGAACTTTCCAGAAAAAACCCAGATTCAGGACCAGGAGAGCAGTGAGATCCCCCTGAGCAAAGAAGCAGACGCTGAGCCCTCATGTCCCACATCCCTCTGTCTACAAGACATGGACTGCCAGGTTTACAGTGACCCTGCCAAAGCTGTGGAAAGCAAGGAGCAAACAACCAGCACGCCAGATGTAGACATGCTGCTGGAGTGCACTTTCTCCTACATGCATGCAGCTAATGAGAAGCCGGACATGGAGAAGCCAACTGCGTTGCATAATCCAGAGCTTCAGCCCAAAGATGATTCAGAGAGGAACTTTGATTTGGATTTACCGTGCTATACCATCAGGCCACTTCCATATTCCCCAGAACCAGAGCCGGAGCCATCGCCCTCCAGTGACGAGGAGGACATATACACACATGGAGTCCCATCTAGCGCCAGCCTGGGGGACGGCCTCAGTAATGTGGCCCTACAGAGTTCGACCGTGGAGCAGACAGAGCAGGAAGACATGCGGCTCCACACAACGGACCAGGTAAGAGTGCACCCAAAATGCGCACACACACACACACACACACACATTGAAGAATTTCTAATACATTATTATGATTTCATTGGTTTTATTAGAAAAGCGCTGGGCACTAACTTCAGCCCTGGCTTTTCATTCTGTTGTGTTTACTGTTGTGGGACCATTAGAGCAAAATCATGCTAAAGACTTTAGAGATACTGGCTGAGCTGATAGCATTTTTATGTATGCTAACCACGTTTAACAATAGACATTGTCACAAAGCAAGCTTTACAGAAGTACGGAAATAAAATATAAATGCATCCCTAATGAGCAATCCAGAGGTGACGATGACGAGGAAAATCTCCCTGAGGCGACAAGAGGAAGAAACCTAGAGAAGAACCCAACTCGAAAGCTCATCTGTGTGACCCCGGATAGCACGATTATAAATCATTTCTCTTCTATAACTGTATATTATAGAGTCAGTTAGTGCTAAGTGTGTTAAAAGGAACTTGAGTATGAGCATCACTTTAAGTCCATCATATCAAAACTGAAGTTATCAACGGTTCGGTGATTTGAGGCTTGAGTATAAACAGTTCTTAGCAGTTGCAGTCTTTAGGCTATCCAAGGAAAAACATCCATAGCCATCTTTAAGGTGTCCGTGTGGTACCATCTACAGTAATCCCGTGGTGATCTTTAAGCTACCCAGGTTCTCAAAATCGGCGTGTTGGATGTGGGAGAAATGTGCAGGCGTGAAAACCACGAACCGGCGACAGGGTGATGGGCAGCCAAAGCTCATTGATGCATGAGGGCTACGAAGGCTCAGAAGGGCTACTGTGGCACAAGTCACCGAAATTTTTACTGATGGTTACGGGAGGAATGTGTCACAACACTGCTGCGTATGAGGCTGTGTAGCTGCAGACCAGTCAGAATGCCCATGCTAACCGCTGTCCACCGTCATGCAGTGGGCATGTGAGCATCAGAACTGGACCTTGGAGCAATAGAAGAAGGTCGTCTGGTCTGATGAGTCCCGTTTTCTTTTACGTCACTTGGATGGCCAGGTACATATGTTTACCTGGGGAATGATGGCACCAAGATTCACTGTGAGAAGAAGACAAGCCGGTGGAGCGAGTGTGATGCTCTGGGCACTGTTCTGCTGGGAAACCCTGGGGCCAGGCATTCATGTGGACGTCAGTTTGACACGTGCCACATTGTTGCAGACCGCGTACACACTTTCACGGCAATGGTATTGCCTGATTGCAGTGGCCTATTTCAGCAGGATAATGCGACCTGCCACACTGCACATATTGGGCCTCATTTATCAATCTTTCAGTAAAGTTTTGTGTAAGTGTTTGCTTAAGCCCAATTTACAAACGTTTCTGAAATGCTGATGTTCTTCATACGCACATGTGTATGTTGATCACCCGTTAAAAAAAATGTGTTGCATGTAGTGATGCCAGCAAAACTCCATAAACATTCTTCTGGTTGGAGTTCTCATCGGTTGAGTTCGCTCGCTGCTGCCGGGGCCCCATATGGACGGCCTGAAGAACTGTTTGGATTGCTGGGGATGGTGCCACCTGGGGGCTGTGGAGACGGCTTGGGGATCACATATGGGGAGCTGTACTGTAATGGCTTGGGACTGCGATTGCTGTAGTGGCTTTGGGGCTGCGG
>CM075012.1:20125126-20141175 GCA_037576675.1 Pangasius sanitwongsei
TTATTTCTGTAAAGCTGCTTTGTGACAATGTCCATTGTTAAAAGCGCTATACAAATAAAATTGAACTGAATTGAATTGTACATAGACAGCTGGGAGCACGAAAAGAACAATGTGGGTAAAGGCTGAAAGACAGAAGTGGAAGTTTTTTGACTAGAAATGACCGATCAGGTTAAGGGCAGAAAAACAGACGTGGAAATTATTTTGACTCAGTAAATTAGGTTATTATTATTATTATTATTATTATTATTATTGTCATCATTAATTTTTTTTTATTTTTTTTTTCCGATTAAAATCGTCTCGTGCACCATAATTGAATTGAAAGATCTGAAAGACAAACTGTTATTCCACTAGGGGACAAAAATAGAGCATTAAAATCTACATATAAGCTATGCTAATGATATGTAATTCTTTATTACCAAGCTAAAAACGCTAATTGTCTCATTCAGGGGTTTCACAGCAAAGGGGGTGAATACTTATACAATCACAAGTTTTTATTTGTTAATAATTTTGGGAGCTATGTTGGTTTGTGGTCTATGTTCTCTTTGTCCACTTTATTAGGAACATCTGTAACACCTGCTCTTTCATGCAATTACCAAATTATGTAACAGCAGTGTATTGCATGAAACCATGCAGATACAGGTCAAACGTTTCAGTTAGTGTTCACATCAATCATCAGAACGTGGAAAAATGTGACATGACCGTGGCACGATTGTTGGTTATATTGAAAATGTACTTTGTTTTTAAATCTAAGAGTGGTAAACCATAAGTGGATCAAACTTCCATCTCAGTGGTAGTAATGGATGATCTGAAGTTATAGAGCTGGTCACTGAGAGACATGTTGTGGTCCTTGAGGTGTCTCTTCACGTGGTTTTATCCGGTTTATTGTGTTTGTGTTTTAATGAGTGGCACAGCTGAGATGTTCTGTTTCCTGGTTCTGTGCACTTGGTGCAGTTGGCCGAGAGCTGGATGGGCTACAGTGGGCCGGGCTGTGGCATCCTCAGCCTGGTAGTGACTGAGCGACACATCTGGTGCCTGGACTTGAAAGGAAGCCTGTACTGCAGCAGCCTCACTAATGGCAGCCTGAGCTGGCAGAAATATGAAGAGAATGTCCAGCAGGTGGCTTTGTCCCCTTCCGGTAAGTAGAGCTTTTTCTAGTCTCAGCTTTTGCTTCATGGCAGAGCTTACTTTACAAATTGTATAGACTATTAAAGGGCTGGACTTTAAGACTGCTGTATACTGTATGGTAACTAGAGGACTGTTTGGCACCTCAGGTAATAACATTTAATGAAAGCTCATATAAATGAATATTAAACAAAAAGGTTTTATCAGGAATTGTGAGTTCAGGAACTCCCAATGCGGTGAAATGGGAAAGTTCATAGTAAAACTAGGTTATAGAACCTGGAAGTTAGTACTAGCTTATAGAATGGAAATAGTGTGTATTGTCTAGTAAGAAATCAGAACAAGATTTGTGGTCCCTGTTTGTCTTCTTAGGCTCATTGCTGTGGAAGGTGGAACAGAAGACCATGACAGCGTATGCCTGTGGTAAAGTGACCATCAAAGGGAAAAGGCACTGGTACAAAGCCCTGGATGAGACTTCCTTTGTGGCACTGAGTGATGACACAGCCTGGATCATACGCACCAGCGGTGATCTTTATCTCCAGACAGGTGAGATGAAGTGGATGTTGTATTGTACTTAAGTAGGATCTCATGACTAAAAGTGTGTGTGTGTGTGTATGTGTGTGTAAACTTGTGCAGTGTAGCATTATAGTCAAAATGGTTTTGTAAAGCTATAGTAGGTGGGTTGTGCTGTTTTTGCTCAGTATTGAACCAGACAGTTGTACAACCAGGATGGTGGCCAATTTGAGTGGGTTTTCTCTGTGTAAGACAACTGTAGCACAGTATTGCAGTTACATTACATTTATGTAGAACCTGTATAAAATACCGTTCTACCATAAAGACATACTGAATGTTAGAGGTGTTCATTGGGAATGGCGTTCTGTGTAAAGTGTGTGTGTAAAGTGTGTGTGTAAAGTGTGATGAGTTGTAGTTGATGGTGGTGGGGGTAGGTGTGCTCTGTGAGGATATGGCTCCAGGTCAGGTTTAACTGATGACCACTGATGAACAGATATAAAACAGTCTACACACCACTGTTAATTGTAAGTTTTTGTGATGTAGAAAAAAAAAAAAAATAATAAAACCAGGATAAATCATGTCAAATCTATTTCCATGTTTAATGTGATATGCCAACCAACAAATTAAAGTGAAAAACAAATAGAAACATTTCAGGGAAAAAAGAAAACACTTACAATAACCTGAGCACTTGTAGCACAGCACTCATTTTTGGGGGAAAGAGTCTTAATCAATCTTGGTTTGGTCATTTTTCTTCCACTCTTCCTTGCAGAAATGCTCCAGATCTATTGACTTGCATGCGGATCTCCTGTGCACTGCCCTCTTTAAGTCATTCCACAGGTTTTCGATAGTATCTGTACTCTGACTGGGTCATTCTAAAACGTTGATCTTGTTGACTTGGATTTGGGCTTTGGGTCATTTTCTTGATGGAAGGTGAAGCTTTTCTTCATTTTCACCTGTCTAAAAGAGTCCTGCAGGATAGATTGGTATTTGGAGCTATCCATGATTCCTTCTATCTTGACTAGAGCCCCAGTCCCAACTGAAGAGAAGCAGATCCATAGCATGATGCTGCCACCACCATGCTTCACCGTGGGAATGGTGTTCTTTGGGTGATAAGCTGTCATGTTTGTTTGTTTTTTTTTTTTTGTTTTTTTTTCACAATTTTTTTAGGGGGGTCTGAGACTGTTGTCACATGCATGGAGTGACCAGTACTTGCCAGATATTCCTGCAGCTCCAAAAGGTTTCCAGTTGTTTTTCACTTGAATTTTATTGGTTGTTACATCCCCTTATCCCTTCGCTGTGGAAAAAGATCAGACATGATTGAAATTGGTTTAATTTTTTTTTTTTTACCTCACAAAAACGTGCAATTTTAATCTTTTTATATCCACTGTGCACACCATCAGATGCATCCATGTGTTTTAATACTTGACCATAAGATGGCGGTGCTTGACTTTTTTAAAACGCAAAATCCACTGCACAGCAAATTCCACTAAAAATCTTTCTCCCCAAATGTAAACACTTTGGGCAGTTGGATCTTTGTGAGTTATGGTAGTCGTGAACTGAAAGCAAAAATAAAGTCTCACTTTGAGCTTGCTACACACACTACTGTGTAGTTGCTTGGGCTCAGTGTAAGTGTTGTCAGTGTGCTTTACATAACTCTGCAGTGTGTAATCAAGCACAGCAGCTCTGAGCACGCTCGTGCCAGCTGTCTCGTAGCTCTCTTTATGGAAATCCCCAGCAGTAGTTTTCTGCTCTGGCCTCTAGCTCCAACCGCATTGTTCCTGTGAAAACACTGCCTAGCTGACAGCATATCATCTCATTCTCCTAAATCACCAGATAACACCTTTGTGCTCTCACCAGCACTTATTTTGCTCTCAGTTAATGTCACAATGACAAGGATAGAACAGTCACATCTGGATTTGAAGTGAAATGTTTGAAATTGAAAGGAAAAGCTGTGACAGTTGTGACTTGCTTTACAACACCCTGTATGTGTAGTTCTAGTACTCAACTCTGCCTGACTTTCTAGGTGGGCGAGAGCATTCAGATTTTATTGTTTTATATTTTATTGCATTTCACCATATGCGCAACCAGCCCATAACAGATTGACATGATGATAAGATTCTGAAAAAGGGAGTTACAATGTGATAAATTCTTAAAATGAAGGATCTCTTCACTGTGGATACGGTACAAGGAAAGGGAAAGACAAACACCATCCCTGTTAACTACGGTCGAGTGTAAAATGTAAAGAGAAAAATGAATGACATTGTATGGCTACCCTTTTCTTTTATAACTGAATTTAACCTCTATCATAATCCTCTCACAGCTGTAATATTTGCCCATGACATCTCTGTTCTAACTCGGCAAGATTGCTTGACCAAACTTTGACCAGTCTTCTTGACACATCAGTTGTAGCTATGCCAGATGTTGTACACCACCTTCTTAAAACCTGCTTCTTACTATATATCTATATATCTTACCCACTAGACAGGACACCTATCAAGATCCATCAAGAGGATCTAAATTTTTTTTCTATATATTCACCTTTTAAGAGAACTATTTTCAAGACCTTGTTCATAGGTAGTAGTTTCTGTTGTGATTTTTTCCCCTACAATCTAAAGAATAATATTTTGTATGCTATGTAAGCCATTCCTGAATGAGTCATTACAGACAGGACATGGTATCTGTTGACTTAGAATAATAACTTCCTTACTTACCTACTTACTATAGTCTGCCATTAGTGTGATGAGGTATTGAATCTTTTATTAAAAATGAATCCAATCCATCATCAGAATGGTTTAATTAATGGAAAACTAATGGAATACACTAATATGGAAGATGTTAAGGTAGTTTAACTGTTTAATTCTGTATAAAGGGAAAACTTAAAGAAAAAACATCGTGTGCGTGTATCTGTGTGTGCGTGTATCTGTGTGTGTGTGTGTGTGTGTGTGTGTGTGTTTGTGTGTATGTCAGGGCTGAGCATGGACCGGCCATGTGCACGCTCGGTGAAGGTGGACTGCCCATGTCCCATGGCACAGATAGCAGCACGGGGCAGTGTGGTGTGGGCACTGAGCGAGCAGAGGGTTCTCTTCTACAGAGAGGGACTCAGCAGCTACTGTGCAGAGGGTGAACAGTGGAAATACGACAAAGTCAGGTACCCTCACCCCTCTCCAGACCTTCACCATAACTACTTTATCCTGAAATGCTAACGTGGCTATCATAATATGGTTTAGGGAGCAGCTGACATAATCTAGTCTTAATAGTGCATAGTGACTGCTGTTTTAGCCTGCTGATCATGTCTTCCTTGTAGTAAAATGGTAAAACTGGTAAAAGTTCAAACTAGCAATGAAATAGGTATCTGCAATCTGGCTTGAGTTTGGAAGTGACAATCCTGCGAAAGTACCGTTCTATCATTTGTGTATGAAGATGATGCGGGTCTGATTACACCGTTATCATAGTTCAGAAAGTGTGTAGCTGATGATCTCTTGTATGCTTCCAAATAACAGCTGACCGGGCTTCGAGTGTGTCTTGTCCCTTAAAAATGACTTAATAATATTACTAGATTAAAACCATAACACAGAATGGTTTAGACTGTAATAATGAAAAGTGGAAGTAATATTTAGGATACACTATATGGCCAAAAGTATGTGGACACCTAAACATCACACCCATACGTACCCATTCCAAAACCATGGACAAAACAGCACAATAACCCTGTGCTGTTATAATGACCTCCACTCTTTTGGGAGGGCTTTCCACTAGTACATAGGGATCTGTGCCCATTCAGCCATGAGAGCATCAGTGAGGTCAGGCACTGATGAGACGGCCTGGGGCTCAGCCAGTGTTCCAGTTCATCCCAAACATGTTCGGTGGGGTTGAGGTCAGGGCTCTGTGCAGGCCACTAGAGTTCTTCTACACCAGCCTTGGCAAACCATGTCTATATGGACCTCACTTTGTTCACAGAAGCATTGTCTTGATGGAACAGGTTTGGGCCCTTTGTATCTGTGTGTGTGTGTGTGTGTGTGTGTGTGTGTGTGTGCAGTGAGAATCAGCGTCTGGAGCCCATCTGCATTGCCCTGGGTGAGAACAACACCCTGTGGGCTCTGGACACCAGCGGTAGCCTTTGGTTCAGAACCGGGGTCACGGCTAAGAAACCCCAGGGAGAAGACGATCACTGGTGGCAGGTACACACGTGTGGAGCTGTGTAGTACAATTCCAACATCCGAGTCTACTACCAACAACTGACTTTTTTCAGATATAAACTGAATAGAATGTGTTTATAGCACTGGTTGCACCAGTAGAAATTGTGATAGATGTCTGTGCACCTCTGATTACATAATGTATTGGTGAATAAGGGTATAATGGTGAATAAGGGTATAATGGTGAATAAGGGTATAATGGTGAATAAGGGTATGATGGTGAATAAGGGTATGATGGTGAATAAGGGTATAATGCTTATGCATGAATAGATTATTTAAAACTAGATTTTCTTCAGCAAATGTCATTTGACAGAACTGTTAGTTTTTTCATAAGTTCTTGATATTATTCTTGAATATCTCTTAATGATATTTCAAACTCTAGTATAGCTGCATTAATGCTTTTAATACCTGGTAAACGTGTACAACACCTTAAACGTTCCACACAAGTGCTCTTTCAGTTTATAAATCACAAACAAACGGATGACAACCATAGTTATTGTTTACTAGCTATGTACAATGCTTACACACCTGATCTCCTGTGTAGGTGAGCATCACAGATTATGTAGTGTTCGAGCAGGGCGGCCTCTTCCAGACGCTGATCCAGGCCACGCAGAGCGTCGCCACGGCCACCAAGGCTCCTGTGGAGCGGGTTGCTGAACGCTTGCGTGTGGCATTCCTCTGGCAACAGTCTCAGTGTCACCCAAGCCTGGTCAGTACCAACCGCAGCGGAGTGTGGATTGCCTCAGGTCGCAACGACTTCCACGTGGCCAAAGGCAGCCTCGTTGGTGCGATTCTTTTTCATAATTTCCCATTGCACGTTTCAGCATTTAACATATCAGACTGTCAAAGCTTTTCCAGGCTCAGTATAGTGTTAGAGTAGGGAAAATGCAGAACCCAGCAAGGCACGACCAACAGAAGTTCTGGCATGTCATTCTTGGATAATTCAGCAAAAACAGCTGCGGCGTAGTAATGGCGGACAGTCATTTTTGGTTTCTGATGTGTTTCAGATGTGGCTTCTGTGTGTTTTATGATGTTTTTTTTTTTAAATGCTCCTTCAGGGACATATTGGAGAGGTATTGCACCCAGAGGGCTAGCATCTGCTACTAAGTGGGCATTTGTGTTTTCCTCACCAGTTCCAGCCAAAGAGGGTAAGTGCAGCTTTACTTCCTTTTCCATTTGCAGGTCCTTTAGTCAGAGGGTAAACTGGATTTGTGGATTAGCAAGCTGAATATGCTGGACTCCGATGAAGGCTGTCTAAAACCTGACCTATAACCATTTTCACTTTGAACATAGTCTACGTACACCTAGGCCAAAGACATACTCGGTTTTTCACAACGCCACTCATTTCATGGTACCATTCAAGTCTATTAGTGTAACTACTTTATTTCCATAAGAGGTCATTTCAAAATAATAACTAAGAGACAGATTTATTCAGCTTTTAGTACTATATCAGATTTTCAGTCAAATGTTTGTATACACATTGTTAGTATTTGCTGGGATTGCCTTTAAATTGCTTGAATTTGAGTCAAACACTTCTTGTAGCCTTCCACAAGCTTCTCAGAAGGATTCGCTGTAATATTTGCTCATTCCTCCTGACAAAACTGGTGTAACTCAGTCAGGCTTGTCAGAGGCCTTCTTGCTCAGACACACTTTTTCAATTCAATCCACCAATTTTCTGTGGGATTCAGATCAGGGTTTTGTGATGGCCACTCCAACTTTGTTGTTTTTTTTGTTACAACTTTGGTGGTACGCTTAGGATCATTGTCTTGCTGGAAGCCCCAGTTGCAACTACGTGTGATCCCAAGATTTTTCACATTTGCATAAGGTTGTTTGTGGTACCTTCAGTTTTCAATTGTCCAAAAGGCAAATAAAATACAGCCACAGATGCAGTCCTGAGTAACTCTGAGAAATCCTAAGTGCACTTGTAATAGTCATTACTTCAATTTGTTTAAAGAGATAGTGTATGTAAACTTTTGACCCACTGGAATTCTGATTTACTGAGTTAAATCTGTCTCTAATCAATTGTTTTAAAATTACCTCTGATGTGAAAAAGTAGATGCCCTAATTGAGTTGTGAAAAACTGAGACTGTATATCTTTAGTCTAGGTGTATGCAAACCTGTTTTATTTAATGAGTTCTGCAAACAGGTACCTTAGTAAAGTCCCACCAGAAAAGCTTTAATGCTCCATGGCATATATTATATAATTATACATTATCTCAGGAACTATAGAGGAGGGATGAACACCACTTTTCCAAAATCTCACATATGTGTTCAACTGAGTTGAGATCTGGTTACTGTGAAGGCCGTAACTTGTGATTTTCATGCTCATCCAACATTCAGTGAGTCCTTATGTGCTGTGGATGAGGCATTGTCATCCTGTAAGAGCCCACTTAAATCAGGATAGAAATGTTTCATCATAGGATAAATGTAATCAATCAGAATAAATTGTGACTGTATTGTTTTGCAACGACTGTTCCTTCTGAAGTGCCCTCACAGCATAACGGAGCCTGTTTTCCCTTTAATTAGTCATCTGATTGTACATTGTATTGTATATTGTATCTCTGTAGGAAGTCTTCTTTGGCTGGGTCAGAGCAGGAAAGACTTGTTCTGCATTTGGGACCAGGACCTGCAGATGCGTCCTCTCACTGTCCAGTTGCCTGCAGACGTGGAGATTGTGCAGCTGTCAGCCTGCAGAGACGCACTGTGGGGTCTGGACCAGCACGGCCGTGTCTACATTCGCACACTCACAGCCAACTGCCCCACAGGCCTACACTGGACACCTCTTGACCTCAGCCAGCTTGGTATGCGCACACACAGACGCCCTCTGTAAGGGAGTAGCATCGGTGGATCACGCGCAGGGCAAATTTAGACCAGCGCAATGCCAAACAGCCATGTCTCACGACCAGAGTCACGAAAGCCTTGATGGTTTATTCAGATTTAGGCTTGTTGTCAAGACGACAATGGTTGGTTGTGATGGTGGCTAGGGGCGTTGTTGGAGATTAAGCGTAATAGCATAACTTAATCAGCCTGGATGTAATAGCTTAACTGAATCAGCCTGGAAATAGCTGCATGGATTACATTAGAGGCAGTTACTAGGGTGACTCACCAATTCAATTTTGAAGTTATTGTACATAGAAATTCACAAAGTGACATTGTTAGAGTTTTTATTGAATTTGTTTGGAGCTTATAAGCTTTGAAATGTGATCAGAAATCTGTCTGTATATTTTAAAGAAGCAGCACATCTGTAAGCCCATCCTTCAGCTTTTGTAGTAAATGAATTGGTGCTGTAGTGTTGCTTAACAATCTGGGAGTGGACCTTTAACGTCCACTCCCAGCTATCCAGCATGTTTTATCACATTGTCTGGGTTGCCCCTTTGAAGCGTCCTTTAGGCTGGGTTGTTTGTGGCAAGGTGACCTTCTCCAGTTTCCATACCGCCTAAGATCGAGTGTGGATTACGGTGTACAGCTAACCTGCTTTTTTTTTTTTTTTTTTGTCATTACCGTCAGAACATATTATGTCATTATGATATTGTCGTTAAAGTTTAGGTTTAGAAGGAGTACTTTTCTGATTTTCTCGTTTGCGCAGTGGTAGCGCAGTGGAAATCCACGTCACAAGTGCTCAGACAGCAAGTGCCGGTTTCATATGTCGAGAGCACCTGCTGTTGGGAGATGGGTTTATATTTTTATATGAGCAGATGGTTCTTGCATAACACTAATACGTCCTGCAGGCAAATTGTCAGGGTTCAAGGCCAAGAAAGAGCAAAGCAGTTCTGCTGGTGCTGAGCTCGTGAATATTGGATTAACAAATGAACAGCAACTAGACCAAACGAATGCACCAGTGCGGTTAGTGGACATGTTTGTTAAAAGAAACACATTCAGGTTGCGCTAACCCCATGCCACTCTTCTGAACACTAAGATGACCCCTTAATCCGGGAGTCTTCAATCTTATCTGCAAAGGGCAAGGTGTGGCTGCAGGTTTTCATTACAGCCAAACTGGAGTTACGCCTGATAGTTGATTAGAGACTGAGATGAACTGATTATACCAGTGAAATCAGGTGTGGCTTCTGCCTGCTTGGAATGAAAGCCTGCAGCCACGCCGGCTCTTTGTGGATAAGATTGAAGACCCCTGACTTAATCTTTTCAGATGACTAACAGATTTTTACTGGTGATTAACCACTTGCTTTGCAACTGTTCATGCATTAATATTCATACAGGAATATGCGCATTAAAGGATAAAACACTAAAGGCACGTTCCAGGTTTATTTAAATTAATTAATTAATTTATTTATTTCAGTGTGTTGCACACACAAATTTACCTGCTCTTAGAATAACCAGTGGGTGTGCATAAGAATAATCCTGGATTAGTGTGTTTATTCTGCTGATGTAATCAGAATTCACAGCCATTGTAAAGTAAATAAAGAACACGATTGTTGAACGTTGCATAGACTTACCCAAAAGAATTGATGAAATTCTGAAAGAAAAAGGCTTTTGAAACTCACTCAAATGGATCTGAATTGAACTTCTTATATTGTGATATAAGATATAAGATATAGGGCGTCTGCCAAATGCCATAAATGTAAATGTGATCATTACATTAACCTTCAGTAGATTCACAGTGAACTTAAAATAAGATTTAAACCTCAGTTGCCCCAGGTTAAAACATCCTGCAGTATGTGGTGTTTGTTTACAGGCTGGGAGTGTTTCAGTGTGTGTCGTGCTGTGAAAATGGCGGGGGAGCAGATAGACAGAGTCATGTGATGGAGGCAGCTGCAGCCTTGCCTGTTTTGGATGTGGATGTGTAGCAGGGTGAAAGCTGAGCTCGGCAGAGCTTGAGGGTGCAGGCTCCATTTTAGAATGCAGAGACTGTTATGGTACACAGAGTTTCCTCTACTTTAAATATACAGTACAGTCCAGAGACCTGAGGCCACTACCAAGTGTTGTTTTCTTACATCAAAAACTAATACAGCAGTTTTTTACTCCGTTATTCAAGCGCACATTATTTCAAGTCTTTTTTTAATTACTACATTTTAGTCGTTTGACTATTCCTCATATAAAATTAAAATGTATTTGAATAGCTTGATGGCGATTTTTACATTTTTTGTTCACATTGGTAAGAGTTATTGTTAACCGTCCTGTAAGCTTTATGGTTTATCATAGCTACAGATTTCAGGAAATAATAACGAACTACCTTTGCGTGAATAATTGTGCAGTACTGTTTAACTTGTAGATTAAATTAAATTAGACCGCGAGCTATCCCTTATACAGTGCATGGCATTGTCTGATAGTTTCATGATTTTGAATCATGGAGCGATCCGAATAAGTGGCATTGAAAGTGTTATGAATCACTTTAATCATATTGCTGTGTTCATTCTGAAGACAAACTACACTTGTGCTGAAGTGATGAACGAGTGTTAACCCATTCTCTCAACAGCTAAAGCAGTACTGTGTGCTAAGAAAAACTTTGAAAAGTCACTAATGATTACATGCTTTCTGCTTATTCATGAAGTATTTATTCCCAACAGCAGCTGAACTGCATTACTGCTATTGATCCAGTAGATAGCATTTATGTCCAGGTTTGCTTTAAGTCTGTCACGCATGCTGTAGA
The DNA here is from genome assembly GCA_037576675.1 of Pangasius sanitwongsei. NCBI lineage: Eukaryota > Metazoa > Chordata > Actinopteri > Siluriformes > Pangasiidae > Pangasius > Pangasius sanitwongsei. The sequence goes on from CM075012.1 coordinate 20,136,557, forward strand.
GTGTTGAGCACCAGATCAGAATGTGATGACATGGTAGGTTCAGGGACATACTGCAGCGTTAGCCACTCACACTGACTGTTTTAATCAAAACACGACTCGCTTCTCACTGCATTGATTTCCTGGTACTAGATCTGCAATAAAGAATGAACAGACAAGATCCTTGATGTGCTTTGGATATATTGACGCAGGCCTACGTATAATCATATTCCAGTATGACGAGAGTCACTATCTTTTTCTGATTAAGACGAGCCAGCACAATGCGCTCCTTACAATTTAATACGCACACAGATGGGGCCTTCGAGATTAACCGGACATTCAGATCAAGCCATCGTACTGCTCCTGCGCCTAACTTTAATGAGTCACCCTGTTGTTATGAAGTATGTTTGGACTGGACTTGTAAGCTATTCATTGGAAGATTTAAGGGGACATCAAGTGACTGTGATGCTCAGTTCTTTTTTTTTTTAATCTATAGACAATAACCCATAATGACAAAGCGAAAAGTTTTTTAGATTTTTTTTTTTTTTTTTTTCCAAATGCATTAAAAATCAAAACCTGAATATCTCTCTTTTAGATAAGTATTCAGACCCTTTATTCACTACTTTGTAGAAAATCGTTTGGCAGTAATTACAGCTTATGTAAGTCTCTACAAGCATTGCACATCTGGATTTCTTCCTTTGTTCTGGCAGATCCTCTCAAGCTCAGTCAGACTGGATGAGGAACATCTGTGAACTGCCATCTCCAGGTCTCTCCACAGATGTTCTGTGGGGTTCTGGGCAGTTGCTGGGCCACTCAAGGACATTCAGAACCAGGTCTTCCTGGTTCAGATTTTTTCGCAGTCGCAGTCTGATGATGTGTGCAATCTGGAGCAGGTTTTTGTTCAAGGACTTCTCTATATTTGACTGCGTTCATCCTTTCCTCAATTTTCTCCATCCCTACTGCTGAAAAGCATCCGCATACCGTGCTTCACCGTAGGGATGCTATTAGCCAGTTGATTAACAGTACCTGGTTTTCGCCAGATGATGCACTTGGAGTTTAGCTCAAAGGGTTCAGTTTTGTCTTAGAAGAGTCCTTAGAAGCTTTGCCCAAAAATGGGTCAGTGTCCATGCCACCAAACAGGTTATAATTAGGTTATTAAAAATATGCTTTTCGTTTTTTTTAATTATTGAGTCAGTGTATATAGAACCACTTCAGGGTCTGTTGACCTTACTTTCCTGCTCTGACCTTACTTACAGGACACGTGAGGCTTCTGAGCTTCTCCTGTGGCAGTCAGAACGTGTGGGCATGTGACGCCAAGGGCATGGTGTATTTCCGAGTGGGAACACAACCCCTAAATCCCAGCATGATGCTCCCAGCCTGGATCTGCATCGAGCCACCTGAGCAGGTAAGCAGGCCAGTCTGACTTCCCCTGCTCAGCATAAACACCTTAAACCAATTGATGCATTAAACGCATTTTACGCTTTGATTTGTGATTTTTTTTTTTTTTTTTTTAATTTTTTTTTTTTTTTTTTCCAGGGCATCGAATTTTAAACACTACAACATTACAGCACAAGAGATGTTTATTTTATTTACAGAGATGCTTATTTTATATATTTTAAAGTAACAACAAAGGCTAAAATTACAGTGCAACCTAACACAGTTCCTCCCGTGTTGTGTTGTCTTCTGGAGCAGCCTGTGGGTGTGCACTTAGTACGTGTTCAGACCAGTCCTAACGACCGCATGCTGTGGGCCCTGGACAGCCGCTGTAACGTACATGTGCGCACTGGCATTACCGAGGAGATGCCAGTGGGGACGGCCTGGGAGCACATTCCTGGTACACCATCGTTATACTTTATTCTTTTATTTTTTTTCTCATTTGCTTTGTTCCCTTTTTGCTGACCCAGATGTTCCCACCTGTGTTTTTGTTTTTGTTTTTGTTTTTGTTTTAATTCATGTAACATTGCGCTATAATGGGAAGCTTCTGACTATGACACACTTGTGTAAGCTGAGAAAGTTAATCCTAGCTAAAACAAAGGTTGCAGCATTAGAGCCGGGTTGCTGGAATGGGGTTTCGGGGATGGACAGATCATAAATGGGCAACTGTAGTTACAGCAGCAAGATGCGTCACGCCAACATGAAGCACATTATGCACATTTAAACGTGACTACATATGAAAAGAAAACTTTGTTTACTTATTTTTTTTTTTTTTCTAAAGTAAATCCTCCACTAGGTTTACTTTGTGTCGTCAATCCACGCGCCCGTCTGTGTGTCCATCTGAGATTTTCATTAGACACGATATCTCCAGAACGAGTGGTTGAATGTTTGAAGGATTTATATGAATTATGATTGTAACCAGCAGATGAAATGATTACATTTTGGAATTGATCCAAACAGGGTCAAGGTCACAGCAAGGTCAAATGTATGAAATGAAATAGTTTTCTTCACTAGCTTCCTTCCTTCATACAGAGATTCGCATTCGTGTTCAGGAACTCGAGGCCTATTTCTGGCAGTGGAGGCATCCCTGTTGACACCATTGGCATCAGGTGCTAGTTGTTTTTCTTCCAGTTGTTGAACTTGGACACGAAGTCTGATTGTCCTGGATGCCCAGGCTACTGATTTGTCCTCCCCTAGGTTTAGAGAGTTACAGAAATGGTTTCAGAACACACCATTTAAAGGGTTAGTCTGACTGAACAGAATAATGTTCCTGGTAGAGGCGGAATATGAAAATGTTGTTATAAACCCAGCACTGCAGTCTACTGTACATCATGGTATCTGTGTACAATATTATTAAAGAGGATGGAAATTACATAACACACCATTCAGTTGTAAAATTATGAGGTTAGGACAAATATAGGCTCCATTGTACCTTACAAATATTTTATAGATTTCGTATTTCAGATGTTATAGATAATAACATCACAAAAGGATTATCTGCATCAGTACTGCTACAACTGTTTTCAGATTTCCGAATCAGGGTACATCATAATTAGGGATGTCCGAGTCTGAAGTATCAGTATCGGAGCCGATCCAGGCACTTTATAATGGATCAGGATCGGTTATTCTAAGTCGGATCCACGTCTGATCCGTTATTTTACAACATTGCGTCATTTTGTGTAATTTACGCAACTGTCATACAAGTGACATCCACAGCTTGTGAAGCTCAAGTGCAGTAAAATGTTGGCTGTTTGGAACTATTTCAGCATAGAAAACGAAAACAGCATAACATCTACGTGCACTGTAAGCAATGTCAGTATTTCATGTGGTGGCAGCTACAGAGGTGCTTTCAACACGACTGATATGATAAAGCATCTATAAAGAAAACGTTCAAAGGTTCAAACGTTCAACACTGGAGGATGTTTTCAAGCGGCAAGAGGTGGTTTCCTCGAAACAGCGACAAGGCAAGAAAAGGTTCAGAGAGGTTAGTTGAATTTATTGCCAGTCTCTGTAGTAGAGAATGTAGATTTTCATCTCTTTCTGTGGTTTTTGGAGCCACAGTACGCCATCCCTTCTCAACACTACAGTTTCAGACACTGCCATATCAGAGATTTACAATAATGTTTGTGAGCACTTGTGAGATTGCCTTGCAAATGTGACTGCATTCAGTTGTACTACTGACATTTGGCGTTCAGATGTTTGTCCAAAGTTTGTCCATTGCTTAGCCTTACTGCACACTAGATAGACTACAGTTTTGATTTAAAATGCTCAGTGTTGCATGCTAGTTAGTTTCACAGTTCACATACAGCTGAGCGTCTAATTTAGGCACTCGAGGAGATGTTGAACAAACAACAGGTTCATGTTATTTTGAGGGACAGCGCAAGAAATATGAAAAAAGCAATGGATGATATAGGGTTACCAAGCTTGGGCTGCATAGCTCACAGGCTTCAGAAGGTTGTGCAAGATGTATCAGCTAGGTTGAACAGCAGGTATTATATGATTCAGAGCCTTCTGGAGTGAAAACAGCCTCTCTGTGTTTATGCTGCAGACCATCATCTTCCAGCTACACTGACAGCGAACCAGTGTGCTCTGATGGAGAAGACAGTCGAGGTTTTAGCTCCCTGAGTTGACCAGGGTGTTGAGTCAGCCCTGCCTACAAGAGAGAACAGCACTGACCAGTGGGTCAAGTCAAGTCAGTGGGCCAGTAGTGTAGTTGATAAGATCTTGAAGGAGACATAGCATCTTTTCAGCTGTTCATGTCAAGACTTACCTACAGAACAAACCATGCCAAGATCACACAATCCACTGGAGGAAAAATGGAGTACATGTTCCCTCACTGGCTGCTCCTGCCTCCAAGTTTCTTTGTGCTCCTTGCAACAGTGTGGACAGTGAGAGATTCTTTAGTGCAGATTCATATATCATTGATGACAAGAGAAACCATCTGTCAGCTGACAGGGCTGAGATGCTACTCTTCTTCCTAAAGAACCTTCACTTCATTACGAATAAGCTCCTAACTCCAAAAGAGAATTAAAAACCCTGTAAGAGCTCTAACAAAAGGAGTTTAGGAACTGGCCTTCATAAGAGGGGTTTGCAGTTCTGTTTACTATAATACTATGTTGTTTACTATATACAATGGCATTTATCATTTAGGAATTACAGCCATTTTAAGCAAAGTACTTCCATTTTCAGGGGCTCAAAGGTATTTGGAC
>CM075012.1:20141275-20160382 GCA_037576675.1 Pangasius sanitwongsei
TGTGTGTGTGTGTGTGTGTGTGTGTGTGTGTGTGTGTGTGTGTGTGTGTGTGTGTGTGTGTGTGTGTGTGTTTGTTTTCTTTATATTTTTGTTTAAAATAAACATTTAAAGGAAAGTTGTGATAGCTGTTTTCTTCATGCAGTTTTTTGAGCTCAAGCCCATCTTACCTTAATTGGTTTGGTTTTACTAACTTAAATGTACTTGAAGTGTATAAATGTGTGTGTTATCTATTAAAAAAAAAAACAAGTATCTAGTGGTCTAGCGATCGGCAGATACTTACTTTTAAACTACTTGAATTGGGATCGGGGACAAAAAACTGGCCCGGGACATCCCTAATACATGTATATTTTCACACCTATTTGCTAGCACTGACTCAGTACTGGTTCTGCCAGGTTGCATGACACACACATGACATTAGCTACGTTAAAGATGGTTGGTCCCATTAAGTGTGTGTAATGTGGCCTCTCTGTGCTACAGGGCTCCAGGCTAGTCAATTAGTGCTGAGCACAAGAACCGCATGGGTGCGCTGTCCTAATGGTGAGATGGCCCGACGATACGGGATTTCAGAAAAGAACCCGGCTGGGGACTACTGGAAGAAGGTGCCAGGCCTGGTCAACTGGCTGACGGGTGAGTGGTTAAAGGGTTACTCAGGTGAAAATTCTGTAAAAGCTCGCTTAAATAATGTTGACCACACTTTAGTAGCTCTGGTAAGAACTCCAGCATGGTAGCCTTGTTGATTATTTGTTATTTGTCATTTGAAGGTGCAAGGTGCAAAATATTTTTTTATTGTGAACAAATGTTCATGTTAAATTCACCCCCTTTGGTCAGTACTTGAGAGAACCACTTTTTTGCTGCAATTACTTCAAGTAAAACTTCAAGTCTTGTGAGATATGTCTCTATCAGCTTCTAGCAGCTATCTTTATCCTGATAATTTTTCCCAATTTGCTGAGTCTCCAACATGGGGATTTCATATGGCTTTTTGTCAGTAAGGGCTTCTTGTCACTGCTCTTTGGAGTGTCCAGGCTATGGTTGTCCTGTGAACAGCTTCTCCCATCTGATCTGTGGATCTCTCCAGATCTCTTCACATTCCCCCTTAGCCTCTTGGATGCTTCTCTGACTAATCTGCTTACACCAGAACTAAATTAGGTTTTTCACAGCAGCAGGGGTGAATACTTATGCAATCACAACTTTTAGGTTTATTTATTTGTAAATAATATTGCAAACAATATTGTTCCTATAGTATACTATGCAAGGCACTGTATGTCAATATGAGGAACACCAGTATTAGATGAACATTCAAGCTGAAATCAGAAGAATAGAATTACTGATATATTTGTTATAAAGTCTGCTTTCCTCTTACAGAGATCTTTTAGACAAAGGTCTGTAGAGTGGACTGAGACTTTTAAACCCTTCTCTACACAAGTTTGAGAATGATGTCTCTCTGTTGCAGTGACTCCGTTGGATGAGCTCTGGGCCATTACCCCATATGGTGCTCTGACACAGCGCCTCACCAAGACCCTGCCACACAGCACCGGCAAAAATCACGCCAACACAGGCTCCCTCAGTGGGGAAGAACTCGAAGAGGAGTGGGAGGTGATTTAGACAGCTGTGCTGTGTGTTCGTGTAAAAACAGTTCTGTTGTTTTTGCTGGTGGGCACTTTTTTGTTTTTGTTTTATTTTGTTGTTCTTAACCTGTGTACAGAAGAGATTGTCTTTACAGAGTGTACAGAATTTTTGATGGTTAAGTTTTGAAGGGAAGTCTTAACAAAAATATTTGTTTAATTAACTTATTTTAACCATGCACTATTTAACCTTTTACCCAAAACGTCAGGATCCGTTACCTTACAGTTTTTTGTTTTTTTTTTTTTTTGGTTTGTTTGTTTTTTTTAATGGCGAAATGGTCCAGTCAGTACCGCAATGCACATCATGAGGCGTTTCTGTGACAAGCATGTCAGTATGATTACAGACTCAAGATCAGATCCACTTGGATGTAAAGGGGAAAATGTATAAATCAGCATTCTGTTGCTAAGCATTGGATGAAAATGGGTTCTGGTTCACGGGAAAGGGAAAGAGACTGAAGTCTGATCTTGAAGTAAAATGAAATATGTAAAGGGATTGGTTGTAAAGAGCATTAATTGCATACTTAACATGAGTGAAATCACCAAGATAGTTACACATGGCAGAGTTTGTATGGTAATATAAAGTGTACAAGGTGTGTTGTACAAGTGTAATCTTAACTTATATAATGTAAAGACATATGTTTGCTAACCTCCATGTGGTGTATAACTGTCTGCAGCTATTCGCTTTGTGAGAGCACAGCTTTATCAGAAAATGCCATTCTGAATTTCGTGAACTGATGATTGATGTATCTGTGGCTGATTAAGCGAAATGGACATAAGCCTAATCAGGTCAGTTTGTAATCAGATACCGGCTGTCAGAATGTCCACAGTGCTGTTGTGCCACAGTCTGAATGCACTCTTTAAGTGCGATTCTTCTCCCTTTTCACATTTTAAGAGCAACCAGATTTTACTTTACGGTTAAGATGCATGCAAAAGAGAAACAGTTCGGGAAAGTCTGTAGTTTTCAGAACTACGTACAATAGAAAGTATCAGAATTTCACCATGTGAAGGATTCTTCCCAGGCCACCACACACATTGTGAAGCAACCAGAGACGTGCGTAATGAACGGAAAGTCTAGCTAAACACGTTTACAATAACAGTACATTGAGCTTAACACATTTACTAGACTTTACTGTAATTGTAAATCCAAAAAACTCCATGTGGATAAACATGAAGCGGGAAGCAGAAACCCTACTGACACAGGAGTAAAAAAATTACTGGGACCAAAAGTACTTAGTAGTGGATTTGGAATTCCACTGTGCTTAATCTAGTGCATTATTTAAATTTTCCCAAGTTTTAACAACTGTAGAACGTGAGAACTTCACATGACTGGTACGGCACTTTAAGGTCTATCACTTTATAATCACCATAAGAGCGTGTAACGTCGTCTTTAAGACAGAATGTAGCAGGAACTATTTTGCTAATATTTACCGAAGTCTTTGCTTTCACACAGGACTCACCCAGGAATGTATTTAAAAAAAATCAAAATCAAAAACTGGTAATAGCTACGGAGAGCTGTTACCAGTGTTAATTCCATACCATAGGGCATAAGGCATGCTTAACATAGTTATTCACATACCTGCTGTTTGTCGGTTCAGATCAACTGTGTGCATGAACGCTGGAAAAGGGGATGAAGAGGTGTGTCTTTTTTTTTTTTTTTTTTTTCTTTCAATTATTCTTTTCTTTGCTGTAACTTGGTTCACTTGGTTATTAGTAGACTGATTAGTGTTATTGTGACAGCCTACCGCCCTCTTATCAGCCATGTGGTTCATAGAAACTCTCATAGTCCATTCTGAGTGAACTGTAATGCTGTATTGGCAACTTTTCATGTAACTTCATGTAGAGAATGCACTTTATTAATGAATAAATAAATACGTTTCCGTCAGGGACGGAAAGACACAAAGTACCATTATATATGCCTTTTAATTTAAAAAGGCATATATAATGGTACCTTGTGTCTTTTTCAACTAGCCTCGTGACTTGTATTTCTTTTTTTTTTTGGACCACAGACACCTCAGAAATATGCAAATGAAATATGGTAAGTATATCAACATTGCATTAATAGTGTCCGTTGTTTGTGGTTGTTTTACTTTTCATCGGTGAGATTTTGCCTTTAATTTGGGGCCGTCTGGGACTCTCACGTCCTCTTTTCTTCTCCTCTTCTCCTCTGACCACAATGCTGTTGGTGTAAATGAACTGGGAACACTAGCACTCATTATAGAGCACTGATGTTATGCGTATGGTATATTATCATTAATTCCAGTAACCATGCTTTAACAGCTGCTGTCATCACTTTATGCTGTCTATATGAACTTCCAGAATTAAAAAGATCTTTAACAAAACGCCTAAGCCTGATTATGATTCAGATTTAGCACAGGAGAATCACATACTGCCTTGATAGTCTACATCTTGCAGAAATGTGTGCTACTTTTTTGCACCTCTGGGAAAAAAATGGACTGTATATGCAGGGGTTTAAGAAATGCACTGATAGTTTTCACAAAAAAATATATATATATTTTAAAAATATTTTTAAAGCAGTTTCCAAGCGTCACTTGGTAACATTCTATTTTACAACATTCACATATTTACAGTGCAGTAATTAGTGTAGCAGTCCTAGATGGTCTAGTAAGTGTTTCATCAACCCGCAAAGACAGCACAGAACGAGTTTCCACATCTTGTCCTAACTTGAAGCGTTCTAAACGTTTTACACACTTTTTAAATAAGGGACCGTGTTTTTGCCATCAGTCACAGGCAGAGAGAGCATGTCCTTTATGCGTTAAGACTGGTGCAGTCTGAAATCAGGTGGTCTGAGGAAATCAGGCAGGGACTCGAGCTGTTCGTCAGGGACGGATCGCGTCACTTTGCGCATGCATTGCACGAACAGCGATGGTGGACATTGACCAGAGAGCCACTGGAGCGCCTGCTCCCCGATGAGGCGGCTCCACAGTGCGGGCTTCTCCCGCAGCTCCGTGCGCATGCGGAAGCGTAGCGCGGGCATGAACAGCACCAGATATCCAAGGCACACGCGCTTCGTACGCATGTCCATGTCACTTCGGCTGATTTGTTGCAGCAGGCAGTCCAGAGGCGTGTCTCCTGCACGGTCTGTGACGTACGGGCACGCGCCGTGGCCCAGCAACAGCAGCAAACACTCGGGGCGCGCGAGGTCGCACGCCAGATGCAGCGCCGTTTTGCCGCCCTCCGCGTGCGCGCACCCGCGGTGATTCAACAGCAGCTTTTTCTCGCCTTCGTCCGCGAAATCCTTGAGGGTGTCCATCATCATTTTGAGAATGCTCGTGCGGTTGTAGCGCACGGCCACGGCGACGTGCGGCGTGGCGGAGTGCGCGCAGCAGCGGAAGCTCGCGCTCGGCATGGCCAGCGCGTGCACGGAGAAGCGCTGGAGCAGGTGGCGCGCGTACTGCTGGTGGTCGTGGACGAGCGCGTAGAGCAGCGCTTCGGATGGCGAGAAGGCGCATGCGCGACCTTCGTCTTCCCAGTGAAACGCTTCAGTGGCGCGGACGTCCTCCAGCAGCCACACCGGCAGCAAATCCCGCACAGCCTGATAGAAAGCGAGCGAGGTTCTCTGGCACTGTTTTTCAGACTTGTAATCTGCGCGGCGCTCGTACATTCCCAGATCCAAAGGCATCGTTACTCGCTTCTACCCCCTTTTTTTTTTGCACTCTATTGTGATTAAAGCTGCTCTTAAGATGTTTGGGTGTTTTTGCTGGGTTGACTTTGAGGTCAGTGTGCAACACTGAAACATCTGCAGACTTACTGGAGGTAGTGTATAGTTGTTATTTGGACTGTCCTGCACAGCGTTAGCAGTTAACAGTTACAGTCAGTGATCACACATCAAGTAGCCAAGAGGACAGTTCAGTAACCTCAGTAATCCGCGAGAGTATTAACCAAGACAAGAGCGGCTTGTTTACTGATGATGCTACTTTCGTCCGCCGTCAAAGCCCGCTTCAATCCCGCCCAGCTGTTTTTATATTTCAGTGCAGCGGCACGCCCCCTCCCCCTCCCCCTCCCCTTCCCCTCAACACACACACGCGCGCGCTCGTGTTTCATTGGCCACGAACATAAGCATGTAGATGTGACGTCAAGAAGGTCTGGATGACCTGTAAAACTTTCCATATAGAGAAGATCAGCAGTGAGAGAGCTCCTTCACTAATACTAGACAGGAGTCTGTACAAAGCCCAGGAACTGAGATTTTAGAAAAACGAAACCTTCTCTGCCCTCGACTTAAAAGATACGACCTAAAGAATTCACTTTCCCCATCTTACTACTGTGATAATATACCAACACCTTTACTGTCATTGTGTAAGTACAACGAGATTCAGTGTGCAGTTCCCCATCAAGCTGTGTTAGGTACATTTTAATAAAAATTTTTTTTTAAAAAAACTAATTACACATACTAACCCTTTCATGCATAAATTAATTTAAAATATATACAGTTGCTCAGATGTGTTTTTTCTTACTTATAATGGAATTTCAACTTTTTCTAAATATCACATAAAGGAAAATTATATTGACTATATTCACTCACTAAGTAAACCGATCAACATTTCTGCCTGCTTGTACGACAACAAGTGCACTACATGGCCAAAAGTTTGTGGACACCTGACCATAACACAGAGGCATTATCATGCTGGAAAAGGTTTGGGCCTCTTAGTTCCACTGAAGGGAAATTGTAATGCTATAAGCATAAAAACATCCTATACAATTGTGTGCTTCCATTTTTGTGGCAACAGTTTGTGGAAGAACCACATATTGGTGTCATGGACATGTATCCATCCACATACTTTTGGCCATAGATTGTATCACATTCTGCAAAATGTATAGAACAAGGTATTAAAACACAGGATAGTATTATAAACTTTGGATTACCCCACTGTGACTGGCAGCGCTCATGGTTTTAGTGGTATCTTGTTTTACCTGCAGAGGCTGGACCTGCCACATATTTTCGTGCATAGGCATGATTTACACCTCCAACCTGTTCTGACATATGATGAAAGGTGCACTGCTTATTGTTATCCTAACAGAAACATGCTGTTACACTGCCACTAGTAGCTGAATCAGATTTTTTTATTTAATATGAAACTGTCCTGAGTTATGCCCTGGTAAGCAGACACATTTTCAGTATTTTCATTGTATTTAAAGGGCAGATTCACCATTTATTTGTGCTAATCAAAGTCCTTTGTGTATAAACTGTATGACAAAATGGTTGTGGACACCTGACCATCACACCTATATGTGAGCTTTTGCCAAACTGTTGCCACAAAGTTGGAAGCACAGAGTTGTATGAGATGTCTTCGTACACTGTAGCGTTATAGCATTGTACATTGTTCACTGGGGCTCTGTGCAGGCAGCTCGGGTTCTTCCACTCCAACTTTGGCAAACCATGTCTTCATGGACCTCGCTTTGTGCACAGGGATATTAAGACATGGTTTGCCAAAGTTGGAGTGGAAGAACCCGAGTTGCCTGCACAGAGCCCTGACCTCAACCCCAATGAACACCTTTGGGATGAACTGGAACGCTGAGTGCACCCCAGACCTCCTCACCCGACATCAGCGCCTAATATCACTATTGCTCTTGTGGCTGAATGAGCAAATCCCCACAGCCACACTCCAAAATCTAGTGGAAAGCCTTCCCAGAAGAGTGGAGGTTATTATAACAGCAAAGACACGGAGTAAATCTGGAATGGGATTTTCAAAAAGCACATATGAGTGTGATGTCAAACATTTGGCCATTTAGTGTATTTTCTAAAATGAGCATTGGGGGTTGGATCACAGTGTGTACAGAGACAGTGCATAGTGTGTGGTTAGGTGAGGGGGTCGTTCTTATCTTCACTGTCATGAACATTTCATTGTTAAGTTTTGCATTTATAATTATGATTTATAAATGAAGTGTCATTGTCATTATGTTTGTGGTACACATGACTATATGTAAGACCCTGAAAGTGCTTGGTGTGTCCTTGCTATCCTTCCCTACACGCCCATAAATTCATGCTTCTTCATATAATTTATTGATGGACGCATTTTCTGACCATAAGATCAAAATTTGTTACCTATAGTTTTATGCTGGAGGCATTTTCTAACAAGGTTAATTTACACTATCAGAATACATGACCTATACCTTTAGGCATATTCTGATAAGGTTGCAGTAATAAAGTAGACAAAATGGCATAAAATACTTGCTGTATTGTTTTACAAAGAACTATAAATGCATGCTATGGTAGGACAGTTTTATGGATTTATAATTCACTTCCCCTTTGTTAATAATATTGTGATAATATAGCTCTCCATATGAGGATTCCTTGCCGTTATATTTAGCCACTATATTCACTCACTAGGCCAGCGGTTCTCAAACTTTCGCAGCCAAGGACCTTGTAAATTCCACTGTTCCCTTCAGTACAGATTAATTTTATGAACATAATCCAACTATTCAGATATTAGAGTCAATATTTAAATGTGTACAATAATATTTTTGGCTATTTATTGGAGCCATAGAATCATTTATAAACTTTCCACCAAAAGAACAAGTTGAAATGATCTCTAAATGACTTGTTTTTGAGTTATTGAGTTGTCATTCTGCAAAAAATGTAGGCCAAAGATAACACTGCAATCACGGGACAAAGAAGAGAGATTAGTAGCCTAAACGTGGCTACTTATTTAACCTTATAAATGGCAGTTTAGTGTTTGGTGTCCACTCAATTGGTTCAACTGTTTTCATCTCCGCAGGAACAAAGGAACATTCATAAAAGAAAAAAACAATTATGTGACATTCATAATAGTGTGATAACTTTGAGCAGCTTTTAGGCTTTTAGGCTTTCCTTTAGGATAGATAGAACCGACCAACCTAAAAGTGCTTATTAGTGAAGCAAAATCTATTAAGAAACGATCTAGTACATAATATTTACCAGTAGTAATATTCACAATGTACTCAATATCTGAATCTTTCCATGAAAATGCCATCATGGCGGATAAGACTGACGTCATTTCCAATCTGAGCATTTAAATTTCTGCACTTTACTACTTTCAGCTCCTCACATTGTGCCTGCTGAAAGTCTGATGTCACAAATGACTAATGACCTTCCGGTGATATTTGTTAGACGATAGTGATACATAGGTACACACATGGTGGTGTGACGTCACATCACATGATCCCATCCCGTTGGGCTTGTCGGGTAATATCATGTGTGTTATCAGGTGACCCACGCATACAGAACATTCAGAACATTCAGCACCCAGAGCTCACCTTGTACAACATCCCTCAGTGCAAACACCAGGCTTTAGCACTGGGTTCATTAACAGACCCGAGTATTTTAGGGTTTAATAGATGAATTTCAAAGCTTTATCTATTTAATTAAGAAATATATGACTTTACTAATCAATTGATTTTGACCAAGTTATGTCTGCTTAATTAGTCATGCAGTAGTATGCATGTGACACTGCCTTTTTCTTTGTAAATCTACCCATTAACATTTACTTATTTAACATACACTTTTATCCAAAGCAAGGACACGACAATAACTCTCTGCTCCTGGGATTTCATCTCACAACCTTCCCGAGCCTAGCACAGAATCTTAAATGCTAAGCTCTCTATTTATCTAAACAACTATTCAGCAGTTGTAAAATATATATATATAATGTAATCATGTTGAACACAATAATAGACAAGCTCTTATCTATTTATCTATCTGTTTATCTATCTCAGGGTTTCTCTGCTCACTTCAAACCCGATCAAACTATCAATCATCTACTCTAACGGTTCATTCATCCAGCTACCCATCAATCAATTCTTAATGTGTGAGAATATAATCAAGCCTGACCAAACCATTCAAAACAAGGCCTAGGAAAAGGGGGAGATTGCCCTCATGAAATACTAACCACAACAACCACACCACCTAGTGGATGAACATTTAATGTTAAGTTCAGACAAGCTTCTTTTTATATTCGACAAGGGTCTTCTGCAAGAAATATTCAAAAATTTTCCGCATTTTGCTGAAGAAAGTGGGAGGAAAAACAAGCCCAATAAAATTTTTGCAGAAAGCTTAATCAATTCAGCTGTACCTTCACATCGTCATCCAAACAGAGAATGGCACTTCCATACTCTGTACACATGACAGAAATGTTTTAATTGCCTAATGGAAACATGGGTGCATGTGAACTTTAGTCAACAAAAATCTCACCTAAATTAATCAGCAGTTATTTCATAATCCAGAGATCAGACGAGTGAAGAGATGAGGCTCATGTTCAACTGCTGTTCAAGTGATCTTCAGGTGATAGAACCTGAGAGACTGGTGTGCGTGCTTATCAAAGCGATTGCTTATGTCCTATTGCAAACTTATAATTACGGCATGACTAATGTTGATTTTCCGTAAGTAGATTAGCTTACAGTTGTAGAGGTGTTCAGGGTGTTTGCTTGCTTGTCAGTTCAGGATAATATAACAAAAAAAAAAACAGTCAAAGGTCATTCCAAGTGAATTATGACTGAATTAAACTAAATAAGTTTATAATGTAAATATAATTGATTATAATAATCTACAATGGATGTAAAAAGTCTACACACCCCTGTTAAAATGGCAGGTTTTTGTGAAGTAAAAGCATGACACTAAGATAATCATGCCAGATCTTTTCTCACCTTTAATGTGCAACTGCAAAGTATACATATAAAGTGAAAAAACGATCAGAAAGTTTTATAGGGGAGAAAAGATAAATAAAAAACTTACAATAACCTAGTTGCATAAGTGTGCACACCCATAAGCTCTTACTTTGTTGAAGCACCTTTTGATTTTATTACACCACTCAGACTTTTTGGGTATCTCAGCATGGCACATCTTGACTTGGCAATATTTTTCCCACTCTTTCTTGCAAAAACATTCTAGATCCATCAGATTTTAAGGGCATCTCCTGTGCACAGCCCGCTTCAGGCCACCCCACAGATTTTTAGTTGGATTCAGGTCTGGGCTCTGGCTAGGTCGTTCAGAAACATTGATCTTTTGGTTAAGCCATTCCTTTGTTGATTTGGATGTAGGCTTTGGGTCACTGTCTTGCTGAAAGGTGAAATTCCTTTTCATCTTCAGCTTACTAGCAGACACTTGTTTTGCAACATTCGGCTGGTATTTGTAGCTATTCATGATTCCCTCCACCTTGATAAAACCCGCAGTTCTGGCTGAAGAAACGCAGCCCTAAAGCATGATGCTGCCACCACCATGTTTCACCATGGGTATGGTGTTCTTTTGTTGATGTGCTTTTTGTGCAATTGTGTGGAATTATGGAATTATTGTACCTTTTGGAATTGGTCTCATCAGACCATATCACATTTTGCCACATGGTTTGGGGTGATTTGGATGTTTTTTTTTTGTTTTTTTTTCTTCTGTCTAGCCACCCTACCCCATAGCCCAGACATGTGAAGAATACGAGAGATTGCAAAACGGCTGATCTTTATTAATCAGAATAATTTAATTAATGACAGCTGTATGATAATTACTTTTGCACATGAGATTGAATGTGATTGGTTCATTCTAAACACAGCCACATCCCCAATTATAAAAGGGTGTGCAGATTTATGTAACCAGATTATTGTAACTTTTTTTTTATTTTTCCTATTTTTCCCTAAAATGTTTGTTTTTCACTTAACTTTTGTAATTTCACACTGAGGGTTGGAAAAGTTGTGACATGATTTTTATCTTGGCTTAATTTTTTTTCATCACAAAAAAAAGGGGTGTGTAGACTTTTTATATCCACTGTATAAATGTTTCTTGGACTTTCGTTTATAAAATCAACGATATTAAACACAGAATGTCTGCTTTGGAATAGCATGTCCACCTGTAGGCTATGAATAACGGCTGCTGTAAAGAAAGACACAGGTTTCATTGCCATGTTTATAATTCATATATTTCATTTATGAAATATTACATTTATTTAATAAAAAGCAGCTGCTTTCAGACCATTGCTGTGTTGCTGTCTTTCAGTGGAACTGAAATGGAATCTTTAAATCCCAGTATTCTCCCCTTTCACGTTTGGGGGTTAAACAGTTTTTAAAACGCTAGAAATTTACGTCTGGTTGCGGTACATGCAAAGAAAAAAACATATTTCCGTTCAGTAAAACATTTCATTTTCAGAATTTCTCATAGCAGATGTCAAAATTTTACCATGTGAAGGTTTTTCCCAGACTGCTTCATGTGTGTATCGGTTCAAACCAAGTGACAGCATAGTACAACACTGTATATTTCAGTTATAGTGTAAGTACCCTGTTGTAATGATATGTATTTTACAAAAACTGAAAGTTTTGTTGATTGGAAGTGTTTATTGTAGCACTGAGAATGTCCGTCAGTTTAGAGTTGAAAAGTCTATTTGAATATATGTCACATACTGTAAATATGGCTTCCTGTGACGCAAAAAGTCATTTTCATACAAAACAAAATTTAGCAATTACAATTAGGCTTGGAATTACAAGTAAGCCGATCATGCCACAGCAGTGCAATGCATAAAATCATGCAGATACAGGTGATGAGCTTCAGTTAATATTCACATCAGACATCGAGGGGGGAAAAGATGTGATCTCAGTGACTTTGACTTGGTTGTTGGAGCCAGTATTTCAGAAACTGCTGATCTCCTGGGATTGTCACAAAGAACAGTCTCCAGAGTTTACACAGAAAAGCAAAAAAAATATCCAGTGTGCAGCAGTTCTGCGGGTGGAAACACCTTGTTTTTGAGAGAGGTCAGAGCAGAATGGCCACACTGGTTCTAGCTGACAGGAAAGCCATGGCAAACAAATTACAACTGTCTACATCCATGGTGAACAGAAAAGTATTAACTGAAGCTCTTGACCTTTACCTGTTTGATTTTATGCATTGTGCTGCTGTGACATGGTTGGCTGATTGGATAACTGCATAAATGTGCAGGGGTACAGGTGTTCCTATTAAAATAGCTGGTGTGTGTATATACAGTACACTGGAACTAATGAGCAGATCAAGTAGTCAGAATAATTGAGAATAATTGCAAATACTGTTTTGGCTTTCTTATGTGAATTACAGTAGCTACTCTGTTGACAAAGTGTGTGGGGAAAATAAAGAGTAGCTAGCTTACTTGTTATTTCAGAATTTCTAGTAATACATGTATGCTAAAGATTGTTTTTAAACAAAAGTGACTTTGTGTCACAGGAAGCTGTATTTACAGTATGTAACGTTTATTCAAAATATGCTTTGAACTGACCGACTTTCAGGGTTATAGTAAACATTTTTGATTCTATGTAAAGTTGAGGCCAAAATTTACATACAAATAGGCTAAAGATATTCAGTCTTAGTTTTTTTTCATTTCATGTGACATTTGTTTTGGCAAGTCAATTAGGGCATCTATTTTGTTTCACATCAGAGTTTACTTTAAAACAATTGATTAGAGGCAGACTTATTTCAGCTTAAATTCACAACATCAGAATTCCAGTGGGTCAAAGGTTTACATACACTGTCTCTTTAAACAGTCTGCAAGATTCCAGAAAATGTTGCAATGATTTTTAGAAGCTTCTGATTGGCCAGTTGTCATAATAAGGAGTTAATGGTAGCAGACCTTTGGCTGTAAAAGGCCCTAACTTCAGAGACAGTGCCTTTTTGCTGTTGATACTATGCAACTCAGCCGAGACCACCGCAAGTCTGGTTCCTCCTTAGGAGCAATTTCCAAACAACTGAAGGTGCCATGAGCAAATATAAAAAAAAAACCCACACAGACACTGCATCATTCAGGAAAGAGGCACAAATTAACTCCCAGGGATGAACAAACTTTGGTCCAAAAGGTCCAATTGAACCCCAAGACAACAACAAAGGAACTGGTGAAGGATTTGGAGGCATCAGGTACCAAATATGTACATTCATTTTTAAGACAGTCCTACACCACCATGACCTGAAGGGGTGTCATACAAGGAAGAAGCCCCTACTCTGAAGCCGGCAGAAGTTTGCACGTTTTTTACCAGGAGTGTTGTCTGGTCAGATGAAAGAAAAATGTAACTGTTTGGTGATAAGCCTAACCTCACCCCAAGTGTTGAATTCAAGTTCAAGCAATTAAAAGGCAGTGCCACCAAATACTAACAAAGGGTATGTAAACTTTTCACCCAGTGAAAATCTGATATAGTAAATAAAAGCGGAACTAAATCTGTCTCTTAGTAATTATTTTGAAATGACCCCTTATGAAAATGGTTTAGATACACCAATTGACTTAACACAGGAAACGTATGGTAACGTGAAATGGGTGGAGTTGTGAAAAACTGAGTTTGAATGTTTTTAGCCTGGGAGTACGGAAACCTCTGGCCAACTGTAGGTCAATTAAACTTTCAGTTGTTGTAAAATACCTACAGTATCATTGCAACAAGTATTTACACTATAACTAAAATAGAATTACATGAACGAGCAAGTGTATACATGGTCACTGGCCACCATAATAAAATCTGTACGTGGTATTTTAATCTGTATCAGACTGGGCATTCCTTAGGGGGTTGTGAATGTGGAGGCTTTGTCGCCCCTCATTATTTCGAATTAGACTAAAGGCTACTGTCACGCTATGATGAACATGCAACTTATGGACTTAGGATTGTGGTTTTGGTTAAAATTACTCTGACCCAGCTGAGATTCAGCTCTGAAATATTCGCAGCAGGCACATCCTGACACATGCTTTCATATTAAAGGATAGCATTACAGTCACTGCAAAATGAGATGAAATTTGATATTAAATACTTACAGTTAATGAACTTGGACCACGTATAATGATTACTGGCTAATGTACAAAATGATTTGTATTTTAAATCAACATTTATCCATTTGGCACCACATAGTTGGTATAAGCAATTAAGCATTAAAGACCGTGCTCAAGGGTCCAGCAGTGGTTCTCTGGCAGTCATATTTCATCTCATTTTACAGTAAATTTAATGTAAAACCTTTATTATGATGTGTTACCTTCAACATAACCATATAATAATAACGAGGGGTGTATATATATATATATATATATATATATATATATATATATATACAGTATATATAAAATTAACACACTTACAGTATGCTATAAGGAGTGCTCAATATTGCACGGGCTTGCTGAATGTTCAAAATGTCCTTGTTTTCTTAATAAACTCTTGTCCATAATTATTTGTGTCTATTATTTTACATGTTTAATTCATTTGCATCTGATTTTATTTTAAGCAACTTATAATGAGATTGAGAGACAATTGAGGAGTTTTTAGTGCTGCCATGTGACAGCTCTGAGGTCTCAGGTTCAATCACGAGATTTCACATTTTACTGTATCAATGTGGGTTTCCTCTGGCTTCTCTGGTTTCCTCCCAAAAACATGCTGGTAGGTGGATCAGCTACTCTAAATTGCCCCTAAGTGTGATTGAGTGTGTGAATGTGTGTGTGCATCATGCCCTGCTCCATGCACAAAGGGTATATTCCCACTTTGTGCCCAGTGTTCTCAGGATAGGATCCAGATCCACCATAACCCTGATCAGGATAAAGCAGTTAGTGAAGATGAATGTATGTATGTATGTATGTACTGTATGTACTGTATGAATGAATGAATGAAGGGTTAAAGTCCTTGTTCAAGTGCACTGCAATAGTTCTTTTGCAGTCTTGGGAATGCACTTTAAATCACAACCTTCAGATTACTAACTCAGAAGCTTAAGAGCTGTGATTTGATCCTGTATGTTGACATATTTCCCTTTGAACCAGGAAGTCAGATTGATGGTATGATGACATGCTTGAAGGATTTGCACAACATGCAATAGTATTTGAGATGTGCCACAAACTTGACAGTAGCTTAGCAGATTAGCTAAAGAGAATTTAAAAAGTTTAACGAGAGCCTGCTTTCAACTGTGGAGGATTTCTGACTGCTGCATTCGCCCATTCCTTTCGACTTTAACAAGAATGATATCATAGATCGTGAGATCCTGTGTTTTTGGAGTCAAGCCGTACGTTTGAGCCAACTGGGCGGCATCTGACACTTCCGAATGGTAGATAAAATTATATTACCCCCTCTTACTCATGAAAAAGTCCTAATGTTGTGTACAAAGATGGAATAATGTTTTCAATCTGTCTGAGGTAGCAACAAATTCTGGCAGTGAACAACCCCAAGGTGGTAAATCATTCCTAAGGGATGTGCTGGTCACATAAGTTTACATAAGTGTCCCAAAAGTCTCCACACAGAGGGGACTATGTTTGCCAGCACCACGTCGGTTGTGCCTTCATCAGTGGATGTTCGTGGACGTCCACTTCTCGGATGGTCTGCAACAATTCCAGTCTTTTTGAATTTGTTAATAAGCTTGGCAGCAGCGTCGGGTGTGATGTGTTTGTCATGTTTCTGTTAAAGTCCATCGCAACCTTGCGACAGCTTCCCGATCCAGCCATGAGAATCATTTCAATACATTCTTCTTTTGTCAAAGGCATTCTTAAAGGCTGTCTGGAAAAAAAAATACAATATATACTAAGTATGTAAAATTTTGGAAGACATTTTGCTAAAAAAAAAAAAAAAGTCTTAATTTCCCCTATGGATGGAGACCTCTGGGACAGCCTGTATAGACTTGCACGAATTCCACCCTTTTCAAAATGAATAAACTCCAATTTTCCAATCTGGAAAAGGCAATAGTGCACAGGAAGATGTGAGGGAACCATGTTTGCTGCTAATGAGCTGCTACTTGACTTGCCCTTTGGGATGGGACTTATAAGGTGTAGAGAGTATTTAACTGGTTGAACACAAGGCTAGTACAGGCTGAGTCATCAGAAAGGTGTTAATTGTTTTCTGGGAAGTGACGAACTTTTACATCGAAACGACATTATCTCCAGAATTTTTTTTATTTTATTTTTTTAAATTTCAGGGTATGCTATCATACTGGTGTCCATAACGCTACCGTGAAATGGGTACACAAAGCTCTGAGCTTCTTTGATTTGAATTTCAGAGGCACTTTTGGGGGGTTTTGAATGAATATGCCCTGCTGGGTAAGGGTTAGAGCAGCAAGGCTCGTGTTCTCTGTGGTGGACTTTTGCACTCTGATGTGCAGGAAATGCTTTTAAATCAAGTTCTCTTTAGGTTATTGATGCATCGCACTAACTTGGCTGTGTGTGTGGAGTTTTCTCCCTCCGTCCCTCCCTCCCCCTCGCTTTTCACTCCCTTCTTTCCTCGTCGTCAGCACTTTGACTGAGTGTGTTTCGCTCATTCACAGCTCACTCACTAGGGCTCTTTACTGTGGAAGTAGTGTGGAAGTGCAGAACTCAAGTTCCCTACTCTCTCCGTATGAACAGCCTCATACTTTATTCAACACAGTTGCGTTTTCTAGCAAAGCGACATTTTCCTCCACACTGGACTTTAAACGCGTGTCCTGAAGGAAAGTAACCTTTTATCGAAAGTGTTTTTGAAATGTTTCAGATGAATTTTGGGCGAAATGAGCAATTAAATTAGCATTAGCCGATGCTATTTTGCTTAGCTCGCTATCAGTGCTGTGGCTGTAGCTTACAGAGTGCTAACAGTTAGCCTACTAGCTAATCCGATAGACTTAATATTGTTCGAGGAATTTAGCTGGCTTGGTATTGCTAACTTCATAGAGCTAGCTATTTATAAAGGCAGCGTTGCAGTTTACAGACTTGGTAGTTGATGTTTAACTGTTTGTGCTCTTGTCTGAAGGGATTTTTGCATTTTTAAAGTTGCTATTCACACTTCTTGTTTTTGACAGCGAGGCCGCGAATTAGCCATCATCTCAGTCTCCAGTTAGCTTAGCCTGTTAGCTAGCTAGCTAGTCGAGTGAGTGAGAGAGTGAGTGAGAGAGAGAGAGACGTTGCTAAAGTTCGGTGCTGTGCCTCGAGATGCCCGCGATGTTGGAAAAGGGTACGACGGAGATTTCAGGGAAAAGAAGAGGCAGAAACTCGGTGAACAACCCGACAAAAAGTTTTACTTCCAACGGCAACAGTAACAATTCTTGGGAGGAAGGAAGTTCTCCTTCCTCCAGTGATGACGAGCACGGTAAGTCACGAGTGGTAGCCTCGAACACTCGGCACAAGTTCTGCCACTTTTCCAGCCGGTTGTGAGTCTGATTTCTGGCCTTGTTTTTGTGTGATAAGGTGCAGGAGGGATGCGAGTCGGCCCGCAGTTTCAGGCTGTAGTTCCAGACTACGACCCCGGTAAAGTGTGCTGGACTTTTCTGAGCTGTAGTGAGGGAGCAGGTTACAGCGCGCGCGAGCCTCCAACACAGCCCGTTGTTTGCCATGAGAGCTGCAGCACACTGCACCACTGTGTGCTCTCTCTACTCCTGACTCATGCCGTTCGCCTCAGATAACATGCCTGACTTTCATAACTTCTCATTATTGCCATGAACAGAGAGTGATCTTTCTGCACTACACTGGAGTCTTTTGCTTAATATTTATTATTCAAGTAAAGTCAAGTGGCTTTTTATTGTCTTTCCTCTATACAACTCTTATACACTAGAAACAAATGTCGTTTCTTCATCACCATGAAGAATATGGCCGAAAGTATGTGGACACCTGACCATTACACACTCATGTGTGTTTGTGTTTGTGTTCCTTTCCCCAAACTTTTGCCACAAAGTTGCACACAACTGCATAGAATCTCTTTATATGTGTGTGTGTGTGTGTGTGTGTATATATATATATATATGACTCACCGTCTACTGTATTAGGAACACCTGCACATTCTTGCAGTTATCTAATCAGCTAATCAGCAGCGCAGTACGTAAAATCGTGCAGATACAGGTCAAGAGCTTCATTTAATGTTCGCATCAAATATGAGAACGAGGAAAAGTGTGATCTCTGTGACTTTAACCGTGGCATGGTTGTGGCAGGAAGTCTACAGTAACTCAAATAAGCACACTTTAGATTCCTGTTTTTGGCTGACAGGAGTGGAACCCAGTGTGCTCTTCTGCTGTTGTAGCCCCTCTACCTCAAGGATTGATGTTTAGTGCATGCTGAGATCCTCTTCTGCTCACCACGGTTGTAAAGAGTGATTATTTGAGTTACTGTAACCTTCCTGGCGACTTGAACCAATCTGGCCATTTACCTCTGACCTCTCTTAAGAACAAGGCATTTCCACCCACAGAAATGCCACTCTCTCAATGGTTTTTTTTTTTGTTTTGTTTTTCTCAGCATTCTGTGAAAACTCTAGAGACTGTTGTGTGTGAAATTCCCAGGAGATCATCAGTTTCTGAAATACTCAAACCAGCCCATCTGGAACCAACAACCATGCCACGGTTAAAATCACAGAGATCACACTTTTTTTTCTTTATTCTGATGTTTCATCTGAACATTAACTGAAGCTCCTGACCCGTATCTGCATGATTTTTTGCATTGTGCTGCCACCACATGGTTGGCTGATTGGATAACTGCATGAATGTACAAGTGTTCCTAATAAAGTGGAGGGTGAATGTGTGTGTGTGTGTGTGTGTGTAGGTGTATATCTATATATATATATATATATATATATATATATATATATATATATA
>CM075012.1:20160482-20170906 GCA_037576675.1 Pangasius sanitwongsei
TATGTGTATGTGTGTGTGTGTGTGTGTATGTGTATATATATATATATATATATATATATATATATATATATATATATATATATATATATGCAAGAATATGTATTAAATATATGATCTTAGCAGCTTCTGAAACAAACGCTGAGCTGAGCTAGTCAAACTGGTAGATATAACCGGTATCTAAATTACTGCTATGAATGCAACATAGACATTTTGTTTTAAAGAAAATTACACGACAGCAAAGCAGTTAGAAAATTCATACTATTTATTGATCAATTTAATGAAGTAATTAGGATGCTGGAAAATAACTTAATAGCTTGTAAAGATGGTGTACCAGCTTGACTGGTTCGGCCTGTGATCTTGCGGCTGATAGCCTGTCAGACCAAGCTTGGTGTTTTCAGCTGGGTAATTATTTATCTTAATAACTCGGCACAGGAGTTAACAATGGCCAAACGTCAATGAAAACATGCTAATGGAGCTATTATCTCCAGCTCACTTTGAAGAATGTTTCTGTTAGACGTAAGCAAATAAAAGAGGATCTTTATTGTATAAGCTGGCACAGAGAACGTTATCACACAGTTTAGCCAAGATTTTATTGAGATAATCTTAAAAGACTGCTGTCATCGCAGGGTAAAACAGGCTTTAGCAAGAACAAAACGCCATATTAAATAACAGATCCATTTTCTCTGCTTTATTATACGTGACTCTTGTGCGTTTTTTTTTTTTTCTTTGTCAGAAGTGGCCAAGGCGAGCCAGGAGAGAGAGAATCTGGGGATGTTGGTGTGGATTCCTAACCAGACTCTGCCAGAGTCTAAATGTGAGTTATTTGTTAGGGTGTTCTCCATTAGCTGTAATCTCACTGTTTATATAAATTATACACTACAGGCCAAAAGTGTCTAAGTAACACTAACATTAAAAAAAAATCAAATAAAATAAACATGACAAGTTTTTCCCCAAGAGTTATTGAAAAGTAATATGTTAAACACAGAAAAAAAGATCTGATGATTAAATATCTGCAACAGACAAAAACTGCTTCTTAATGGACATTATCCTCATGTTCTTGATTAATGAATCACATCAGGTGTATAAATAGAAGAGCGTTTAGAACATAGCATAAACAACATAAACGATTTTCCGAAATGATTTGTAAATTTATTAAAAAATTAAATACAACGTTTACGCAAGCTTTCAGACTCTGTTATGAAACTCAGAGTGAACTATGGTGCGTCCCCTTTCCACTGATCATCCTAGAGATGTTTTACAGCTTTATTAAAGCTGATTGGAGAAGATTTGGAAATAAAAAAAGCCTCACAGTTGTCAGTTCATGCAAGAGGAATTGTCCATAGATCTCTGAGACAGCGTTCTTACTTGACTAGTTGGTCTGGATTTTGTGTGAATATGATATTTCTGATTTTTTTTTTTTTACGTGACACACTCCAGACCGTGCCGTGTGAAAGCAGTGTACGCAGCAGCGGTGTGATGCTGCCCACCTTTATTGCATTCTTTTTGTTCAACAGCACGGTCATGGAGTGTGTTAATCCGCTTATACCACAGTGATTTGCCAGTGATCGCGATGTTTAATTGATTAACGAACCACGTCATGCGCTTTTGGCGGTTTATAGTTAGCTGTGGAATATCCAAGAGGCAGTTTAGTTCCTGTTTACATCTACGTTATAGCCGCGATAGACAGTCATTCCCTCACCGCTGTCTCTGTCTCTCTTGCTCTCTCTCCAGAAAAAGACTATCATATTTTACTGAGAAACCAGAGCATGTAAACTCTTCTGTCCTGAAGAAGAAGGAAGTCTTATCCTGTGCTGATAAACTTTGCAAAGCACTGTGACTGTTACAAAGACTCCTTCCATGTACTGTATGTACAAAAAAACAAACAAAAAAAAGCAAAGAACATCGTCAAAATCAACAATTATACCGTGCTTTTTACTTTGTTAAGCAACGTGTTTTTTAAATACAGTTATTATTAGTCTTAGATTATGTGTATAGGACATGTATAGAAACAATAACATATTAGGAAGAGCACATTAATATAAACCTGTCGTTCATGTTACAGCTGGAAATACTGTCCAAAAATAATGCACACCTTCTGACCAATCAGATTCAAGAATTCATCTGTGCTGCAGTCTGAATTTTTCATTTGACAGAACATTGTGAAAACCTGTGTATGCTTTTCATTATGGAGTATACCTTACAGATTTATCAGAAACAAAAGTGGACGTTTGACCAGAATTACAGGATAATGAATAACGTGCAGCTCTGTGTATTGATGAATAACTTCACTCTGCACCCCCCCCCCCCTTTTTTTTTTAATTTTCCTCAAACAGTGGATGAGTATATTGCAATAGCCAAAGAGAAACATGGGTACAACATGGAGCAGGTAAAACTATTATCATTTTGAGTTTGTTTTTTTAAAGCTTTGTATTTCAGTGCATGTAAAATTTACATGTCTCTTGATCTTATTCGGATTCATATTTTCTGTATGCAAGCTATGTATCAGATAATATGATCGGTAGTTAATTAGAACGTATATTTACTTATATATCGGGATACCTTTTCTTCCAGGCATTGGGAATGCTTTTCTGGCACAAACACAACATAGAGAAGTCTTTAGCAGACCTGCCCAACTTCACTCCTTTCCCTGACGAATGGACAGTGGAGGACAAAGTGCTGTTTGAACAGGGTTTCAGCTTTCACGGCAAGACTTTCCACCGCATTCAACAAATGGTGAGCCTCCACAAGCGATTATAGCACTGCGCTTATAAAGAAGAGCATTAAACATACCCAGGCTGTATCTTGGGGACTTTAAATCGCAATTTAGCCCTCCACTAAAGGTCTGTAGCTGCCAGTTATCCTGGCAATCAAGTGAACTAACGGTGACTAGTGTACTTTTATTTGTTGTTATCCAGGTTAATGACTTTAACCCTGTGAATAATCATGACATGTTCAGTGCTTTTATTTGATCTCGATGCATAAATATATATATATATTTTTTCTTTCTTCCAGCTTCCAGACAAGTCTATTGCAAGCCTTGTTCGATTCTATTATTCCTGGAAGAAAACGCGCAGCAAAACCAGTGTCATGGACCGCCACGCACGCAAACAGAAGAGAGATCGTGAGGAGAGGTCAGCCATTCATATACGTACAGTCAGGTCTCATGACTGTGTTTATGACTGAATTTATACATAAATATTTGAACATTGCAAATGTTATTGTTTTAGCCGTATTACATTATTGTTGAAATTTTAATTTACTTTAAGGATATTTGCATCCAGATTGAGTGAATGATGTAGGTATCATGACACTTTTTACATGTGTTGCCCCTCATCCCTTTTTTAAGAGACATAAAGTAATTGGGCAAGCTAACATCATCTAACAAATCCTGTGCCGTCAGTGACTGCGTGAAGTCAGAAACCTATAGACGTCACCATACCCTGGGTTTCTTCCCCAGTGATGCTCTGCCAGGCATTTACTGCAGCTGTCTGCGTTTCCTGCTCGTTCTGGGGGTGTTTTGCCTTGAGCACGTGAAATGCATGCTCAGTTGGAATCAGGTCATGTGATTGACTTGGCCAGTGCCTTCTCTTCCCATCATTCTGGCACAGGTTGATCTGTCCATAGGAAGTTGTTCCAGAATGTACAGGCTTTTTAGACGTTTTTGGATAACTCTTATCTTGTCTTCCTGTTTTTGAGGCTTATGAGTGGTTTACATGTGGTGTACATGTGGTAAACCCTCTGTATTTATTCTGGTGAAGGCTTTTCTTGATTGTTGACTTTGATACAGATACACGCCTACGTCCTGGAGGGTATTCTTGATCTGGCCAACTGTTTTGAAGGGCTTTTTCTTTACCAGGGAAAGGATTCTTCTGTCATCCCTCACACTTGTTTTCAGGGGTCTTTCAGGCCTTTTGGTGCACCGGATTTGTTGTTCACAGCAAACATTAGAATCAGGGAACGAATGTGATCTCCGTGACTCTGACCGTGGCATAGTTTTTAGACAAGAGAGGATGGTTTGAGTATTTCAGGAACTGCTGATCTGTTTTTTTTTTCCACACACAACAATCTCACGTTTTTTTTTTTTCCATCATTCTACTGTTTGATGTGAACATTAACCCAAGCTCTTGACCTGTATGTGAATGATTTTGTGCATTGCTCTGCTGCCACATGATGGGCTGACTGGATAATTGCCATCTTAGTGGTATGTGTGTTCTGGAAGCTTCATACCAAGTCAAATTCCTTGTGTGAGTGTGTGAGTGTGTGAGTGTGTGAGTGTGTGAGTGTGTGAGTGTGTGAGTGTGTGAGTGTGTGTGAGTGTGTGTGTGAGTGTGTGAGCACACTTGGCAATAAAAGCTCATTCTGATTCTAAATGAGAAGGGGTACAGGTGTTCCTTTTAAAGTGGCCACCTTCCCAAATTTGTGTCTCACATTATCTTTAAAGCCTGCAGGTGAGATCAGGACATCGCTGCGTGATTAAATTTCACTGTCAGTTTCAGTCTTTATTTTTATTGGTGTTAATCATTAAACCGGTACATTTTGTGAGCTGTTAGTTTCTTGTATTTCTCAAATGATTTATTTCAATTCAATTACTCGTTGTTTTGTTTCCAAGCGATGACGAGGCTGATGAGACAAGCTACAACTCTCCAGGTGACACAGAATTTGAATCAAGCAAGGAGGAAAAAAAAGATGTAAGGATTTTTTTTTTTCTTAGTGTAAAAAGTTGTCTGTATATGAAGTAAGTAAAATGGAAAGAATAAACTGATATCAGGTGTGCTGTTCTCTTGTTTTTTCTGGGAATTGAACTTGCAGTCCTGCACTCACTTGTCTTTTACCTTTGATCCGTTTTGCAATGTTTTTTTTTTTTTTTTTTTTTTCCTTTCAAAGAACGTGTAGTATTTCTCTTAGTAAACCCTCTCTTGTTTTTCCTCAGGGTCCATCTGGACTTGAAAAACAGGATACAAAACCTGCACTTGTCCAGAAGGTACCAGTGCAAAATGATTAAAATGTACTTTATATAGTCTAGCTCTTTTACATATGCATTAGTAGCAGTTACACAGCATACTTTTTAGCATCATGTCCATTTTTTTTCCAGCTTGGGGAAAAGCGACAGTACATTTATTTTGTTTTCTGTCTTCTAACTGAGTAAATCGAGACAAAAGGGCATATAGTGCCTAATAGCAAATGATATTGGTGCTGCTAGTTATGAGTGGCCAGATTCTAGGACATTTTCTTTTACTTCCCTCAGCTCAGGCTTTTTTTTTTTTTTCTTCCTTCAGTTACAAACCATACTTGGCTAATAGGTTTAAGTCCAGTTTTGAACTCCTTTTTTAGGCAGCGCCTCCCACAGACAAACCAGCTCACATTAAAAAGGAAGCACAAGGTCCAAGGAACCACCACCGGGCCAAGAGAAAGCCTCCCAAAGGCATGCACCTGAACCAGAGTGATGTGACGGCCATGTCGAGCAGTGGCCCGGCCGCAGCCAGCGTTCTCAGGCAGCTGGACATGGAGCTCATCGCCATTAAACGACAGGTTTGTCCTATCCAGTCTACATTCATTCAGCATTACCCTAGCATAATGAGCATAGGCTCATTGTCGTAGTGCACATTGAAGCATGTGGTTGTGAAACCTGTGTGCAGATCCAGAGCATCAAACAGAACAACAGCGCCCTGAGAGAAGCGCTTGATACAGGGGTGGAGGAGTTCCGACCTCCTGAGGTAATCACACTGTTCAGCTGCAGTATGTCATACAGTCGTTGTAAATGTTAGGTTTTCTTCCTGTTCTTAAGAATTTAAAAAGTGGAAGTTGAGGCACGGCTGTGGCATGTACAAGGATTCAGGGTTTTTAGGTGTTTAGGTTTCTGTTTTTGATCATATTCGTTTTCCCCTCCGTTATTTCTGTGTTCCTCAGTCTAATTTAAGCGCACTGTTTTCAAAGGTGAATCAGAAATTCAACACACGCTGGACTACAGAGGAGCAGCTTCTTGCGGTACAAGGTAAATTTGCAGGGTTTTTTTTTTTTTTTTTTGAGATTTAGCATATTTGTTTTTTTTAGCTGTTGAAATCCTTTAGAAAAGGATAGTTAGAAGAAATTAATGGTGATAGATAATTAGATAGATAGATAAACAGGTGATATGTGCACATATATATATAAAATTTTTGGTAAATACATTTTTTTCTCTGATTTTTCAGCTATAAGGAAATACGGAAGGGATTTCCAGGCCATTTCTGATGTCATCGGCAACAAGTCTGTGGTGCAGGTGAAGAACTTCTTTGTAAACTACCGTCGTCGCTTCAACTTGGACGAGGTACTGCAGGAGTGGGAGGCCGAGCACGGCGTGGAAGCCTCCAAGAGCTCGGAGGAAGAGAAAATGGAGGTGTCGTCTGAAGAAGGAACCACCACACCTGTACCACCAGAGGACCAGAAGGAGGTCTGAAGTTGTTGAATCAAAACAACACATTCCATATAATGTCATTAACAATATTTATAAATACTCCAGCTGTCAACAGTTTGGTGGTACTTTTAAAAAATTTTATATATATATATGTATGTATTTTTTTCCGTGACATTTTCGTCAACAACCCCAGACACTACTCTTAGAAACATTTGGAGGGGAAGGAGGCAGTGCTGTATGTAATAAAAAAACAAAGCCTTCCCAACATTAAACTAAATTGGGAACTGAAAGAAAATGCTCATTCATTGCTTATTTATTAAAACATTTTGAAAAGCTGGTGTCTCCAGAAGTTTACAGGTTTAGAGGTGCATGTGTAATACACCAAGGCCAGGTCTCTTGCATCTTGCACTTAAACAAATCAGAGAAATAAAAAAAGGTAATCTTAGGAACGCTCTTTGAATAACAGCTTGTTCTTTTGTCCAGGAACCTATGCCCACAGAAGCACAGACCCCCTCTGCCTCTTGAGTGCTCACATCTGAGAGATCAGATGCTCCTGATCCAAATGCAGTCTGCAGTCCAGTTGAAGGCATGTTGTGCTGAAGAGGCACCGACTCGTACCCACCATTCCCACCAGTCTCCTTGCTGCTGCTCCTTTGACTCAGCTGAAATCTATGATTCCTACATGTCCTACAACGTGGATTCTCAACTGGCCCAACCCAGGAATAAGGATAGTCTTTACTTTTGTATTGTCACTGCCAACAGGAAATAGTCTCTCTGTCAGGTCAATGTTGTGCCTGGTGCTGCAAGCGCTGTATTCACTGAACCTTCAGAAACACCGAGGACGCTGGATGGATTTTCTGATCTTCTCAACGACAGAGGAAAGCGTGACTTCTGTTGAAGGTTCAGTAAACATTGTTTCGGTCTCCCTGTTAACTTGCTAGTTACTTTAGCGTAGCATCCAGCTCTTGCATAAGTTTTGTTCCTTATCAGTTTGTACAGTGATCATATTTAGTATGTTTGATTTTAGATGAGTTGTCATTATTGCTATCATGACTTAAGCTATTCATCTATTTATTTACTTAAGTTGTTTGAAAGGAATTAATAGTTTTTCCAATTATGAAAGAGCCTGTATTGAAGAGATGCATAGCCTTGGTTGTATTCAAAATCCAACCTGTGATTCTGTTAATTGGCAGGACAACAAGCTTTGGTGCTGCAAGTAACCGAGATTATGAACTGCCTTTAAAGATATGACAGTGAAGTTGGTTAGCAAAGTTAGGATTTTTATTTATTCAGCCATGTAAGGCATGTTTAACGTGTAATTAAGTGATAGAAAAGTAAAATGATTTACTGCCTCTTTTTCTCCCTCATATTGGCTCTCCCCAGTTCCTCAGTGATGCGCTACAGAATACAGACATTACAGTGGAACTCATGACGACTTGGTCTTGTTGCAGCTTGAATGCAAATACAGGTTCAGCTTTCTTTCAAACCCATTTTAAATTCTGGACGGTTGGCTGGATAGAGCCGTCTAAACGACCAGAAATTAACTATTGAATTATGGGTAAATGGATTAAGCAGGTGTACCTGTTAAAATATTGAACTTCCCATTTAAGATCATCAAATCATTGAATTCAAAATGCAAAATCTTTTTGATTTTGGTATTTTTAAATATAGTGGTTCAGTATATCAGGTTCCCACCTAATTAGAATTTAAGTAAGTTTCTTACGTAATTCATTAAGAAAGATAATTGTTGTTGAGGGTTACATGTGAATATTGCAAAATAAATATGTCTTTAAAAGCGATTTAACTAGGGCTTTTGACTAAATACAGGCTGCCTGTAATAGTACGCTGGATTTTTATTATATATATATATTTTTTAATATTATTTTTGGTATATGCTTTTCTCTTGGGTTTTTAATGATGTGTCCTAAGGTCTGTCTTGCATGCATGGGCAATTATTTGGTGAACTTGGTCCAAGTTTGAAGGTATATTCTCCAGTAAAATAGGAGGGGACGTGCGGATGCAACTTGTTTCAATTATCAAAAGCACTACAGAGTAATAGATGCAGGCTACTGAGTTTTGGACAAAAAATGTCAAATCTGTTCTGAGGTTTTTTAAAATTTTTTTTCTCCATTCATGTTCATTTTCTTTCTGCGCCAGAACCACAAATGGGAAGACTGATTTAGTTGCGTGTGTGTGTGTGTGTGCACACGTGTGCATACATGCTTCAGTGTGTTTTTTGACAGTACATACTTTGCCCACATATAACCGGTTTGTCACTTTAGCAACAGAATAAACCAGTGGGATTTAACCAAATAATGGAGTATGTGTATTTTATGATTCAGAACTGAACACTGCATTGTCATTACTAATCACTGAGGATTTCATTCCTGTTGAGTTTTGCACAATACTTGGAGTTAGTAACTTCATCTTACTTTTTTGTTTGTGTAAAGCGGCTTTGAGACAATGACATTGTAAAAAGCGCTATACAAATAAACTGAATTGAATTGAATTGAATTAATGCAGCTGTGAGATGATTGTAGTGCAATGAGTCAACAGGTTTTTTTTACTGTGCAAAAAAATAATCTACTTACACGTGAGCTTGTATGAGTTTTTCTTATGATGCCACATAATTTGAACAATGAATACTGTTTATAAAATTAGTTCGCTTCACCTGAATGATTACTTATACAATCTAGAAGAACAAAACAGATTATTAAATTAAAAGATTTTCCTTACAGGGCAATAATTCTATGAGATGATGATGGTGGTAATAATAATAAGGGGAATAGTGTATTTGAGCTATAGTCTGTGTATGAAGGGAGGAAAAAAAAGTCCTGTCATAGACCTATACTAATGGTCAAAAAAACAATAACAGTAATAATAATACAGGCAGAAACTGGGGACCATGAGCTAGATGACATCTGCAGTATTTATTTATTTATTTATTTATTTATTCAGAAAATCTTATGTACTAAGCATAGTTAATCCTCAAAAGTAAAACGGATCATGTGTAGAAAAAAGCACTCATACATGAGTATGCTAATAATTTTAAGCTTTGTGGTTCTCAGATCAGTATAAGGCTTCCCTGCACAAAATGGTTTTAGCTCTAGATCTGAGTGTAGTGTTTTGTCCTGTTTTAAAAACAGTGGGAAAAATCTGGTTCTTCATAAGTATATCTCGCCTTTACTTGATCAGATTTGGCTGCCTAGACAGGTGTGAGAGAGATAAAATAGAAGAAACTACCACTGCAAATTTTTATTCCATGAAATAGAAAGTGAAAGCAAATACATCCAGCTGTATATCTGCAGCATTGTGTAAGACTTCTGTGTAATGTACCAGTACACATGTACTGTAAAGTCCATTGTGTTTTTGAAGTTCATTTCTGAAACTGAGAGGAACGTCTCTTGCAGTCACATAGAAGAGAGGTCACAGAAATAGTGAAGAAGTCAGACAGCTTCATCCAGTCAACTCAAGCTACATGGATTCCACCATATGCAGGGTGTGTGCGCTCCCTTATCTAGCTCAGTGTGATGGAAATCATTCTTACAATGTTGTAGGAGCTGTAAAGCTACATTGAAGCTATAGCATGTGTCATTATGTAGCTATTCATTTTAACACTTCATTGTCTTATACATAATTAGCCTGTGACACCCTTCAAAGATAAATCCACCCTGAAATACTTGTATATTCATTTTTATAGTGAACATGTGATCCTCAGTGGCATCCAGGATTCATTGTGTAATGAAATTCTAAATTGATTTTTTTTAAAGAACTTCTTTCATTGGCATGTTGGTCTATTTTCACTTTGGTTTCCTGCATTATATCCTCAGTACATTGGATGTATGAAGATGTAAAAAAAAAATTCACTGTTTATTTTAGGTTTTTTGTGGCACAAGTTTTTATTTATATATATATATATATATATATATATATATATATATATATATATATATATATATATATAGTAGAGTTTAAATTTTATCCATGTATTGAACTGTAAATGAGGTAATTTTTATACCAAAACAAACATGTG
>CM075012.1:20178719-20206367 GCA_037576675.1 Pangasius sanitwongsei
ATGGCTGTAATTCCTAAATGGTAAATGCCATATTTTTGTGGAACCTCTTAAAATAAAACTGAAAGTCTACACTTCGAACACATCTTGTTGTTTGTTTTATTTCAAATCTGTTGTGGTGGTGTATAAAGGCAAAATCACAAAAACTGTCATTGTCCAATTCCGGACCTAACTGTATATTCAGTGTGGCTCTGTTTTCTTTGTGCTCGGGTGATTTTTTTTTTTTTATGTTTTCTATGAGCACTTGGCAAAGCTTTGTTTACTTTTTTCCACCACTGTTTTTCTGACCAATGAATGAAGGAGTTTTATGGTTTTTTTTTTTTTTGTTTTGTTTATGTGGTTTAAACAAACCAAACCGAATAGCAAGCAAACCAAAAATATCAATTTTGCTCCGTTTTGTACTCAGCAACCAGATGAACAGTTGTTAAAGCACCCTGAGACAAATGCTGTACATGCCTGAATACAATAATATAATGAAGAATTCTTTTGTCATTGTCTGTAGTCTTTAAATAGGCTTCTGTAGTGTAGCTGGAATCCACATTTTCACACCTGTTTTGTTTGGTTCAGGAACGCAGTTTGTCTTTCTTACTTTACTTTTCATATGGCTTCAGGGTGTAATATGGTGGAATATCATATCTGAGTGATCTCGGACATGTAAGTCTCTGGTGCTTTTCCAGCAGACCAAAATAATTGCTCATTAATCAGTCATGCTGATCAGCGAGTGGCTTTCTAAACTTTCCAGGGAGCAGACACAACATGACTGCTTTGATAGCGTTAAAGCATGACATTTTTGGAAAATTCCCCAACTTGAAGAGGTTGAGCTCATTATCCCTAGAGCTTAGTGACAGAATTCAAAAAGGCCTCCCACTGAAAATGTAGTGAACTACATACATTAAGGCAACTCTTATTTGGTTGCAAAGATGATTATTTAATACCTTATGTTTTTCCATGTATATCAGGACAGTAATTGGTAATCAGCTGTACAAGAGCCTCGTCACGCTGAGGGAGGTAACTGTTCCGTTTGTGTTTGTGCCCTTTTGCAGGTCATGTCCTTGTCGCGCCGTGTGGACGGGCGGGAGCAGCAGATTGCTCTGCAGCAGCAGCAGTCCTTACTCCCGCTGCGTGGCGGTTTTCAGGACCACTTCGTCATGCCTCCCGAGCCCAAGTACTGCTGCGAGTACTGTCGCATGGTGCTATGTAATCCTCGGCAGACTGAGTGTGGACACCGCTTCTGTGAGAGCTGCATTAACCAGCTGCTTAGGTTGGGACACTTCTAACTTTTTGTCATTACTAAATGTCTTATCACTATAACATGGTTATTATCACGAAGGAAAAAGTGCTCTCCTCCAAGCACATTCAGCTGCCCTGTGATATAATACATGCAGCAGTTACGATGCAGAAACCTCATGTGTCTCAGAAGAAGCATAGCCCTTGCTCTCTCAGATTGGTAGCTGTCGTGTGGTAGGGGAACACCAACATACTGGGGAGGGAATTGGCCGCAAATAATTCAGGTGAAAAATATGACTAAAGTTATATGGTATTGACCTGAAAACATGCTTGGTGTTTTCAGAATTGTGTGTAAGTATCTTAGGAAGAGCTTTCAGCTATCACTTGGGTTTTGGTGTCTAACAAATGCACTTAGAGTTTAACTGAGCTTTATGGAGGGACAAGGTCTTAAAAATGACTATAGATTGCCATAAATGTAGTAATAATTGCAGTAAACTTGGAGGGCTGGTTAGTGAAATATTGACAGTGTCAGCCATTGTCATAAAATAATTTTATGCATTGACTTGTACAGGCAGTCTGGCTAAATCAGACATAATTGTAACAATAAACATTAATTTCTTTCATTAACTTTTTTGTAGTATATATTAATACAAATAGGAAATAAATCCCAAGCTAGTATCTTCACCTATAATTCCTATTAGTGATCCAGAAATAAATAAACCAGGCTACTAGCAGGCAGTGGGGATCCTAAAGCCAGAGATAGTGGAGAGTCTGTCAGTACCTGATCTGAAACACTGACCCAGTTTGAACCATTTTTACAGAAGCTACAATCATTAGAAAGCCAAGAGCTCAAGAAAAAGCCCATCATCTGAAACTAATTAACAAAAAAACTGTCACCACGATTTTATTTCCAGAATAATTATAATATTTAATTAGTATTCACATGACTGCTGAAGGAGTCTTAGACTTTTAATAGATGAAGGTGTATAGCAAAATGTTGTTGAACATGCACTTTGTATAAGAGCATGTACTCCAGGACACTGGTTGCTGGAAAAGATATCAAACACTTTTTTTTTTTTTTTTTTTTTTTTTTTATTCTTTCAGTAAACCGAATCCGGTGTGCCCAGCTGATATGGAGCCATTATCTCAAGATAAAGTAAGCCCCTCCCCATTATATAGCTATTACCAACACTGCAGCTCTAACTGAAAGCTAAAAGGCTGAGTGCGTAGGGTGAGAGTAGGGTGAGAGAAGTGTAACGCCGAACTCTTTGTTTCTTTATGGCCAGATATTTCGTGATGTTTGCTGCCATAGAGAGATTATGACACTGAAAGTCTACTGCCGCAGTGCGAAAAACGGATGTAAAGAACAAATGAGTTTACAGCAGGTTACGGTAAGTTTCTTTGCAGTGCACTCTTTTTAGTTGCATTATACTGAATGTTCATAAAGATAGTGTTATGTTATTTAAAATACAATTTTAATGCACATTGATAAAGACTGATTTCTGATTTAATCTTTCTATAATAAAACAGCTGCCATTTACATAAAATTGTACATCCAGGTTAATGGCTTTGTTGATAGTCATGCATATTAACACTATAATACATTTTCTGCACATTATTAGTCTCAATAAGGAGGGAAGAAAGATTTTCTGACCGTAAGAAAAATAATCTATGTCCTCACCCAAATTAATCTGTCTTTTCCTTTATTCCCTTCTACGCCTCTGTCTCCATCTGCCTGTGCGTCTCCCTCACTGGACCGTCAGGACCATTTGAATATGTGTGAGTACTTTGAGGTGCCCTGTCCGTTGTGTAAAGAGAAGATTATGAGGAAGGACATGCCTGAACACTTGAGCCGTAAATGCAAATACCGTGAGGCCACCTGTGAATTCTGCAAACACAAAATGGCCTTAACGGAGCTACAGGTACCTTTCTAAAGCTGCTTAACCCAGTCAGAGCTCTTTTATCTGACAGAGATGTGGATTCATGATGTTTTTTTTTTTTTTTTGTAAATTAATTCTAAAACATGGATCATTGCTTTGTTAGTACTTCTTCTGTGTTAAATATTTCCCTTCCTGTATGCCAAAAATGCCCCATGACGTTTTGGTTTCACATTAGTCCTGGGAACTTTTGGGGAATCTCCTGCAACACATTTTGAGAGTGCTGGTCCTCGTGCTTTGTCAAAATTGTGGAAGTAGTTACTGTACTTAATTGGGCTGTGGGAAGTCCTAGGAAGTCTAGGTGAAGCATTTTTGGTCATATCTTATGATTATAATGATTACTCACATAGCGGGTTCCCTGTCTTTCTCTGTTTCTGTCCCTCTTTTTCTCTCTCTCATCTAGAAACACAAAGAAACTGTTTGTCCTGCATTTCCAGTAGCATGCCCTAATCATTGTTCATTTTCATCCATTTTAAGAAGCGAGGTAAGAATGAAGTCGGTCATGTTGACGTTGACCTTTGTGCTTACACTGTTTTAATGTCTAGTCATTTTATTTAATGCCTAGTTATGTACTTGCAGCATTTTTTACAGTAGACAGTGAAGTACAGTTGCCTTTAATTTTCATTTCTCATTTTACTCGTTTCTCTTATAGCTGTCCATTCACCAGCAAGACTGTCCAAAGGCTCAAGTCACATGCTCCTTCTTTCGTTTTGGCTGCACCTACAAGGTGTGCTGCTGATATGAGACAATAAAAGCAGTTTTACACCATAAAAACTCACTGTTCTCTTAACTGTCATTTTTTTTATTATGTAATTAGTAGGTTAGCCATGCTGCTAATATCTTTTTAATATTGATAATTAATATTGATAGGTCTTTAGCTCTGAATGAATGATGAGGGCATAAAGGTATAAAAACACAATATAATCAAAAAGACTGTATATATATATATATATATATATATATATATATATAAAAAACATATTTTAAATTGCAGGGTCTGAACCAGGAAATGAGGGAGCACGAGTCAAGCTTTGCCTCAGAGCACTTGCGACTGATGGTGGCCAGAAGCAACACGCTAGAGGCCAAAGTAGGGAAACTTTTATGCTATTTATGTTGAATTTTATAGCCATATTAAATATGCAAGGAGCTGGATTTATGTGTAATAAATTATAATAATGTAATGAGACTCGTGTATAAAAACTGATCTCTGGTCCAGGTACATGTGGCAATACAAAAAACAATTTCAGAATGGTACCAAGACACGTAGATGTCAGAGTTTAAGCTTATCTTATTCATCTGGAATCTCTTCCACAAATATTTGTATGTGTAGATGGAGGATGTCAAGAACGAGCTGTTGGAACGCTACAAGGTTCTCCCAAGTCTGAGCAGTCGTCTTACAGAAGTGGAGGAACAGTATAAGGATATGAGGGAGAAATACCGACAGGTGGAGCAGAAACTATCCAGCGTACAGGTGAGAAACATCTCTTGCTTGCTCCGCACCCGTCACCTGATACTTGTTTACATATCCCGCCTTGAATGGGACTTTCCCCCATGCAGCTATGAACCCAGAGGGCCACCAAAAATAAATGACTGCTCTGAGTTTGTGATGTTGCCTATCCTGGCACAAAAGCCAGATTTAATTGAAAATCATGCAGTCATACCTGGATATTGAAAAAATAGCTACATAAAAAAGCTTACTCTAAAGATGTCGTTGAGAAAAGGCATGCCAACTTGCTTGGTTTAAGAAACCGGATTGTGTGTTCGCTGGCTTGACAGATTTTTTTCCTTTGGCATCTAAATTGAAAACATATATTTCTTTAGGACATTAACACTGATGCTCATAATACACAGTGTTAACAATTAACAAATAGTGATACTTCTTAAGTCTGATTAATTAGTGCAATTAACAGGGTTCTTTTCAATTGCTTCTGCACTCAGTAAATTACTTTACAACTTTATTTCACTTATATTGCTGAAGAATGATGAAATATAATCTAACTAAATTGTATATGTTTTTGGTAGTAGACATTTGTGCTCTCAGTGTGACACAAATTGTGATGTGCATGTAGAAGCTAATGAGCGCGCACTCGGAGAAGCTGCTGGAGGTGGAGATGGAGCTGAGGGAGCTGCGGCCTTTGAGGGCCATGCGTGAGGAGGTGGAAGCTCTGAGGGGCGCCGTGGAGAGTATGCGCTCTGTGGTAGCGTCACTCGACTCTGTCCGCACTGGTCCTGGTACCCACACGCTGAGTGAGTGTCACCTCTGCATATCTGCTTCATGACTGACGTATATACTTATAGAGGTACCAACCTAACTAGACAATCTAATGATACAACCACAGGCTAGTGCATTTAGGTGCATAAATTACCTTCTTCTAAGTCTGAATGTAATGTGTATTTGTAATTTCTTTAAGTGATTTGATGAATATTGTTTACGTCGTTCTGTACCAATTCCAGCCTCATTAGAGACACAGCTGTCACGGCATGATGAGATGCTCAGTGTGCATGACATCCGTTTGGCCGACATGGACCTTAAGCTGCAGGTGCTGGAGACGGCCAGCTTTAATGGAACTCTTATTTGGAAGATCCGTGACTACAAACGGCGCAAGCAAGAGGCGGTGGCTTCTAAAACATTGTCGCTTTATAGCCAGCCCTTCTACACAGGCTATTTTGGCTACAAGATGTGCGCGCGTGTTTACCTGAACGGTGATGGCATGGGAAAGGGCACGCACCTGTCACTCTTCTTCGTGGTGATGCGTGGTGAGTATGATGCACTGCTGCCATGGCCTTTCCGCCAAAAGGTGACACTCATGCTGATGGACCAGGGTCCTGCACGCAAGCACCTGGGCGATGCCTTCAAGCCTGACCCAAACAGCAGCAGCTTCCGGCGGCCCACAGGGGAGATGAACATTGCCTCGGGCTGTCCACTCTTTGTCGCTCAGACTGTGCTGGAGAACGGCACCTACATCAAAGATGACACCATCTTCATCAAGGTCACAGTGGACACCTCAGACCTTCCTGACCCATGACACCTGGACAATTATCTCATTGGTCAGTACCACTGTCATTTTTATGTCACTGAACCTCAAAGTGCTATATATTTGAAATAAATATTTCATTGGTCTGTACCACACCCCTTAGACTGTCACTTTAGGTCCAAAGTCAGGTTTGAACACTCGTGAAGGTCTAGCACTAAGAAGAAATATAAATGCAACTGTAGCATAAATACAGGGTGATTCAGAAAAATGTTAACACCTATATGACACTACAACATTGTCACACTGTTACACAAGGAAGGTTAGGTTACTAATTACGGACTGTAAAATCTAACTTGATTGCATTGTATCCACTTGTGCGCCAAATAAAACAACAATACTCTAAAGAAAAGAAACGAAAGCTAAAGAAAAATGTTGCCAATAAGTGCTAACATTTTTTGAATCACGCTGCATAATTGTAGATGACAGCATAAGGACTGGGTAATATGATTATACGATATCAATATCGAGATATAATAACTTCTTGATGCACTTTTCTAAGCATCATCATTATTGTCAGGAGCCAGTGCTTTTGTAACTCCCTTTATAAAGTCCCACTGGGAACCAACAATTCTGCAAATACAAGCTTTGGTCTTTGAAAGAAACTTTCATTCTTAAATAAGTGCTTTATAAAAGACCAGTGCATTTGAAAGGGAAGCTCGTTAAGCCCATAGCTCAGACATGAGATAATGCTATTATAAAGGTAATCACAAATATGTCGTGTGCTACAACATACTTAGTTATCAACATTTAAAACTTTTCTAATTAGACCTAGCTTGTTCCCAGTAAAATCACGAATTCAAGAAAATGCTATACTTTTATCAGTTAAAAGTGAAAAGTCCTTCTCGTTTCAATTATACATATTAATTTCTTTGATTCTCAGCTCATTCCCTGACCAAAAATAGCATTTACCAACTTTTGAATAGCAGTGTGCACTTAGCTGTTAATAACTGTTAAAAATTCAGTTATTAATTTGGAAGACTTTTATCCAGTGTAGTTTTTACTGAATGTGACTGTAGAGTCCATTTTTATAACAGATTTTTCTATCATGCCAGAGGGCCTGGTGCTCATCACGGATGTTACGAGGTCACAGGATTGGGAAAAACAGAGCAGGAACCGATGAGAAGAATCAACCAAACACAAGCGCGTGCTGAGAGTCTCAGGCTGGTGCTCCTGACACGGTGTAGGCACAGTTTCTTGAGGGACAGGTTTGGATCCTTTGGATCATGGGCAGGGTGTAGGGGAGGTCTCAGATAGCCACAGTGTTCAAGATGGAGCAGCAAGAGCAAAGGGTTTTCACCTCTAATCAAATAAAAGTATGTCATTGTCTGTGTTGGTAAAGACTAAGAGAGAGACAGAATGTTAGGTGATGATGTCAGCATCATGCCAACATGAAGAGCTGCCTTTCAGCCAGAAAAAAAGTAAGAGGGCTCCGTTTGTTCTCTGTAAATGACATGTTAACAGCTAAAAAAAAATAAATAAAGAAGTATTTGAC
This sequence comes from Pangasius sanitwongsei, assembly GCA_037576675.1. Classification (NCBI taxonomy): domain Eukaryota; kingdom Metazoa; phylum Chordata; class Actinopteri; order Siluriformes; family Pangasiidae; genus Pangasius; species Pangasius sanitwongsei. The sequence continues at coordinate 20,186,408 of CM075012.1, forward strand.
TAAAAAATAAAGAGGTGTTTCCAATCAGAGAAAATTAATGAATGGGCCTCATTTATCAATCTTTTAGTAAACTTGTGTGTAAAAAAATTTTCATAAGCCTAAATTTTCAAACTAAAAGTTCCTGTAATCCTGCAAGATCTTTTTTTGGTAAATGATTTTCTTCGCACTCCAGTGTGTATGTTGACCAATGCCAATCTGCTGTTTTGCATTTAGTGATGTCCACAAAACTCCATAAAAGGCAAAGCTCATAGAGAGCTGAAAATAACAAAATGATGACTAAATGATGAAAGTGTACCTCCTAAGCACGAAGTGTGCTAAAACTTCCAGTAATGCAGCACTGCCATTGCTACACTTTGGCTCCCACAGACACACACTAACTCTTCCTCCCTTTCTAGGGTGCTATTTCTTTTCTCCTAATTGAATGGCTAGTGGTATTTGTCATAATTTATGGATTTGTTTTTGGATTGCTTTCTTTCAAGTCATTAATATGAAACAAGTTTCACATTTTCATTAAATGTGTGTGTAAGTGAAATAAATGAGAAATTTAAACGTGACTGTGATCTGTATATAACATCTCAGTAACTCGTAACTCAAATGATTGGCTTCAAATCGTATAATCGGTGAAGTCCACATTAATGAGTCCTTATATGTAAATGTAAACAAACTTGGGAGCTTTTGTAGGATGGAAATACTTATTTCGAACGAACTGGATTTTCATGAATACCACATTAATTATGTAAATGCTCTACGATCGATTTATGAATAGATATGTTGGTATGCAGCTTGATAAATGAGGCCCAGTGTCTGTATTGCAGGCTGTCGATCTGGCAGATAAGCTTTTATATTCAGTGAAAAAGAGATCCTGTGTATCCCACTGTATCCAGTGTGTTTAGTGGTTTCATTAAAAAAAACAAAAAACAACAACTTTTGTGCTGAAGCATTCATATAGAGAAGAACAGTGTGTGTTGAATGTGTTGTGTGCGCACGGTGGTAGAACTTTCTTTTTTTGGTGTATTGGTAAAGGACTGTAATGGACCTGTGCTGTGAAGCATGAAGATGAAAGGAATCCATGAAACATACTGGGGCAAAATAAATAAATAAATTAAAAAAAAAAAATAGATTGCATGTAAGACCAACAAAACTTTACTGCGTTTAATCTCCCAAATGTGTTTACTATTCTGACACATTATTTTTTGTAATGTTAAATATTGATGGATGCTGTGCATCAGAATATATTGTTCTTTTTTTAACACCGTTTGTAATACTAGCCTTTAAGTCTACAGCTATGCTGACAGAAACTTTTACAGTTAACCAGATCACTTTTAAAGAAAAATATTTGCACAAGTGTGGTTTTTCCTATGTGTAATGCAAATGTATATGAATATAAAAAATACAAACATTTTACCATATTTTTTTGTTGTCATTTGTGAATTAAGGTTATGTTAACCTGCCTCAAGTTTGGGGAAACTTTTGCATCTCTCTTGTTTTTGTGTGAAACAAATTCAAAACCTCTTTTTACAGATAAAAAAAAAACAAACCCTAAAATTTCATGTTCATAATGTTTTCTCATTGAAATCTGTAACATGTCAGCATCTATCATTAATAATAATGCATCCCTGTTGTGCTAGTAAGCGTATTTGAATGTGCCTTATTATCCCTTTCATTCATGAATTATTAGACACTTTAGCCAGTTTTTTTTTTTTTAAAAAAAAGAATTTTATTACTCAGTTTTGCATAAAAAGTCATATTTTCATTTTTACCTGAAAATGAGTTTATTAAAAAGTTCTTCTTCAACACCATACATAAACAAAGGTAGAACAAAACTGATTATAAAATAAATTCAATGTGTTTCTAAGCATGTTTGTATCATTCGTTAATTTTTAGAAGTAACATATTACGAAACAGATATTTAATGCAAAGAATTTTGAACTCATAAACTTTTTTTTACTTAACATTTCAATTGTATTGCAAAACTTTAAAATGTATGAGGCTTCATCCTCTTTCTATTAAAACAAGTCATTTCCGTTTTATTAAAAGAATCCTGAAGGCAACAGCACATAAGGATAGAACAATTTAATAGAAAAATGAATAAAGCTGTTCAGGCTAAGATGGAGCTGTAAGTCCTGGGCTTGAGGTAGATATTGGCACTAAGATGTGGGTTATTCTTCTCTTATTTCTTGTTGTGAAATCCCCCAAAGCAGTCTGGAGAGGGGGCAACTTGACGCTCGACACAGATGTATCTTGTTTTCCTTGTGCACGCTTCGTAACAGCATCTTATGGCATTCTTGGTGACGGCACTCCTAAGCCAGTGTCTTCCAGAATATCATGAGTTGTTGACCTGGTTCCTTCTCTTTTGCAAAGAGCGAAAAAAGCCCTTTTGCATGCTTGTCAGCTCTTTTGCATAGACCCAGTGTTGATCAGTTGGTCAGGGGCAATCGATGCTCTAGACTTCTGGTGAAAAGCATGTGTGTTCTTCGTCTGGTGAAGTTGCCATGCATTCACACGTACCACATTCAGGAGGTGGTCATAAATTCAATTGTAACTTCTTTTGTTCTTTTTTCGGTGTGGATCCACACCCTCCCATATGACTATTGTAAAAGCAAATGGACAAAGAAGTTTCAGTATCATGGTGCACACCATTTCACTCCACCTTTGTGCAACATCCTGAGGGTATACACCAGCACTGGTTGATGTCACGTGAACGACAGCCTTATGTAAATACCTCTGTGGATTCTTCACCTTTAGTCTTCATTGCAAAATTCCCCATGAACAGGGTGGAACCCCTTGGTAATCATTACCTTTTGATTCTTTTGAGGCAGGAAAAACATCTGGGGGGAAAAAAGACCAGATGTTTCTTTTTCTAATCTTCAACTGTCCAGGTTGGGTGAGCCTGTGCCCACGATAGCCTCGGATTCCTGTTCTTGGCTGACAGGAGTGGAACCTAATGTGGACTTGTGCTGTTGTAGCCCATCTGCCTGAAGGTTTAATTTATTACTGTTTACTGCTCTTTATACTAATTTAATTATTTTTGAAGTCATCTTTGCTCTACGGCATTTCTTTTTTTATGTGCCTAAGGATTTGCTGAATTTTTGGTACTGTCTGCTAATGTTGCATTTGAGCAAAGGGTCTCATGATTCTGCCATCTTTTGACAACAAATTTAATTTGCATTAAATATGAATTTGGTCTACCATGACCTGTCCACAAGCGTGGACACCATGCATGAAAAGATTACCACAGTCAACTGGTTTACTTTAAGTCTTTATTTAAGGCATGAAAAAATTCAGCCAGGTTCAAAGTCTCAAGCAGTCAAATTAAGAGTCAGTGGGAATCAGGAAAACAGCTATCACTAGACCTAAGATAGAAATATCGACCATACTACCATAATATCGAACTGTAAAAGGGAATGAAGATATGGATGGTTTAAGACATACTGTAGAATATGAGTAAATGAGTCCTGTTTATTTTCCAGCTTTTCCCTAGCTGACCACACGGTGGCAGTGGTGCACAACCTGCTCTTACAGTGAAGAAGACTTGTACAGTGAGGAAAGCACTGCACAAGTCTTCACCTTCCTGTGTAGCCTAATGGCTTTCATACCCTATATGTAGTGCACTAGCCTTATGTCCAGCAGAGAGACGTATGAGATTCAGCCATTGTATAACAAAAGTACACAGGGATATTAAACAGGGATATCCAAAATAAGTAAACTAACACTTAAGACCTATTAACTTCTGATCTGATCTGGTCGTGTGCTAGGGCTTTAAAAGTTTTGCTAGACATCATTCAAGTGGCCTTTTTTAAATCGCTGGTTTACTTGTTACACTTGTAGATTTCTGCATGAAATACAGAACTTGTTCATGACAACTTACAATGTACATTAGAAGCTATGTACAAGTAGCAAAAGTCAATCAAGAAGTTTTCTTTTAACAAATTTTGTTTTTGAGAGCATGAAAATGGGTTAAAGCACAAATCAGTGGTAGAGAATGTCAAACTGTCACATCAACAGGAGAAACATGGTCTCAAACAGCCTACTGCAAATTTTTCACAAGCACAGAAATATAAAACAAAGTTACAGGTAAAAAGAAAAAATCCACCACTGGTGGATAATCATGACCAGATAAATATGACCATTTTTGGGGGGAAAACAAACCCACAAGTGAAACAAATCAGTGATGAGATGTGGCCTGGTTCTGTCACGTTTGGTCTATTGTGCTATTGTCACTGAATTATCAACTGAATTATCAAATACAGACTGATTTCAAAAGAATTCTTATTCTAAAATATATATATATATAGTATATATATGTATGTATACTTATTCTAATATATATATATATATATATATATATATATATATATATATATATATAGTATTATGTATATATATATTTTTTTTAAACGAGCATTACCAACTGGGTATTGGAAAATATAGCCAGTTAACGTGGGGCCTGATTGCCACAAGGAGGCCAAGATAAATGCAGCTACTGCTATTTCTACTACTAACATTACTACTACTAATACTACTACCACCACTACTACTGCTGCTGGTTATTACTACCACTACTTACTATTACTGCTACTATTGCTGTTACTACCACCACTACTACTTACTACTATTACTGCTACTGCTACTGCTACTATTGCTGTTACTACCACCACTACTACTTACTACTATTGCTGCTACTGCTACTATTGCTGTTACTACCACCACTACTACTTACTACTACTACTAACATTACTACTACTAATACTACTACCACCAGTACTACTGCTGCTGGTTATTACTACCACTACTTACTATTACTGCTACTACTACTATTGCTGCTACTACTACTACTACTACTTAGTACTACTACTTACTACTACTACTAATACTACTACTACCACCACCACTACTACTGCTGCTGGTTATTACTACCGCTACTTACTATTACTGCTATTATTGCTGTTACTACCACCACTACTACTTACTACTACTACTAATTCTACTACCACCACTACTACTGCTGCTGGTTATTACTACCGCTGCTTACTATTACTGCTACTGCTACTATTGCTGCTACTACTACCACTACTACTGCTGCTGCTGGTTATTACTACCACTACTTACTATTACTGCTACTGCTACTGCTACTATTGCTGTTACTACCACCACTACTACTTAGTACTACTACTTACTTTACTACTACTAATACTACTACCACCACCACCAGTACTACTGCTGCTGGTTATTACTACCACTACTTACTATTACTGCTACTACTGTTGCTGTTACTACCACCACTACTACTTACTACTACTAATACTACTACCACCACCACCACTACTACTTACTACTACTAATACTACTACCACCACCACCACCAATACTACTGCTGCTGGTTATTACTACCACTACTCACTATTACTCCTACTACTACTATTGCTGTTACTACTACCACTACTACTTACTACTACTACTACTACTACTACTCCTACTCCTATTACTACTACCACCACCACCACTACTACTACTACTAACATTACTAATACTACTACTACCACCTCTACTACTGCTGCTGCTACTAATACTACTACTGCTAATATTAATATTATTATTGATAATAATATTTTTGAATAATAGTATTATGCATATAATTTGTATACTAACAAGATATTTAAAGTGACAGGTTTTACAGATGCTCCTTCTATAAAGTAACAACAATGGTCTAAATAGATATATGTATTAAGATAACAGTGAAATAATCAAAATAATTCTTCTGAATGTAATATAAATGTGGACTTTTATTCCATGTGCTTCTAAGGATTTTTCCCACATCTCCTGTTGTTTCTGGGAATCTTTTTTCCACCAGTTATTCTTCTCCTCTTTGTGGTGTGTTTGTAATCCATCTCCTAATTGGTTTTCACAGCTATTTGTTTATACGCTCCTCCCTTTTTTTTTTTTTCGCTTTAGGTATTGCGATAGATGTTTTCCTTGATCCTATTTTTAATGCCTTAAGTAAGTGTGTTAATCATGTAACAGTACACTAAGAACTGGCACCATCTAGTTATGTATCAGATGAGGTTGCATTTGTAGACTAACTGATTTGTTTCTTGTTGCAAAATTAATGCCCACGAAATTGGAGGCAAAGACTTATTTCAAGTGTGGCAGCTCCCACTGTGTGCCAGCCATCTCACCATGCCCTTGGCAGCACATGGAAGTGATACCTTCAAAAAACAGTCTTCCTTATGGTATTTGGCCATTTAATTTGATCCTGGATGTGTCACATGTCTATACTGATATACTATTTTCAGTTGAGGGCAAAAGTTTACGTACACCTTTTGTCCCCCCACAACTCCATACAATTCTTTTGTTTACATCAGAGGTAATATTAAAGCAATCATTTAGTGTCAGATTTATTTCAGCTTATTTCACTTGTTATAATGACTTTTAGAAGCTTCTGTTTGGCCACTTGTCATAATTAGTATATAATTTGGAGTGCACCTGTGGCTGTAAAAGGACCTACCTTTAGAGACACTGCCTTTTTGCCCATGATACCATGGCAAAATCCAATCAACTCACCCAAGACCTCAGCAAAAAGTGTGGACCTCCACATGTCCAAACAACTGAAGGTGCCACAAGAATCTGTACAAACAATATACAGGAAAGTGCCACAAATCAGCTAACAGGGATGAATGAACTTTGGTCTAAAAAGTTCAACTGAACCCAAAGACAACAACAAAGGAACTAGTGTTGGAGACATCAGATACCAAAGTATGTAAAGCCACCATAAAGAGAGTCCTACATTAACATGGCCTGACACACAGGAAAAAAGAAGCCCCTACTAAGACTGGTATAAAAAAATAAATAAAAAAGCCAGACTGGAGTTTGCAGGTGACCACCAGCCTTTCAGAGGAATGTTCTCTGATCACATGAAACGAAATTGAACTCTTTGGCTGTAATGATCAACACTATGTATGGAGGAAAACTGTGAGACATGGGGATGGCAGCATCATGTTGTGGTGGTGTTTTGCTGAAACGTGACTGGTGCCCTTCAGAAAATAGATTGCATTATGAGGAAGAAGGAGTATGTAGAAATATTGAAACAACACCTCAAGACAACAGCCAGAAAGTTAAAACTTAGTCGCAACTGGGTCTTTCAGCAGGACAATGATCCTAAGCATACCTCCAAAGTTGTAACAAAATGGCCTAGAGACAACAAAACTGAAAGTATTGGAGTGGCCGTTACAAAGCCCTGACCTGAATCCCACACAAAATTTGTGGACTGAATTGAAAAAGCGTGTCTATCCATTTACATTTACATTTATGGAATTTGGCAGACAGGCTTATCTAGAGTGACTTCTATCAAAAAGTACATCCTGATACTGGTTCACTAGTCTAGAAACCAGTCTAGAAACCCTGTTGGGGAGGTAATATAGGAAGTAAAGCACACAGACAACACAATTTTTTTAAATTAAAGTGCTAATTTAAGTACTTCAGGAAGAGGTAGGTCTTTAGACGTTGTTTGAAGACTGCCAGTGACTCAGCTGTTCATACATCTAGGGGAAGTTCATTCCACCACCTAGGTGCCAGAACAGAGAAGAGTCTCGATGCAGGCCTTCCTTGTACCCTGAGCGATGGTGGGACCAGTCGAGCAGTGCTAGAGGATCGGAGGGAGCGTGGTGCAGTGAGGGGCTTTGAGGTAAGTGGGTGCTGGTCCATTTTTGGCTTTGTAGGCAAGCATCAGTGTTTTAAATCTGATGTGGGCAGCTACATGAAGCCAGTGGAGGGAGTGCAGCAATGGGGTGTTATGGGAGAACTTAGGAAGGTTGAAAGCGAGTCGTGCAGCTGCATTCTGGATCAGTTGCAGAGGTTCGAATGGCGCGCAGAGGTTCGAATGGCGCTCAGAGGCAGATCTGCCAGGAGATGCCCCAACCTGTTAGCGTAGCAACGGGGTGGTGCTACAGTTAGGGTGTACAATTGATGTACAACGACACCAGATTCAAGTTCAAGCAATTAAAAGGCGATGCCACCAAATACTAAGTGTATGTAAACTTGGCTTTCACCCACTGAAAAGCTGATAAAAGTAAATAGTAAATAAAGGCTGAAATAAATCTGTCACTTAGTTGTTATTTTGAAATGAGCTCTTATGGAAATGAAGTAGATACGCTAATTGACTTAACACAGCAACTTGAACCTGAGTTTGCGTGTCTTTATGCGTGCCTGGGTGTTTGTTAACGTTCGGCCTCAGCCGTATGTATTACAGTGATGTGTAGATTTGGACGTGGCACAAATGTGTCAAGTACATACACCGGTCTCGCGCACAGAACACGCCCCCTGTTTTTTTCCGTTAATGGATTCTTCATATTTAAACATGCAGGGGGCGGAGCTTGCATCGCTCAGGTGACGGCTGCTCAGCTGGATGCGCGCGGACACACAGGCAGAGCTGCTGCTAACGGTAACAGCTGCTAACTCTCAGCTGAGACGCACACAGAGGAAACATTTGTCCCCTTGCTACGGAAAAGCGAAGTACAGTTGCACAATACTGGTTGGGAGGGAAAAAACCAGGTCAGCATTATGTTCAGCTGGGTGAACAAGGAGCAGGGTGGAAGAAACAAGGAGGGCGACATGTTTCAAACGGTGACTGAGGGACTTCAGAGTCTCTATACTAAAAAATTACTGCCTTTAGAAGAAGCCTACCTTTTCCATGACTTCCACTCCCCGGCCCTGGAAGAAGCGGATTTCCAGAGCAAGCCCATGGTCCTTCTGGTGGGACAGTACTCCACAGGCAAGACTACTTTCATAAGGTAATAATATAATCCATATTAACAAAAAATATAAGTATGAAGCACTGTTAAAGTGAATCCGCTTTATCATTAAAGCAGCGACGCACAGTCTGTGTCTTTCTTTACAGAGGCTTTAAATATGGTTGAAATGAAAGTGTGTAATGTTTGACACAGCCTGTGTGCATGAACAGACAGAGTGTATAGTGTGGAGTGGTCACTGAGGCGTCTGCTCCTGGCAGTGATGAAGAAAAGCCAGCTCACAGCAGCCTCCCAGTCCCTCAAGTGCTTTTCCAGGGCACCATGTTGCCCATCTGCATCTTACAGCCTTCTTTTCAAAGGACGTCATTAAAGAGCTTAAAGCCTAACAGCAGTGCTACCTTCTATTAGAGAGGCTGCTGGAGTATGTGTCATTTACTTTACCACTCTTATGACATTACAATATGACATTATTACCACAATATATTAACATACCCATGTAACCTGTAACTCACTGGATGGTAAAAGATATATTTTTGCACCAAATGTTTTAACCTCCCCCCCCTTCCCCTGAAAAAAAAACTTCATTTTTTGCATGGTTGTAAAAACGTAGAGTAAAAATAATACTTTTTAGAGTGTAGTGCCAAAATCTTCGTAAAAAATGGGGACAGAGATTTTTGACTTTAGTGAAAGTCATTTTGCAACATCACACCAATTACACTATGTAACAATTTTTGTTCCTGGGTAGTAAGTATTATTTCCTAATTGCTTATGCCTCAAACGTATAGAAAATGGCTATTACTCCCTTCAAACTTTGCTTTTGTGACCAGGACACTGGTATATTGTAATTTACATATTTTCATTGAAAAAAAAGGCAAATTTGCGTTCAAAGTCCACTATATCCTGGTGGAATCGCTCGCCTTGCTTCTCCGAGCACGCTCCCATGTTCTCCTTGAATTTTATTAAGCGTGCATCAAGGATATGGACTTTGAGAGACATCCTGTAGCCGGTTGTGCCGAGTTCTTCACCAGAGGCTCAACCAGCTCCACATAGTTTTCAGCTTTGTGATTGCCCAGGAAGCCCCGAACCACTGTGATAAAGCTGTTCCAAGCCGCTTTCTCCTTCCTGATGGGCTTCTTGGGGAATTCCTTGCACTCCAAGATCTTCTTTATTAGCAGTCTAACGAAGACATACAGGCGTTGACTTTTGCCTCGGACAGCTTAGGAAAGAAGTCTTGAAGGTACTTGAAGGCTGCCGACTCCTACAAATTGTTTCATAAGGCATAACTTGATGTGCAGTGGTGGTATCAGCACCTTCCGGGGGTCCACCAATGGCTCCCACTTGACGAGCGAACCTCCACAGAGCGAACTTTGGTAGTGTGCCTTGGTGTCCTTGCTCTCCCAAAGACAAAGATGGCAGGGAAACTTGGTAAAACCTCCTCGAAGACCCATCAGGAATGCCACCATTTTAAGTCTCCGATGACCTCCCGGCAGTACTCATCATACTTCAATGTGTCCAGCAATGTCTTAATGCTGTATGTAATTTGTAATTTTGAAGTCAGGAAAAAAACAACATATTTTGAAATTTACCTGGTTTTTTTCTGACTTTGTGTGAACGAAAAGATGCAAATTCGCCTGTTTTCTCAATGAAAATGCTTAAATTTGAAAAGACCAGTGTCCTGGTCACACAAGCAGACTTTGAGAGGAATAATAGCCATTTTCTATACTTTTGCAGTATAAGCAATTAGGAAATAATACTTACCACCCAGAAAAAAAAAAAAAGTCACATAGTGTTATTCAGGGTTAGGGGAGGGGTCAGTATTAATACCTTATATCTTTAGTCATCAAATCAAAAAAAGTCCAACCATATCACACGTGTTCCTTTGAAATTATGTACGAATAGCAATTGCGACTACTTTGATAAACTCTATTGGTTGTGGTATGTGTAGAAATTTGTATAGACTTGATCATTTTAAATGAAATTGATAAAGTCGAAATGCACACAAATTGGTAGCCGGGCCAAAAAAAAAAAGTCATGATCTTTGAGATGTAAAGAGAGGAAGGACTAAAGAGTGTGATTTAAAAAGTTTGTAATAAAAGTCAAACTGAATAAGTGTTCATTAATAGCTCTACTCAGGTAAACTACAAATATAGTAACAAAGTGCAAGTACTTAAATACTTTCCGCCTCAGCCATTTTGTGAATGTTATGGTGGATACATATGTACATTAATGTTGAGTACTGCAATATGATATTTTAGCTTCATAACAACAGCACTGATGAATTCTCACTTCTGAATCATCAAGGTGTTGATTAATTTTCTATAACAGCTGCTCTGACAGTTGTGCTGGCTGCAGGTTTATATTAATGCACTCATTCTGCTACCATTTATATAGAAACTGCTGATTCACAGGGACCTGAATGACATATGCTCCAAATAATCTAAGACTAATAAGAAACTGATTCAAATTTCTATTTGACAAAGAAAAGCATTTAATCATTGATATGGTGAAGGTTTCTGGAAGGAGATGTTTATTTAATTGAAAATAAAAAAATAGGCTTGTGAGGGAATGACTCTTAATAGCTACTATAATGTAAGTGATAACAGGGACTAACTTGTTTTGTGGACAATCAGTTACATTAAATGTAACTATAAACTGATAAAGTATGCAGTGTCACTCTAATTAAAAAAAAGTAATCACATGCCAGTGTGCTGCGGTATAAGAGGAATAAACAGTAAGACTCATGCTATTTGTAGAAAAGTAATCAGCTTTGTGGTGGTAATAATTGGGCCATAGTACACCACCGTGTTGTTGATTATTTTCCAATAACAGCACTCCCTGTTATGTTTTATTTATGTGATGTTACTATCGTTAATGATGTATGATAATATTAACATTAGAACTAATACAGATTTTCTTATCATAGTATACCATCATAACAGTACATTATCCCAAACTTATTGTGAAGTAAATAATGTAGACATTGGACAAACAAAATGTGCGCTTTTGTTTACACCATAACTAAATATAGATGGCTAAACACAAGTCCATATAAGGATGTCTAAATTGTCAGAACCTGTCTCTTCTTAAAGCTTTTGAAAAGCTTGGTCTAGTTTAAAAGTGTGTGTGGGTGTGAAAGCTAATAAACCTAATGTACAATGTCTCCCTGAGCACCCATAAAAGAAACATAGAGGCCATTATGTGTATTTTGATATTTGAAAAGTGACTCCTGAAAATCAAACAAAATCAATCTAGTGTACTTTTGGCATATGTGAATATTTTGAGGCAAGACTTAGGTTTCGGATTTCCTTATATGTCATATTTCTTAGGAACAGGATCTTACTGATGCTTAAAAAGTTGCTTCCTCAAGTTCAATGGTTTTGCAATCCAAGAGGAGACTAGTGGATTCTTTCTTAACTCGATAATACATTATATAGCCAAAGGTTTGTGAACATCTGACCATCGCACCCATATGTACTTACAGTACAGATTTAATCCGTCTTTGCTGTTATAATATCCTCTAGTCTTCCGGGAAGGCTTTCCACTAGATTTTGGAGCATGGTTGTGGGGGATTTGTGCTCATTCAGCCACAAGAGCATTAGTGAGGTCAGGGACTGATGTTGGGTGAGGAGGTCTGGGGTGCAGTCAGCGTTCCAGTTCATCCCAAAGGTGTTCAGTGGGGTTGAGGTCAGAGCTCTATGCAGGCCACATGAGTTCTTCCTCACCAACCTTGTCCTCATGTACCTCGCTTTGTGCACAGGGGCCTTGTCATGCTGGAACAAGCTTGGGCCCCTTAATTCCAATGAAGGGCAATTGTAATGCTACAGCATACAAAGACGTTTTGTAGACAATTGTGTGCTTCCAAATTTGTGGCAACAGTTTGTGGAAGACCTTCATATGAGTGTGATGGTCAGGCGTCCACATACTTTTGGCCATATAGTGTACATAAAAAAAATCATCATCATCTATTAGTCCCATAAGCCAGCTGCATTGTTCTCCCTGTGAATTACCTGTGTGAGTTTGTGACAGATTTCGGGTATGATGTAACATCCCCTGGTGATCAGTTTTTTTTGGCTTGAACTCAACAGTTATTGTATTCTTGTAAATCTGTTGTGTTCCTTTAGCAAGAAACATTGCTTCTGCCCAGTTGCTGTTAACATTTACTTATACACTGAATTTATTCATCCATTATTTGATCATGAATTCATGTGGCTTATCTTCATCTCTGTTTAACAGTTGGAGGGCGTCAGTCACTAATGTGACTCCATCCCTGCAAAGCAATGAAAAGTTAATGGTTAATTAATGCAGGAAAGCAGCTGATCATATTTACCTAAGCTGCTCCAGTAATTCCTCATGAAATTAATACATTTCAGTGCAGTTTACAATGAGTATATGACTCTTCATGTGTAGTTACCCCCTTTCCTGTTCTGTAGGAAATCACAGTGCATGAGAAATCATACATATCGGTCACTACCTCACCCTTGTTTCCTTGCCTCAGTTTTGAACACTATCACGGAGGCGGTATTATACAGAAACATAACTGCATAACTGTTCAGACTGTTCACAGGAGTATTTTACATAATGTGTCTAAGTAGTTTGTAGGAGGATCACCATTATTTCTTAAAGAGACAGTGTGTGAAATAACAGTACCTTTAAACTCAGCTTTGCCTTTCGCTTTTGGCTCCCCTGGCTGCAGGTATTTGCTGGAGCAGGATTTTCCCGGTATGCGGATTGGGCCTGAGCCGACGACAGATGGCTTCATTGCTGTAATGTACGGGGAGAGCGAGGGGGTTGTACCTGGAAACGCGCTGGTGGTGGACCCCAAGAAACCTTTCCGGAAACTCAATGCCTTTGGAAACGCCTTTCTGAACAGGTAAAGATAATGATGGGTTTCTCTGTCACTGGCTGCCGGATTGGTGCTGGTGGTATTTACTGATTAACTGTTTAACTGATATGGGGTGAAAAGATGCACCAATTTGAAATGGCATAATGTTTATGATGAACACACAAATGAAACAGGTGAAAGTTGGGACAGACTTATGACTAAAATGATCCTGGAATTGCTGTATAGATAAAACGTAATACAATCTATTATTATTAACAATCAATTTGTCTTTCTCACTGTGCATTCATAAACCCTTGCGTTTTCTCAACTCTCTAGCATCTGTTAAAGCGATGTGTGCCTGCACACCTGAGACTTGTCTGAGCGATAAGCATAATTCTCAAATGGAAAATGTCATGTAAAATCTGAATACTATAGTGTACCTGATTTTGTACGTCCACTAAGAACTCCACATTATAACTAATACAATTCTAAGCAGGATGTTACTATGACCCCATTTTCTCTCAGTCTCTCCCGTAACTGGGTTGTTCTCATTTATGTTGATTTAATATAATGCAAACATGTAGAACTGTTCATATCTTCACAAACTTTGCCATGTTGCATCAAAACAGGGCTAAACTGCAGAGTTCCAAATCATAAGCTGCTTAAAAACCTTCTGTATAAGACCATTATTAACTTGAAAATGTATATTGGAATGAGTGTCAGAAGGAGAGATGCTAATAACAAGTGTTATTAGCCAGATAAGCCAGAATAAATCTCTCAAATAACTCTCACACACTTCTGTTGATGTTTAGGACCGTTTTCCCTGTCTACACACCTCTGAGATTCAGCGCATTAAAAACTTAAGCGATTACTGAGTTATTAGGGGAAGGATGGTATGGATGGAATTCCCTATTCTAGATAAATGTAGAATCAGAATTGTTTATAACTTTAGTAAAAGGAACATCAGAATGATTTGTTATTAAGTATAACAGCGCTGTTGGACTTCTCGCAACCGATTGGTCAGAAGGTGTTGATTCATTTTCTATGACAGTTGTGCCTGCTATAATTCAAATCACACGCTCATATTAATGCACTTGTTCTAATATATTACAGTTTCTTTAGTAACAACTCATTCACAGATTATATAATCTACTTCTAATAATAAACAGATTTTAAAAGCTTTGTTGTTATTTAACAAAGAAAAATTTATAATTGTTGATATAAGTGAAGCTTTTGGCAGTGATTATTTTTATTTAACATTCCTGAATGGAGTCTCCAGTGTCAGGGCTAAAGCTTAATATTTCCACCATGGGAAAACCTAAGGATGGAGAAAATTGCATTTTTCAGTTTCTCTGTAACGAGCAGCGTTTTTGTCATTTTAATTTCAAGAGAAACTGATGGAATGAAATGTTGAAATGTTTATAACTGTTATAACCTGAGAGATAACAGGATCTAACTTGATTTGTAGATGTTTAACATGAAATGTAACTATAAAAGGATAAAAAGTACGGTGTGTTGTTCTTTATTAAATGAAAAAATGCTAGAGTTGGCAAATTGCCGCGTTATAAGAATGATAAAACACTTTGGGGTGTGCTGTTACTGGTAAATACTCATCACACCACCTCATCATTTCTCCCCGCCATGTTTATTTTCTTTAGGGACTGTTTTACATTAGGTTTGTGGTAAGATTTTGGCCTATATCGTATTTTATATAAACTAATATCTTGCGATTACTCCCATGTTTCCCTATGATTTATGCACGTCGGCCAAGCTACTCCACTCCATGTTGAGATTTTGTTTTGCTACTATAACATAGAGCTAGAGGTAATGAGCATAGTTAATGTCAGACATAGCGTCTTTCATTTACAGTGTATGAGCATTCACGTTTAGTTCAGTTACTGTGAAATGGTTGCCTGTGGGTACGGAAAGATTTTTCTGCAAATAACAAATATTTTCAGTAGCTATTCGGATTTCCCTGAATGGCTAGGGGGAGAATCAAAATCAGTGGAATTCTTATGTGAATTCCTGCGAGTCTGTTTCAGTACACAAGACAGGTATGCGTATTCAGTCACAGCTGGTAGCAGGTGTAACAGGTTCAACATCGACTGGTGCTGTTGCCAAAACAAGCCGTTTCCCTTACCGTGTATTCTAACACTTAACACACAAAACTCGAATGTACAAAGTTTTATACTACCATTCATTCATTTATAGTTTCCAGTTCAACTAAAGAAACCACCTTTTACTGCTATTCAGACCACACATTGAAACACCGTCGCTCTGCTGGTTATACTTTGTATGGCTATCATCTTCAGTTTTGATTATTTTAGACTACTGATGAAAAAAGGTATACAACTGCAGTGCTCTTATTTCATGCAGAAGAATGTATTACTAGTTACTAATACTTGTTGCTTTTACAGATTGTTGTGCTCCGGTGCTTCCTCCCTTCCTGACCCATGTGAACTATTATAGTTGACTTCACTTTCCATAAACAAGTTAGCTATGGAAATGGTCACTCCTCTTTTTGAGTGCCAGTGGATGTTGTTTGCTGCCAGCTTTTTAATGTTTAACTTTAGCATGTGGACAGTTAGGGGAGGGCTATTTTTTCCCTGCTGGCTGGATATTTATGTAGAGGGGAAATAGGTAAATGCTTCTTTGACAATCACTGCCTCAGAGGTCAAAGACACACTTGGCAGAGAACATCTCCTCTTTTCCAGAGGAACCTCAAACAATGCATGTGGTTTCCTGTGGGCCACTCTGTGCGTCATATTTTGGCATGTTTTTAAGTGAAATCGTGAGGGCTTTTTTAAAAAAAACAAAGCAAAACAAAAAAAAAAAAACAGGACAGTTGATCAAATGGTTATGGGTTATGATTCATTTCTAGAGAAATAAATAAAGCAGGTGTTTAACAGAACTGTCTGGCTCTCACTTACATTTTCTGCTGACAGGGCAGCTGATACATTTTGCAATTTCCTCTTTTCTGAAAATCATCTTAAAACTTTTTTTATCCAGTGTTATGAACTTTTTATAGCAAATGACTTATGCGAAAGATTCGTTGTGTTTCAAAAGACCAAATATGTACATTATTTGTAGTAGTATTTTGTGATCTGTTTTCCAGGATACCTTTTAGAAGTAGAGAAGATGATTATAGTTGTACATCTGTGACCATACTGCTAGTATGTATGCAACTGACTCAAAAGAGTCCATAAATCTACAACAGCAACTCTAACCATAAATCTAACTTTTATTTTCGTCACTCTGTAAACATTCGAGTAAGAAGCAGACACCAATGAATAGGGTTTGGCAAAGGCTTAGCATTTGGTAAGGTAAATAAGGGAAAAGTAAGAAAATGAGGGTGGATGGTTTGCATCAGCTGTTTCGCTGCCCAGTGCCTCAGATGGACGATATGCAGTCAACAAAGAGTTGTGGTGGAAACACTTGTGTTTGCTTTGGTAACACTCAGTACATTTTCTCTTCATGTACCACCAGGTTCATCTGCTCCCAGGTCCCCAACCAAGTGCTCCAGAGCATTAGCATCATTGACACACCGGGTATCTTGTCTGGAGAAAAACAGCGTATTAGCAGAGGTTAGTAGCTATAATGCATTGTTCTTGGTTCTATTTAAGTGCAGTGATCTGATGATCACATGGCCACACGTTGGTTGGGAGAAGTCAGTTAAAGTATACATAAAATAATAAAACAGATCATATGACAGTTATATTGCCATAAAAAAAAAAAAAAAAAACCTTCTTCAAACACAGTGCATCCTTCAACCTCGTAAATGTTCCTTTTTAAAAGATTTAGAGAGCAGCACCATGTGTGCAGGTCATGGAGTAGTTTATTGAATGTCATGTAATCCAGCCATATGCTGTTATATTTGCAAGGCAGAATCTGTGTGCATGAGTCTACACTGCCTAGCAGAGTTTCCGCTCATGCATTGCTGATGACTGTCTGCACCATACCTTTATTGAAGGCTAGTCCAGTTCACATTATTCCTAGCTGTTCCTCAGTACTGGGTCACAGTGCTTTTCTCATTAGTTTTAATTTCAGTCACCAGATGCAAGCCCATGTCTTTGTAATGAGGCATCATTTCCGTCTCTGCCTTCCATCCTGTGGGACTGGCATGACAAAAAAAGCAGCTTGAATTGAGGGCTGCGGTCATTTGCTGTCAGCACTTCTTGCTTTCTATTCCTCATTTGACACATTTGATTCAAGTCTCTAAACACACCAGAGTGCACATCTGTTTGAAGATAACTAGTTGTACTCAAAGAAGAAACTGGCCATGCGTTTATAGCTTAACTCTTAGTTAAGCGGGTCCTGTATGCTTACCTATGAAGTATACAATACATTTCATTTTAATATTTCATTTCAATTTTAATACAGTGCATTTCAATTTCAGTACATTTTGATACAATATCTCACTATTTACTTTCTGAAGAATAGTCTAGCACGAGTTCTTTTTTGTCCAAAAAACATAAATAAATGTATCTAAACAAGTACTACAGAGGAATCTGATCCAGGATCGTTTTTTTTTTTTTATTAGTAACAAGTGCATTCATGTGATTATCAAACACCTGTACTGGGAAAGCATGAGTTGCTGAGTGACTGCACTTCGTTGTGTGTTATTTCATGGTAACGTCTACAATGTTTAGAGCTCAAGAACATAAAAACAAATTGTGGCAGTTTTCTTTTTGTAGTACTTTCTGCCCCTACGAAAAGAAAACACTATTTCTGGCCCAGGGATCTAGGTATTGTATTATCGCACAGCCTGTATTGCTTTAGTGGTTGAAATGCATCATTGTATGGTAGATGAGATCGTACGTGTGCTATGATGGAGTCTGTACATATACCAGAGTGTGAATATGAGAAGACATTCATACTGTTTACTGCAGAGGACCCCTTGGCTTCATCGATAGGAGGGAATCTGATGAGTGCATGTATGCACATAGTGTATGTGTATGAAGAAAAAGACCTGAAACACCCTACAAATGCAGGCTACATTCAGCAATGCAAATGTCACTGTAAAACAACAGTTTCTACTGATATGGACAGTGTTCACTTAGTCAGTGTTTACTTAGTCTACCCTAATGCTAAAGGCACATGGCTAATTACACAGAGTGTGCTGGGCCTAAATCACATTTGAATGTAATATGATTTTTTTTTTTGCTTTCTGTCTGGCACCAGAAATTTACTGCATTCATTAACCAAACATCTACAGCCAGGATAGTTTTTCACATAAATTTCAGTCATCTATTAACAGAAATAATAGATAACAGTTTTCTTTATCTTAATGCTTTCATTTTTCATAACATTTCTGATAAATGCAGAACATCTTCCACATTTGAAGAAAGGATCATCTTAGTTCCTCTATTCTAATGGTTTCAATTTCATTAAATCACTGCTGCTAAAAGTTTAAAATCCCCCACATTTGAACAAGGTCAGACTTCATTCATCTTATCTAGCCTTACTCGATATACCCATTCCAATATTCAGACCAGACCCATGTACTTCAGCCAGGTTGTGGAGATCAGGACAGGCAAATGAAAAACAACCAGGAGGTTCTATATGAGTGATGCCTTGTCAAAATGACGTGTCTTTTTTTTTTTTTTTTAGTTTTGAATTTATAACCATTTCTCAGAAACCAAGAAATCAGAAAGTACTTACACTTTCTGCTGTCATCCCATGAATACTGAGTAGCAGGTGAAACTTGACAAGCTCTGTTTCTGCTTTGCTTTCATATCCAACTGCGGTTATTTATTAGCTTTTTTTTTTTTTTTTAAATTTCAATTTCAGCCCCATTACTTTGAGAAGTCTGAGAGATAGCCTGATATACAAGTCATGAGGCCTTCTCAAAAACATGTGCAAGCCTTATCTTGAACCTTCAGTGCAGTAGAAGCACAGTGGAGGGTAAGAACTGGTTAGTACATGTGGTAGAACCTGCTGCAGATTACACCAGGCCACAGTCACGCAGCACTGCTCTGGACTTGAGGGATAACACTCCATGGGCGTTCCACATCTGTTACTGTTTTGGGTCCATCACCCGAAACGGCGTGCCGTCAACACTAAACTCTCAATTCTACTGATGACACGAATGCTCCCTGTATGTTTGATGATTTAAGTGCTTAGTAACACTACAAGTTGTTTCAACCAAAAACTTCATTCTAATAAATGTAATTGATTGTCAGGGCCAGTATGCTATAGTGCTTGTTAGGCATTTTAATATTTTTTGTATTATTATTATTATTATTATTATTTTTAATAGAAAATGTTGTGTGTGTATGTGTATGTATATATATATATATATATATATATATATATATATATATATATATATATATATAGATAAAAAAAAAAAAGATTTTTTTTTAAAAAAAAAAAAAAGGGATGGGTTTTAATT
>CM075012.1:20206467-20264689 GCA_037576675.1 Pangasius sanitwongsei
GTGTTTATATATATATATATATATATATATATATATATATATATATATATATATATATATATATATATATATATATACATTGAAAATGAATACAGATTTTTTTGTAAACAATTACATTGGTCATGAGTTATTATTATAAATATAAAGAGCCAATTTCCCCTGATTCTTTTAGCCAAGGAACAGCTTCAATATTTCCCACACTCCAAAGCGCCTCCTTCACAGGGCCTTGGCAGTGTTCCCTAACATTTCTATACCAATATGTAATCCAATCTATTGTTTTTTTACAGCCTAATATCACCATGATTTGAACTGAGTATATCAACAGATGCACTGAATTGCTGCCAGTTAATTTTGCTAGCAGTATTTGGTGTAAAGGTTGAACACTGTTGAATATGGTGGATATTAGAAACCTGAATGTGATTCCAGAACACCCGAAAGCTGTGTGAAACTGTGTCCTCCCTCCTAAAAAGAGACATGTGACCAGGTATTAAGGATGCATGGGTAATAGTATTACTAGGAATTAATAGCAGTAGTTCTCAAATGTGCCCAATGATGTGCAATTTTAAATGTGCAATTAATAAAACAAATACAGTAGAGGTTAGTAGTATTGCACTAAATCTTTTTTTGCAAATAATAAAAACTAAGTAAATATAATGTGTTGTGCAAGTAATGGTTTTGTACAATTCCAAGTTATCAGTAGGAAGTTTCTTCAGTCTTGTGCCTTGTTAGACCATTATGTTCCTTAGTTGCATGTTTAAAAAACAAGCCAATATGGGGATACAAGACGTATGTGGCCAAAATGATCATCAATGTGGACACCAGTGAGTCTAGTGCTAGGACCTCATTAAAGAGCCTGACTCACCAGGAGCAGCTAGCTGTAACTAGCTATCAGCAAGCTGCACCTTTCACAAGCCTACATTGTATGCTGAAGTCCTTATCACCTTAGAAAATCTCTATAATATATGCTGAAAATTGGCATAGGCTGTGAAACGTCTAGCAACGAAAAGATTCAGGCCCATGATAAAGCTTGCTATGATCTTGTACAAGTTATTTAGGATATTGCCCTAATTATGAATCCTTACACAGAAAAGTCTGTATAATATTTCTTTTACCCCAGAAACTATACTGAAGTACAGATGACTTAATTTGCTTTATGTGGCATTCCTCAGGTCATGGTAATTATACCTCCAGCCAAAAACTACATTTTATATATATATATATATTCTTTTAAAACATCTCATTTCTCCTCTATAGGCTATGATTTCTCTGAAGTTCTGCGATGGTTTGGTGAGCGTGTAGATCGCATCATCCTCCTCTTTGATGCCCACAAGTTGGATATCTCCGACGAGTTCTCTGAGGCTATCAAGGCCTTCCGTGGCCAGGACGACAAGATCCGTGTGGTTCTAAACAAGGCCGACCAGGTGGACACACAACAGCTGATGCGTGTCTATGGGGCTCTGATGTGGTCTCTGGGCAAAGTTATCAACACGCCGGAGGTGGTGAGGGTGTACCTGGGCTCCTTCTGGGCCAAGCCGCTGCAGAACACAGACAACCGCCGGCTCTTCGAGGCTGAAGCACAGGACCTTTTCCGCGATATCCAGGCCCTGCCACGCAATGCTGCCCTGCGCAAGCTCAATGACCTCATCAAAAGAGCCAGACTTGCCAAGGTCAGCTAGGTTTATCATCTGCTATATCTTTTAGATTTGTAGAATCACAACTCTGTATGGTATGCTACAGTCCATATCATTTTCTACAATCACCTTCATAGTGACTGTTTATGGTATACAATCTCTATACCATATATAGATCATTGGTCGGCTGTGTAACTTCATTGAGCATACCGTCTTGCTACACATAGTAAGGTATGTGTATAAATCCTTTCTGCCAGGAATGAGCGTTTGGGTGAGGAAGGAAAACTTGATGTTATTTTTATATAATATGAGTGGAAATGTTTGGAATGATTACAGATAATTTTGACCTTCGCGGCTCCGTGTCATGGCTGTTTTGTCTTGCATTTGACCTGAGTTCAGACACTGTTGTTTTTGGCCAGCTGTACTATGCAAACACGCCTGCTGTGCCACGTGAGCTCTCGGCATGCTACTTGAAAGAATCTAGAACAGCACTTAGGTCTGTCCCCTTTCAAACAATCCATGTACGGATCTGCTGCTGAGAGTGCCCCTTATCTCTTCCGCAATGCTTCCCCCCAACTGCCCGACAAACAGGAATCCTGGTTCTGCTTGCATTCCTTCCTAAAATGCAAAAAGACGTGTGAAATAGTTATGCACACAATTCCGTCTCCTGAAAGGGCCCAGTGTAACCCTTTTCCCTGGTATAAGGAATGTGTATGTGTATATTTCTACTAGGGTAGAAAATGCGCAGCTCTTATTTTTTCCTCACCACCTTCCACCCTCTTCTGCACTGCCACTCTTCTTGTTTGTGCCACTCCTGCCAGTCTGGTTTCTGGCCGCTGGCCATATATTGAAAGAACAAGTGTGGACTTATTTTAGTCCTCCTTCTTCAGGAAAGAGGTGTGTAAACATAGTCACTGTTGACCATTTCCTTGGCAAGAGGCAGTCTCAAGGTGGAGCAGCTGATAATTTTATATTTTGCGACCAGCCTTGAGAAGTGTAAGGCAAAGGTTTTAAGGGATGTGAAGCACACACTGTCTGTACAGTTTGCCATGTTTGACAGCTTCCTGATGATAAAAGAAATAATGTTACAATGTTGTTGTTGGTGGTGTATTCCAAGGTCTTTATCAGTCTTATTATTCATAGTTACTTGACTTGAACAGAACAGATGCTGAATTGCTTTTGGAAATATACTTTTAAGTCCAGGACAGAGTTTTGAGACAATAAAAAGCAAGAGAATAAAAACTTTGGACTAATATGATTATATACAAATGAAAAGATCTAAATCTAAGTAAGCATCCACTTGTAGCCTAATAGTCTACTGAGAATATAATGACATTGACTGTTATGATGAGGATCACTGTAAGTTCCTCTAATTTGAACAATACTGGATTCACCCACATTAACTGCCTGCCAGTCTATAAAATAGTGCTGTGAAATATACCACAGAACGAAACAGCAGATCCTAATACTAATCCTTTACAATTATATGAAGTATATATAATTCTTTGGATAACAGTAAATTACACTGAATAATGTTTATTCCTCTAGGTGCATGCCTACATCATCAGCTATCTGAAAAAGGAGATGCCTTCTTTGTTCGGGAAAGAGAAGAAGAAGGAGGAATTGATTGCACACTTACCCGAGATCTATCAAATGCTGCAGAGAGAGCACCACATATCACCTGGAGATTTCCCCAATGTCAACAAGATGCAGGTAAATCCTGTAAACAATCGCCCTTGGAAATATTATTGAATCACTTTTTTTTTTTGCTAAACTACATTTATCAGAAATCTCCTACCATTATGCCATAGCTGGGGGGAGATGGAGGTCATCACCCCACCCTTCATTCAGTTAGTAAAATAAATAACAAGGCAATTAACCAGGAAAAATCATCAATATACACAACAAGCAAAGTGGAGAACAAGAGTGAAGGTCACTAATCCATCGACACCATTGACCAATACCGGTTTACCAGGCTAGGCTTAGCACCATTTATTCCAGCTGTTGCTTAGTGAATAGAATAGAATAGAATAGACACATGTCTATCTCAGCCCCTTAAGACTGGACTGATTCCAGGCAGCACTTACAAGATACAGACTGGAAGCTAAATAGATTTACATTTAAGGGCCAGCATCGATCAGGATGTGTACAGCCAGAGATAAGACTGAAAAACAAACCATTTGTTCATTTTTTCTCTTTTGTCTCTCCAGCTTGCTTTAATTTTGTTTCAGTAACACAGGAGTAGTCCACCGAACATTACATATAGGCAGTGAATTAGAAAAAAACTTGAATATTTCACCCATGGCAATAAATGTTATTTTAATAAAGATATTAATTTGTCAACTCTGTCGACATGTGTCTATACAGGAGCAACTCATGCACTACGACTTCAGCAAGTTCCCCTCCCTGAAAATGAAGCTGATTGAATCAGTGGACAAGATGCTAAGCAACAAGATTGCACAGCTGATGAACATGATCCGGGAGGAGGAAGGCAAACAGCCAGCTCAGATGGTGATGGGTGGGGCTTTCGAAGGCTCTGAGGATGGACCGTTCGGCCACGGCTATGGCGAGGGCATTAGTGCTGGAGCAGACACCGAGGACTGGATTGTGAGTCGTGACAAGCCACGGTACGATGAGATCTTCTACACACTGATGCCCATCAACGGCAAGGTGACTGGCGTCAATGCCAAGAAGGAGATGATGAACTCGCGCCTGCCCAACACTGTGCTCGGAAAGATCTGGAAGCTGGCCGACTGTGACAGAGATGGCATGCTGGACGATGAGGAGTTCGCCCTGGCTCAGCACCTCATAAAGGTCAAACTGGAGGGCTACGAGCTGCCCTCAGAGTTACCGCCCCACCTGGTGCCCCCCAGCCACAGGAAGAACCCCACTGCAGACATCTTGTACAACCACCAGGACGACTAAGTCCCAGAAAAACTAAGTGACCGCAGCAAAAACACAGATATTCATATATGAACATTAGCCAACAACTCACATCGCAGCCTTAATGGGATGATTCAACCAAATGCTAATGTGGATAAAAATAAATAAAATCTTCTGTTGCTAATTAGCTTCATTTTGCTTTCTAATGATGTGCCTTATACAGTTCATAGTTTAATGTTATTCTTAACATGAGTAGCACCTAACCACTTCACAGAAGGAATTCACTTTTAAAAAAGATGATCTCAGACTTACAGGTAGAGAGCGGTCTGCTTTTGACAATGCACACGCTACACATACATCTGAAGTAATGATTGACAACAGACTTTCAGGTTAAGTAGTGCCATTCCTGAGTGAGTTGACAGTGCCAAAGCTGCAAACTAAAAAACTGTGAACCTGGGATACATAACATGCACACACTATATGGCCAAAAGTACCTGGACAGCTGACCATCACACCCATATGTGGTTCTTCCCCAAACAGTTGCCACAAAGTTGGAAGCACACAATTGTATAGGATGTCTTTATGCAGTAACATTAAGATTTCCTTTCACTGGAACTAAAGGGCTCATACATGTTCCGACATGAAAATGCCCCTGTGCAAAAAGTGAGGTCCATAAAGACATGGTTTGCCAAGTTTGGAGTGGAAGAGCTTGACTGGTCTGCACAGAGCCCTGACCTCAACCCCACTGAACATGTTTGGGATGAACTGGAGCACCAGCTTCATTCCAGGCCTTCTTACTGGACATCAGTGCCCAACCTCTTGTGCTCTTGTGGCTGAATGGGTACAGATCCCCACATCCACAGTCCAAAGTCTAGTGAAAAAATCTTCTCAGAATTCTCTTATTAATGCCCATGGTTTTAGAATGGGATGTTTAATAGTCAGGTGTCAGCATACTTTTGGCCATATAGTGTATTTAAATTGAAGTTGTCATCATCATTATTCTTTTCATTATGGGTTTGTATTATGCGGGTGTACAAGTGTGAAAGGAATGTTTTATTGGTAGCTAGTGTGTTATAGAACCATGCCTGTATCTGCAGATCTAGCACACAGGCTAGGTAACACAGGAAATATCATTTGAATCCTAATGGCAAACCATTGGCAATATTATTTTGCAGTTTGTTCTCTGATAGTGACACTGGCTTTTATTCAACAAAGTTGCATAGAAATGAGCACAGAAATGAGTGCAGATTGATCCGATTCATGAAGCCTTCACATCATCATCATCATGTCCATATGAGACCCCAGTTTGCCATTTTATATATATCTAATGTACATGAAACTTCATAATTTATGCTGTTGCAACAGGGAACCACCAAAAGGTAAACATTCATCAGTCGACAGTTATCTAAGATTTACAAAAATATACAGTGTTAACACAGTTCCAACAGGATGCAATCCTTCCTATTTACTGAAATAATTTTACATAGTTGAATATAGATAATAATTAGTTTAGTGTGTGTGTTATTTTTTATTTATTATTTTTTTTATTAAGCTGTTCAAGACCACAATCAGGCAGAAAACGGAACTGTTTTCCAACCTCACTTGCAAGTAGTTATGGCTATGTTTATTAATTTTAGAACTCAAATAGGTCAGATTTAACTGAAGTTAGATTTAAACAATGAAAGAAATGAATCAAACACTGAAAATCAGGCCGCCAAAATAAGTATAATTGCAACTAGGATGTTTTAGTGTTTAGTGAAATTTTGCAGTAACCTCAAAAACCGTGTGATGATATCCAGGTGTCCCATCTGCCCAGCACTCTACATCCCGGTCAGAGCTTCATGATCATTATTTTTATTATTACTCACTATACTTCTGATGATACTGATATTGATTATTTAGCTGAATTTTTTTCAGGTTCCTAAAATATTGCGCTCAGATTTACAAGCACTCTGAGTTTGATCGCACAGATCCAACAAAGATGAAACTGATGAATGAGGAAACTGGCAGTGTAATTTACACAAGCATTCGATTTACAATCAGATTTGACCATACATAACTTTGAGGAATAAGGGCCAATGTTCCAATTTTGTATTAAAGGGCATCTCGAGGTTTGAATCTGTAGGCTTACGTTTTGAAAGAGTTGGTCATTATACACAATAATGTGTATATTTTAGCAACAAAAAATTCTTAATAATTCTAATGCTAATAATCAGTTGCTACTGAGACTTCAGCTCATGCTTGTTGGTCCAGGTGAAGTGTTGTGCTGGAAAACAAATCGAATCCTCTTTAATTTATAAATGAAAAAAAAATGAATTTCTTTCATCTAGGTTTCAGAAAAAGCAAACTGCCTTTTAGCTTACTGCAAACAAAACGCACTGAATGGACCTTGTTTCGTGTTGATGTTAGCGCATTATGTGGCCTTTTCACTGGATGTCAACTTGTGCTTCAGTGTCTCATGAGATATTAGTGTGATATTTACAGTTACATTTAACAGGATAATTTCTAAATGCGAGATGGTTCTCATCTTTTTTTAATGCAAGTCTTTTTCTGTTACGCAGTTTTGTTCATGCAATAATTCCCTCCAGAGTTACATCACACCAGATGCTCAGTGAACATTGGTATAGTGTTACACCCGACCCCGTTGTTAGCTCCAAAGCATTACTATTCACAGTAAACCCTCAGTACAGCATTGCCTATTTATTCATGATTAGAATATACAAATATTGTATTCTTACAGTATTCTTCAAATTGACTGACTAGTTTTCTTTGCAGTCTGTGTTTATGAAGAGAAAGGCTCTTTGAGGACACTGAAGAAAATGTAACCTTACTGTCTATGTACTTAATGAAGGACAATTTCAGTTTTAAGTACAGAGGTTTAGAGTGTAATGAGGGGAAAAGGTGCTTAAAGGTTGTTGCATAAAGAATGTGTCATGTATATAACTAACCATTAAATGTTTAGTTGATGCAGTTTATTCTCACCAAATGGCTAACTTTTTTGATGATCAGTCCTTTTTCATAAGTATGTTCTTTTAATCAGTGTAATACTGTTACCTATGAGGCACAATAGTGCAAAACAGCAACCTGACTTCGAACTGATTTGTGTACGTTTATTTTGAGTATTTCTCTACCAATATTCTAGAAATACAGTAATTATGCTCATTTTAGTTTTTTATTATTTTACCCAACAACTGAAAAAGTACTCTGATTCTTTAATAAGTGCTGTCTCTTTTTAAGTACTCTTCATGATCGCTTATACGGCATTTTAATGTCTAGCATATCACTGACTGTAAAGAAATAACATACTCCGCTTTGAAATAAAGGAATATGTAGATATTAAATAATATTTAACAACAAAATTTGTTGTTCCTTATTATTTCATGATTTATAGATCTTTCTAGATGTGGATCTCACCTAATGTGGTCACTTTGTGATCTTCTGATCATTTTACGCCTAAAGTAGTTCCTTAAAAGTGCCACTGCTGAATTGCATACTGCACTAAATATGATGTGCAACCTTTATCCCTCTCTATTCACAGAGTCAGGTGAGAGATAGTTGCCCTCCCTGTCAAGCTATTACTTACTGTGGCTTCAAAGTTCAGTTCACTACTTCACTGATCAGCCTGCAAGAAGGAGCTCGGTTAAAATCATGACTGTCTCCACATCTTAGATCAACGTTTGTTTGGGCTGAGAGCTCAGAAGAGGACGTAGTGAGGGTTTGTAAAAAAAAATAAATAAATAAAAAAAATAAAAATGTTCAGTGCATTTGATATAATATTGATATTTGTAATTAGTAGATATAGTTCTATCTTTTGACCTGTACATAGCATATTTTACCTATAATGCATTGGATCACATTTTGGATCACGCTTGCCTACGCTTAGGTGTTGAGTAAACTCTAAATCTAAATGCTTACATCAACATATTGTATCTATAAAGATCAACTGTAGAATATTCTGTCCATTACATTATATTAAGACTTACAGTGGAATTAGGATATTCTGGACAAATGCTGTTGCTGTTGTTATAAATCTATAAGTCTGATTTTAATGATAATTGAATGGCTGCCAGCTTTCATTTTGATGACTCGTATCATGCCTGGCTGTAAAAGGGGTACCATAAAATACCAGGACTTTTTATTGTCCTTTGGATAAATTTAAACATGGAATGAGGAACCTCACAGACAAAACAACATAAAATATTGATATCATTGATGATAACATTAGTTTTTTTTTGTATAATTAACTGTAAAAAGTTTCTTTTATTCCTCTGCTCATTGTAAAGTTCAACACACTCAACAGTGAAGTCCTCAACTGCAGTATGAAGTGTGAAGCTTAATAATTAAGCCGATCCTGTGACTTTTTTAATTTAAGGGCACCATTCAGTGTGAAACCATAATGCTGTAGCATATAAAGGACTATTTGACCAAAGAACTAAATTATGACCTCTTATGGATCGGTCATAATTCTGTTAAGAGTCTGCTAGCATTCTGTTCATCAATAGCAATAATGACATTTTAAGTAATCTCATAAAAAATACTATGTTGATTTTTAATGCTTAAATATACAGTTCTTCATTTATCACTTAATGATGAGTTTTTAAACAAACCCACCGATATAGGTGTGTTATTTACTTCGGTGAACTTCGCTGTGATCTCACAGATGTCTGAGCTGGCAGATGTAGAGGAGTATGAGCATGGGCGCATTCGGGAGCTGCAGCAGCAGCGCATGGCCGTGCAGAAAAAGACCTACACGAAGTGGATGAACAGTGTCTTCTCTAAAAACGGGGTATGAACAAGAACGAGCCACATCTCACATGACCATTTTCAATGCAACATTATGCCTAACATTAAAGAAAAATATCTAACACCGTCATTGATAAAACATTCAGCATTTGAAGAAGAAAAGTTGTTTACAGTTGTATGCAAAAGTTAGTAAGTAATTTTGGCATGTGCAAAAGTTTGGACACCCTTCCAGCTGTAAAGTCTCAGAACGTAATTAATTCATTAGGT
This sequence comes from Pangasius sanitwongsei, assembly GCA_037576675.1. NCBI lineage: Eukaryota > Metazoa > Chordata > Actinopteri > Siluriformes > Pangasiidae > Pangasius > Pangasius sanitwongsei. The sequence goes on from CM075012.1 coordinate 20,215,992, forward strand.
CTTAATTGACTTACTAGCACACCATAAGAAGGTCAAGAATTGTCATTAGAAGTAGTAAATCCAGAGCATAATAAATTGTCTGACTCTTCAAAACTTCAAATAACAATTGGGCTCCTCTAATCAGCTGACCGAAGATCTGAAAATGAAGCTACATGTTTACAAAGAGCAAGGCTATAAAAAAAGATCAAAGCACTTCCAGCTCACAATTTCCACAAAATGTCATTATGAAATGGCAGTTAAAGGAAACTGTGGACGTCAAGGCAAGATCTGGAAGACCAAGAAAGCTTTCAGATAGAGCTGTCTGTGTGCTGGGCAGAAAGGCAAAGCAAAATGACAGCAAGGACCTGCAGGAAGGTGTAGCTACCGCAGGAGTGGTGGTGCACCATTTTATTGTGCAGCTTGCTTGCACAAACATGATCTGGAGTCATCAGAAGGAAACCTTCCCTATATATTATTACCTAGACAAGCTAGAGGCATTTTGAAAACAACTGCTGTGGACTGAAAATCAAACTCTTTGGCTACAATCACCATAGGTATTTTTAGAGAAAATAATGAGCAGCATTTGATGAAAAGAACATACTGGGGTTGTGTGGCAGTCAGTGGCACAGGAAATATCACACATGCCACAAATAATCCCCCCCCCCCCATTTTTATGTTCATCAAACATGAATAAACAAATAGTTCGCTGCAGAAGTTGTGTTTACTTCTTTTCACTTCAAAAAGCAACAAAATATACAAAATTGACCTGGGCGTGCAAACTTTTGCATATAACTGTATGTGCACCAACGTACGTCCTCAACATGTAAAGTTTTTACCCGTTTGAATGCTCTCACTACTTTTCCAGCATCTGTTACTTAGACCAGTCCTTTATCTTCTGTTCTAACCGAAACCAGTCAATTAACACATGGAAATCATGCCACATATCTTTTTTTGTCATGATAACATGGTCGTTATCTACAATGATATAACGTTAGCAAATATCACCTTAGTCTCGTGCCTCCTGTTTTCATTTGATCTACTGTCAAAATCCACCCTCTCAAACATGATGACTATAATTCATGTTATCATAACTCATGTCAGTAAACATTTATGTGCTCGTCTGATAAGTAAATGAGCAGGGAGGTTTGTTGCCGTAGGTTCCAAAGGCTCTTAAGATCAATCTTAATCAAACGGAAATTCTAAACACACATGTGGTACTAGCTAATTAAGCTAAACACATTTACCAGCTAATTTCCTCAAGAATTACAGGTATATAATGTATTATATAATGCCACGTTTGTTAATATTCGATTCAGTTTGATTTGTATAGTGCTTTTAACAATAGGCATTGTCACAAAGCAGCTTTAGAGAAATCCAGATGTGGACTTATATCCTTAATTAGCAAGCTAGAGACAACAGTGACAAAGAGAAAAAGTGCCTGAGACAACATGAGGAATCTTTACACTATCCATGTGTAGAAGAGTAAAGTTAAACAGTACTAAGTGTGTTGAAAGGATGTTCAGTATGGGTATATTTTAAATAAGAGTCCTGGGATGAACTCAGAAGGGTCTTGATGATTACAGCAACATTTTTAGGTACGACAGTATCCAGGTGAGATTATCCACCAAAGCCTACTTCCCTTAATTAAACCTTTAATAGCATCGTGGCATTCCTTTCTGTATTATACACATAAAGGAGGACATTTTTCCTCTAACGCTGGAGGATAATTGGGGTGAACAACCTTTGCACTCTGTTGTAAGTTCAGTTATGTAACCCTCTGTTAGCATCTCAGTGAGGAAGAACATAAAACAAGGAGGAGAGGATATAGCTCGTAACTCAAGGTCTTGCATAAACATTTCAGCAATGCTGAAGCCAGGAAGGAAGAGGACCCTGCAGTGAGTGTCAACACTAAATGCAGTACATTCGCTGTCATAACAGCAACAAAATAAATGAAGAATGAGCTAATTAATTCAGTAAACATGTTTCACCAAAATGATTGGTAGTACTATAAATCAGCCGTTACTACATTGTGCTGCTTCTTAGCACTTGTTTGATTTTATTATTTCATCCATTCAGTCATCTTCAGTAAGGGCTTTATCATGTTATGATGAATCAGGAGCGTACTGTTCCTTGTAAATAGCACGTGTCTGGTGATATGTGATCATCTACAGAGGTTCTAGGATGTTTTCCCCATAGTTCTAAACCAGGAAATGCACGCAAACACACATTTGTCTGAGGAATGCAACGAGTTTTCCCATTTAGTTCAGAGAAGATCTGGTCAGACACTAAACTCCCATAGCTCTTGCATTAGGGAGTGGTTGTCAGGCTCTGAGTGGAACCGGCACAAAGGGAGGAGTGTGTGAATCATGCTGGAATAAAGCATGGTGGCCACTAGCCAAATGCAATATTCAAACCTTGCCCACGGCTCCTGGAGCACAGCACACAATATTCCCTGCCCCATCTAACCTTAAACTCTCTGGAAAACACCAGGAGCCAGTTCAACCTGTTCTCTGTGAGTTTAGACTTGGAATATGGGTCATAGGACTTTAATTAGTCACTGTATCCTGAGAGGAACACTCACATACCTGTCCTTTTCCAATACATTACAAAGGTTAACTTTTAATCTTGTCTTTTTTATTTTTTTACAAGCAGGCTTGTTCTATGCATAACTGCACTAGCTTCCTGAATCATCTAGTTCCATAAAGAAATTTGGAAACTGGGGAAATAACAGGAAATAATATATGACAAAAGTGAATGAAACCTGCATGCTCATGCAAATCAGAATTTAATTTCACCTTTTATTTATGGCCTCATACAACTGACTTGACTTGTGCTGGTGAAGTAATACAAGTATTTCTCTGTTCAGGAAAAAGTTGTCCTGAATGATGTGTACACAGAGCTCAAGACCGGAGTGCATTTAGTGCGACTCTTGGAGCTCATCTCCAGGGAGAAGCTGCCCACTCCCAGCCGACGGACCCTCAGAGTGCACTGCTTGGAGAACAACAGCATTGCCATAAACTTCCTCAAAACCAAGGTGCCATTGGCAGAATCAAATTAATAATTCTTAAACACCAAACAGGAAACAAACAATTATACAGCAATGAACAGTCTAAAATAATTTCTCTTCTAACATGTGGGTCTTTTCCTGGTGAATATCCTTATTAATTATGACAGCTTTTAAAATGTCCCTTCTTTCCCTTTAGATCCGAGTCGATTTGATTGGACCCGAGAACATTGTGGATGGAGACAGAACCCTGATCCTGGGCCTCATCTGGATCATCATTCTCCGTTTCCAGATTGGAGCGATTAGGCTCGATGAGGTAGTGAACAAAAATGCATGCGTATGGTATATCTGTATGCCATGAAAGTTTGAGTTAAGCACAGACGCAAAAATTGAAGGGACTTAGCTAGCATCTTTTCAGTGACTAATTCTTGACATGAATACTATCTGCTGTAACTGCATCCTGACTCTGTTCCTGTTTCCAGGACAGTGGTGATGGCAGCTTAGCACGCCGTTCAGCCAAGGAGGCTCTTCTGATATGGTGCCAAAGGAAGACTGCTGGCTATAACAATGTGGATGTTCACGACTTTTCCAGCAGCTGGAGGGACGGACTGGCCTTCAATGCGCTCATCCATGCTCACCGGTAGTGTTTATGAAAACAGAGCCATCACTATACACTCACCGTCCACTTTAATAGGAACACCTGCACACCTGATCATTTATGCAGTTATCCAAACAGCCAAGCATGTGGCAGCAGGACAGTGCATGAAACCATGCAGATACAGGTCAAGATCCCCATTTATTGTTCACATCAACCATCAGAATGGGGAAAAATTTTGATCTTTGTGAGTTTAACTGTGGTATGGTTGTTGGTACCAGATGGGCTGGTTTGAGTATTTCATAAACTGCTGAACTCCTGGGATTTTCACACACAGTGGTCTCTAGAGTTTACACAGAATGGTGTGGAAAAATAAAACAACACTGACTGAGTAACAGTTCTGTAGGTGGGCACAGAAACCGGCTTGTTGATAAGAGAGGTCAGAGGAAAATGGCCAGATTGGTTCAAGCTGCCAGGAAGGATGTAGTATTTCAAATAATCACTATTTACAACCGCGGTGAGCAGAAAAGCATCGCAGCATGCACAAAACATCGGACTTTGAGGTGGATGGGCTACAACAGCAGAAGACCACGTTGGGTTCCACTTCTGTCAGCCAAAAACAGGACTCTGAGATGCTTTTCTGCTAGAGTGCTTATTTGAGTTACTATAGACTCTGTGAGCTCAGACCAGTCTGGTCATTCTCCTCTGATCTCTCTCATCAGCAAGGTGTATCAGCCTGCAGACCCTCTGCTCACCAGGTGTTTTTTGTTTTTTGCACCATTCTGTGTAAACTCTAGAGAATCTTGTGTGTATAATTCCCAGGAGATCAGAAGTTTCTGAAATACTCAAACAAGCCCTTCTGGTACTAACATCCATGCTACGATCAAAGTCACAGAGATCACACTTTTTCTTCATTCTGATGTTTGATGTGAACATTACCTGAAGCACTTGACCTGCATGATTTTTTTTTTTTTGCATTGCGCTGCAACCACATGATTGGCTGATTAGATAACTGCTTGAATGTGCAGGTGTTCCTAATAAAGTGGACGGTAATTGTATATTCAGCATACATAGATTCAGCAATATATCTTCAGCTATTAAGTCTGTGGTGGCTTTCTTTTCCAGGCCAGATCTATTTGATTACAATCGACTTCATCCAGATGAAGCAAGGAGGAACTTGGGACATGCTTTCAGCCTAGCTGAAAGTGAATTTGGCATCATGCAGCTACTTGACATAGAGGACATAGTGGTTTCCCATCCTGATGAGAAGTCCATCATGACTTATGTCTCACTCTACTACCACTACTTCTCTAAAATGAAGCAGGGGAAAACCATCCAGAAAAGGATAGCCAAGGTCAGTTATACCAATAAAAGTCATGAAACAGACCTTAAAATTTGATTTCCCCAATCACTGGATTTAATATTAGCCATTTAAAATAATAGTTTCACCATATGTGCAATTTGGTTTTATTGCCCCTTACCATAGAAGTAAAGGATTCATTAATGATTTCATTTGTCTTCAGTAAGCGCTCTATCCTGGTAAGGGTCGTAGTGGATCCAAAGCCTGGGAACACTGGGCATGAAGCAGGAATACACCCTGGATGGGTGCCATTCTATCACAGGGCACCATGTACACAAATACATTGACACACACTTTCATGCCTATATATAGTAGCGAATCCCACATTTAACCCGAGCTCGTGGTTAAAGAGAGGACCCTGGAGCTTCGAGGCATTCATGCTACATGCTGTTCCACCATGTCACCTGAAGTAGTTAATTAAACTCATAAATGTTAAGACAAAAATATACTTAACAAGCTAGCATGTTTGTTTTATAACAGACATGATTTCTGTGATTTCACTGTGACTTACACAGCACACTGCACTTAAGTGTACCTCCAACCATCCAAAGCCAAATGCAAGCACATTAATAAGTGTTTTTACACACTAAGAATTAATGATCCGTATATACACTATCTTGTGTACTCTACAATGAATGAGGGCTGCACTCAGGGAGGCTGCGAATTATTGGATTTTACAGTAGGGCAGTAGGGAGGAGCTCTGGCTCTAATCAGATCAGCATAAGCTCAGCCCTGGTAATACGCACAAGTGAGTAAATAAGTCCCTAACCCACAGCATAGTTAGAAAGATATTGAAATTGGGTTCACCATAAAAATACCTCGCAAAAGACAGTTGGAGGCCACCTAATGGATTTGAGTTCAGAGGGAGGAAGATTCTATTATAGTGCTGGCTGGGGACTCATGGAGAGGTACAGTGGAGAGAAGTGTCCTGTTCTGCCCGTGCAGGAAAAGGATGACAAGATTGCTCACACATACATCCGTATGTGTGAATAGAACAGTACACTAGCTGTCACAGAGGTGTGTTAAATAATGACGTGCACGTCGGTTCAGGAACTGCACCAGGCTGGGTCAGAGTTGGGGGCAGTGTGGTGTTGAGACGAGACGAGACAGACGGAGTGTTTGTTTCCAGGTGTGGCCAGCCAGGTCATTGGTTGGCAATGTCTCTCATTGGGAGTTTCAGCAATCAGTGGCTGAGATGGCAGACTATGAGAGAGGTCATTATTAAACCGCAAAGGAGTGTCTCAGCACTGCGAAAGGTGTGTATAAGTAGCTAGATGTCAGTGTATTATGGTGATGTAACTAAAGGCTGCGCCAGTACTTTCGCACTCAGTTTGTAGTTTGGAGATTACCGTAGCAATGGAGTCGAAATAGCATTGTGACCATTTAACTTCTGTGCACGTCTCAGGTGTCTGGCCAAAATAAATTTTGAAAAAATATATTGTCTTAAAGCTTCATTATTTATTAGAGATTATCTGAAAATACAGAATATTATACATAAATACAGACAATACAGCATAACAGTGAATACTTAAAAAATAGGAGGTAATAGATGTTTACAAAGTAGAAACACACACAGAGAAACAATTTTCTTCATAGAATGCACACTAAAATTATTGTGGACACTGCTGCTCTTTCAGTTCATAGAAGTTTATCCCCTCTAATAGAGCTGCTTTATATATGATCATGTTTTCTATGTCTACGTACATTTAGTGGCACTTATGCTAGGTACATCTGCAATAGAGGTGCACTTTGTAGGTATACAGTTTCTAACTGTAGCCCATCTATTGCTTGGCACAGATGACTGCTGACCAGATATCATTTGGGTGGTGGATCATTCTCAGCACAGCAGCACCAGTGACAGGGCAGCAGCAACTTAGTGTTTGTTGGGCTCGTATGGGGTATCAGACATAGCATCAATGTTGGGGGGTATTAAGCCCTGTGTATTCTTACTTGTTGTTTTGTTAGGCACATCTTCTTTGTTAGACCACCTTGTAGGTAGTCTTAGAGGCTTTTTCAGTTCTTGTTTTCCCTTTGTGTCACTCTCTATGGTTGGCTAAATATTTTTGGACTGTTCTTAACATCAGCTCGGGACATTACACCTTGCCGCCAACAGAGTTCCCCTTCCCTGAGTAGTGAAGCACTTCACAAGCGCTTCCTGTTTAAAAAGTATATAAAATGAACTTTAATTAAAAATCATTGTGAAGTCTTGCGAACTCTTGTGTGCGTACTTTCTGAGCCTTGTATATAGCGATTGCTTTTTGTGTGCTTTGACACTTGCCTTGTAATTTGAGTACTCTTTAATGTTGTAATTTTGCCCTGTGTTCAATGCTTGATTTTGCTTTGACCACTGCTCACCTTACAACCTTGACTTTTAGACTGTATATTAGATTGTCACCTAATAAACCTACTACCTTTTCCAGTGTGGGTGGAGATGGGGGGTGACAAATTGCAAAAAAAACAAAACATGTAGATTAGATGTAACTATGCATTACGTGAGGAGAGCACTCTACTGTAACTAAAGCTCTTTACAAGAAATTACCCTACTTACACTGATGAGAAAATTTGAAGTGCGAGTCAGTCTGGAACCTGTGAACATTCTTCACTCTGCTTCCAGATTGTAGACCTCCTGAAAGAGCTGGATGACATGAAAAGGGAATATGAACGCCTGGTCTCTGATCTCCTGCAATGGATCAGGGCCAAAATATTGATGCTAGATGACCGTTCTTTCCCGAACACCCTACCAGGCATGAAGCAGCTGGTGGCTTCCTTTAAGGTATTCCGCACTGTGGAGAAGCCCCCTAAGTACCAGGAGAGAGGTGCTATTGAAGCCCACCTCTTCAGCCTGCGTACAAAGCTGATGGCCAACAATCAGCGTGCCTATGTTCCTCCAGAAGGCAAGACCCTAGGAGATATTGAGAGGACCTGGACCCTGCTGGAGAGGGCAGAGTATGAGCGGGAGCGCTACCTGCAGAATGCCCTCTTGAGGCTGGAGCAACTTGAGCAACTGGCGCAGAAGTTTGGCCGCAAAGCCGCACTGAGGGAGGGCTACTTGGAGGATACACTGCAGTTGGTTCAGAAGGATGATTTGAAGCGACTGGAGACTCTGGAGGAAGCCCAGGTTGCAGCCCAGAAACTGGAAGCCTTATGGACTGATGTGCTGGCTCGCGAGCCTCGCTTTCAGGCTCTCAGTGAGATGGCAGCCATCATTGAGAGGGAGAATTACCATAGCAAAGAACAGATTGTCTGCAGGTGTGTTGACAGACTTTATCATTTGTGACATACAATACAATTACTTTATCTATGACGGTGTTTTAGGGCCACTGTTTAAAAAATATTGTGACTTTTTCTTGAAGTATTACGACTTTATTTTTTTAAACAGTGGCCCAGTTGTAACTATCTGTGCTCACTCTAAGCAAATGGGAAGCATCTCTTCACTGTCCTCCATTGTGTACAACAGGCAAATGAATATCTCTAAAAAATGGCAAGCTCTGCTCCAGAAGTTGCAGCAGAAAAGAGATTCTGTTGGAGATGTCGTGAACACACTGGCTGTCTTCAAGGACACAGAGTTAATCTCTCTGGACCTCAAGGAGCTACAGGTTATTCTAAGCTTCAACTATTATTTAAGATTAATTCTCATTTAATTTAATAGACATAAGGCACTTCCTAGATGCAGTGGATATAAAAAAAAGGCCACACACCCCTGTTGCAGTTTTTTGTGATGTAAAAAATGAACCCAAGATAAATCATGTCAGATCTTTTTCCACCTTAAATGTGACCAAACCAAATAAAACAAAATAGAAACATTTTAGGAAAAAATAAAAACTTTCAATAACCTGGTTGCACAAGTGTGCCTGCCCTTTAACTAATACCTTGTTAAAGCACCTTTTGCTTGTAATACAACACTCAGTCTTTTAGGGTAATAGTCTACCAACCTTTTGGGTAATAGTGAACCAACTGATCTTGATTTGGCAATTTTGGTTTGCAGGTTTTGTTCCAAAATAGATAGTTTTTTTGGCCTATCCATGATTCCCTCTATCTTGACTAGAGCTTCAGCCCCAGCTGCAGAGAAGCAGCCCCATGGCATGATGATGCTGCCACCACCATGCTTCACTGTGGGTATGGTGTTCTTTGGGTGATAAGCTGTCTTGTTTTTGTGGCAAACATCTCTTTTTTTATGCCCAAAAAGTTTGACCTCTCATCAGACTATAATACATTTTGCCACATGGTTTGGGGTGGTTGTATGCATGACAGTATGTATGTTTTATGTTGATTTCATTTTTACATCAGGGATGTGTAGACTTTTGTGTAGAAATTTTAACAGGGGTGTGTAGACTTTTTATATGCACTGTATACACTAATAAAGACACTCAGTATTATTATTAAAAACCAAGTGATCCAACACATTACACATGCAGTATGAGTACTCAGTAATAGTGAAGTACCAAAAATCAAACTTAATGCAGTCTGCTGTGTTGTTTCACTCTTAGGTCCAGGCAGAGTGCTCTGACCTGGGGAAGCATTTACCAGAGGTGGAGGATCTACTTCAGAAACAAGAACTATTGGACACCAAGATCATCTCTCTTGGAGAATCACTGAGTGCCATCAGCAGTAGTGCCTTAAGGGGGAAACACAGGGATGTTTCACAGGTTCAGAGAAGAGTGAAAGAACTTAATAGCCAGTACAAATCCCTCCTAGCTCTCAGCCAGAACAGGTAAAGTCTCTCAAACTTTCTTGCAACTTGGTGTTCTCCAGCATTGTATTGTCATATTGTCATAATGAAGCATAATGATACTATGTACTGATATCAATGCTATTGTGTGGTAAGAGCAAAGAAATTGTTTGAAAGGTCTTCTATCCTTTTAAAGGCGGAGAGCCCTTGAAGGACAGCTGAAGCTCTTTGAGTTCTTCCATGACTGTGAGGAAGTGGAGGCATGGATCTATGAAAAGTGGCTTCTGGTACAAGCAGCATCTTTGGGCAGAGACCTCAGTCAGATTGAACAAGCCATTCAAAACCATAAGGTTTGACCCTTTAAATAATAAAACACAAAAATGCTAAATGAATCCTACAGTTTTGGGAAAACTAACTTTTCACATGTGAATTATGTTGTTTTTAAGTAATAGCCTTACAAATGTTCTAATGTTATTTGCAGACATTGGAAGCAGAAGTGCAGTCACAAGAATCTCTGTGCTCCAAGGTTGTGTCCAGGGGTCAAGAACTATGTAGAGCGAGACACCCTAATGAGAGAGATATCCAGAAATGGATCCGGACCTTGCAGAAACAGTGGCAACAGCTTAGGGACCAAGTTACAAACCGCAAAAACAGACTGCATGCAGCCAGTGTTATCAAACAGGTTCTAGCTGTTGATTCTACAGCTAACTGGTAGACCCACAACAATTAGAATGTGCACTTTAAGAAAGCGCTTAAAATGTTTAACTATTACATTCATACAGAGTCTGTTTTTACCTTCAACACTATTTTCCTTACAGTATTTTGCTGATGCAGCAGAGGCAAACTCATGGCTCAATGACCGCAAGCCCCTTCTAACTGATGAAGATCATGGAAAGGATGAGATGAGCACCATTGCCCTGCTCCAGCGTCACCAAAGACTGGAGAAGGAAATGGGGGCATATGCTTCAGAGGTGAAGAGGCTCGGTGAGCAAGCCCAGAGTGCTGCCCAGCTTGCTCCACTAACAGTGAGTAATAATCATCGTAGTGTTAGCAATTACTTAATTACAAATATTTTTATCATCATACTCTTTAGGGTTGCCATGATACATTTATAAACATATTGTATAACCAAGGATGGTGAAGTTGGAGATCAATTTTAGTAAGAAGCTCTCTATTTACCTGTCAGCCTATCGAAATTATGGGTAGTGAATAAAAGAATACGATAGCGAGTACAGGCAGTGGAAGTGAGGTTCCTCTGCAGGGTTGCTGGACTTACTCTGTGTGACAGGCTGAGGAGCTCAACAATCCGGGAAAGCCTCAGAGCTGAGCTGGTGCTCCTCTGAATTGAGAGGAGCCAGCTCAGGCCGTTTGGGCACCTTATAACATTGCCCCCTGGTGGCTCCTGGTACAGCTGTTTCAGGCATGTCCCACAGGACCTTCTGGAGAAATCTCACAATTGGCTTGGGAACTTCTGGGGATCCTCGAGGAGGAGCTGTAATCTGTGGCCAGGAATAGAGAAGTCTGGACTAGTCTTCTCAGCCTTTTGCCACAGTGACCCACACCAGCAGAAGGAAAATGAATGAGTGAATGAATGAATGAATTCATATATTTGGGGTTTTTTGGAGTCTGTGGTTCTTGTTTTTGCTTTTGAAGTCTATGGTTCTCAAGATCTCAAAAGATCTTAAAAATATTATTATTATTAATAAAATATAATAATATTATTAGGCAAAATGTAGTACTTCTTATAAGTAACAAAAGGTAATCATCATTCTTTCTGTTCCATTCAGACAGAACCTCAGCAGGCCAAAATGGTCCACTACAGTGATTCATCAGGAGACGAAAGAGAGACAGTGAAGGAAAAAGGGGGAATTTCAGTGAAAAACAGAGAAAGCTCCCAGGCCTTAGCACAAATGCAGGAATTTAATGCCAAAATTAGGTTCAAATACAGAGGTACAATTAACATGTAGTATTAAAGTGCTAATCTGATACGTATATTAAGACTCAAAGTGGTGCAGCAACAGCACATACCTTATTGCACGAAACCCTTTGTTTAGGGATGAAATTAACCTGGGATCGTGGAGAAATGCTGACAATCCTCAGCAAAGAGAAAGACGATAAAATTCTTGTGCGAGATAGTAAAGGAAATCAACAACTGGTGCCTTCTACATACATCACAGAGCTTTCTTCATCTGTAAGTCTTCATCACTCCATTAATCACTAAAAAGCAATTATATGCATTGTATATAATATAATGTACTTTTATGTATGCATGTCCTGTATGTCCTAATGTATTACGTCTATTGCTGCATGCATTTTGAATTATGAAAATGCAGCAAGCCCCACCTGCACCTACAAATGTGGCTGCAGAGAACCAGACTCGGAAAGTGAGCCGGCCACGCCGCACCCGCTCCATGCGCAGGGGCACTGCTGAAATCTCAACCACCTCCATACCTGACCCCCATTTCCAGAAAGATACCATAGAAAATACACAGAGCAGCTTAGAGAAAGACTTCAACAGTCTCTGTCAGCTCCTACAGGTGAATGAACACCGTCAAACCTCCAAACGCATACATTCTGACCTTGTATAAGTTCAAGTATTACGGAGCTTGGAAGGTCCTTTTTTAAAAAAATAAATAAATAAAAAACTTGCTAAGGAAAATCCAACCATAAATACAAACCTCAAAAGTTAAAATCTCAAAATTACAGATTTAATTAGACCGAAAGTGAAGCATCTAGGATTCCCAAGGAAAAGTAGATGCTTTCGGATTGGTCAAACAAATAATATATTCTTTTAATGATCTAATCAAGTACCTCATTTTCTACATAAACACTTGCTGCTTAGTATATGCCCAGTGTACCTATTAGGTAACATTCTAGCTTGTAAGGCTATGCTAACAGTAGCTTTCCTATTAGCTGCTTAATAGGAATTTAGCTATTTCAGTAGACCATAAAATTTTATATGCATTTATGGTTTATATCCATGTCTCTTGACTTCGTGGTCATGAACGTGGCAGACTACTGTCATTAACTAAATGTTGAGGTTTGAAGGTGAAAGCACCTACTTTTCCCTGGGAATCCTGAATGCTTCACCTTTGGCTGAGATTTCAGTTCTTGAGATTTGTTTTATTTAGAGTTTTGATTTAAAACCATAACTTGAAATTCCAAATTATGCAAATCTTATCCACAGTAAATTTCGGATCTTACTCCTAGTAAGTTCAAAACAAAGAAAACTGGCAAAATTCTACATTTATTCAGTGCACCACAGAAAAAAAATTCAAATTTTGAATTTTGAATTTCATATTCAAATATTACTGCCTTCAAGTTCCATAATATAGGTCAGAATATTTTTTCTTTCTTTTTTTAGTTAGGAGGAAATATCAAACAAGCCAACAGTATATCAAATTAATAATTCTTCAATGGAAAGATTTGGCTTAAAAAAAGAATCATTGTTTAACAAATGGTAAAAGATAGATACACAATACAATTATAATTTCAGGGAACCTAAATCTTATTCAAAATCAACCGTTGTTAAGATGTTAAGGTTTAGAATATCACTGAATATTATTTTTACCTGTAGTATAAGAGAAAAATCTTGGACGAGACTGCCCGATTACATCGCTTTTATAATGCCTGTGAGGAATTTGAGTCCTGGATGGAGGACAAGGAGAACATTCTTAACACTTTCAGCTCCAATTCTGATAATACTGAGGCTGTGCAGGCCAAATATGAGGTGGGTGTATTGAAAAAAGAAAAAAAAAAGAAGATAAAAATGCATTACAGATAATGCTTGTAATTTGCATCCATTCATCATATTAATTTAATTGTACTAAATCTGTCATTATTTCCACACAAAGAATTTTCTTACAGAGCTGGCCAGTGGGAAGGGGCAGCTTGATGACATCACTAAATTGGGTGAAGAACTTGTGAAAAAGCAGCACAGCAAGAAGAGAGAGATTCAGTCCAGACATGCTCAGGTCACACAGAGGTAGGAGGAAATGGCTTTACACCCCACTGCCACTATAATGACTTCAGAATCTACATCTTTACTGTTATATCAAAACAAATGTGATAATGGGATACAAACCCAAAATTCCATGCAAAAAAAAAATTCCTTAACTACTGAAAGTATCAGTGAAAAAAAGTCAAATATTGTCCTCAGGTGGGAGCATATACAGGCACTAAAGGATGAGAGGGCTCAGGAACTGCTCAGCTCAGCTGATATCAAGTCCTTCTTGGACACTTGTGAAGATGCCAAATCCCAGCTCCTGTTAAAACTGGTCCAGCTGGATACGTCTGGCGTGGGCAGCTCAGCATCAGCCCTACAGGCTGAAGAACAGAGTCAGGCCCAGGCTGAAAGGGAGATCGAAGCCCTCGAGAGGAAGATAGAATACCTGAAGAGTGTGGCCAAAATGTGAGTCTGTGTGGCACACAGTGTTAAGGCCTAAAACCTAATGATAGGCATTTTTAGGAAATAATATAACAATCCTACAGTTATAATGTTCTTCACTTCCCTTCATTGTGCATATATTACAGGAAGCGTGACTGCAGCCCTGCAGAGAGTGCTGCTATCATGGAGGAGGTCTATGCTTTGGAGGAGCTGCTGCGGCAGGTCAAGGGCCGGGCTGCAAAAAGGCAGAGCATTATAGAGGAGGCACAACGCCTGCAACTCTTCCAGAAGGAGTCCAGAGATTTGCTGCTATGGGCTGAGGCAGCGGGAGAGCGCTTGCTTGAAGAAGAGAACAGCTCGGATGTTGCCTCCGCTCAAGCCTTGTTGAGCGAAAACCAGGAACTGAAGCTAGAGATTGAGCAGCAGAGAGCAAGGTCTTGTAATACATGACTGCACTGATAAATAAACAAATATATCATTAAGGGATTTCAGAACAGCTGAATGTTCTAAACTCGCTTGCATTTCCTATTACAAAATATAGATATAGTGAGACAGAATAATTAAATTTCAAAAAAAGAAGTATCTCAATACTGGCTATAATGGGCCATTTATTTTCAGATTGAGAAGCATGGAGAAGCTGGCCGAGTCTTTGGAGGCATCATCAGGAGGCAAATTTGCTAAGGATATCCGACAAACACTGGCTCAATTGAACCAGGAATGGAGCAGGCTGGACAAACTCTGGTCCAGTCGAAACAGACGGTTAGAACAAGGACTTCAACTCCAGAAGTGGAACAAAGAGGCAGATCGAATAGATGCTACAATAGCTGGTCATGAAGCCAGGTTAAAGGTCAAAGACCTAGGGGTAAGATCATGTGTAATTGTTTGGGGAATCATTTAAGCTACAGCCCTATGCAAAAGGAGGAGTGGTGGAAATAATTATTTTAACCGTTCTGTTTCAAACTGCTTTTATGTTAGCTAGGTGATGAGGGTGGCACATGTTTGTGTGTGTGTGTGTGTGTGTGTGTGTGTGTGTGTGTAGGACTCTGTGGATGGCGTTCACAGTTTGCTTGGCCGCCAAGAGGAGCTAGAGTGTTTGCTTGTAGCACTTGACAAAAATATAAGTCTTTTTCAAGAGAGGAGTCAGGAGCTCATTGACAATTACCACTTTGCATCCAAACAGTGAGGATAAACTTTCACCCCTAATTTCTGTTTTCCTGTATTTAATTTTAGTGTGTTTATGAAATGTGCTATTACATTTTAACCTGTTCTCTCAGGATTCAGCAGCGATCCTGGGCCATTGAAGAACGAAACAAGAAGCTCAAAGACAGCTTCAAACAAAGAAATCTGGAATTACTTGCCTCCAAATCATACCAGGTATTGCTACATATGAATGATAGAGGAAACAGTGACTGCTGTCCATATATAAAATACAGCCAAGTAGATGTTCACTGAAGTCAGGAGCACTGTCCCATAACTAGGCAGCACTAATTAGTTCTAAAGCTTAATAATGTTCAAATTATAAAGCTTTTTTTTTTTTTTTTTGTCTATGGCAGGAATTTTACAGAGATGCAGAAGAGCTACTAATTTGGATGGAGGAGAAATTTAAGATAGCCGAGGATGAATCTTACAGAGACCCAACCAACATCCTGCGCAAACTTAAAAGGCACGAGGCAGCAGAGAAAGAGATGCAGGCCAATCAAGTCCGTCTGGACAGACTGATTGAGGTACACTACAATAAACGTAATGTTTTTCTCTATCCTCTTTTGAGGAAAATGAGGCCATAGTTGATTTTCATAAAAAGAAAACAATACATGGAAATAAAGTGTTTGCTGTAGTGATTGTGATTTTAAAATTAATATAACAATATTAATCACCAGTAAGATCTCATAGAGCATGTGAATTTTTAATACCATCATACATTGATATTTTTAAACAAATATGGTTCTGATGGTTCATCTGTGCCCTCCTGATAATTGTTAAACTTTAAGGCATATCTATAAATTGGGTTTGTTTTAAATGTGTAGGCAGGAGAGGAGATGCTAGCTGAGGACCACTATAACAGTCAGAGCATCCGGAAAAAGACTCGGCAAGTGCAGAGGAGATGGAGTGAGCTCCAAAGAAAAATGGCAGAGAGAGGGGACAAGCTACGACAGGCTGGCCAACAGGAACAACTCATGGAGCTACTTCAGGTAAGTTTGAGCTACTAATGCTGGTGTAATAAGAAAAATGTTATTAATTGTTATAAATGTTGTTACTTGTTATATATTGCACCTAAAAAGAATCTTTTCTTATTTGTTTGCAGTATCTATTACTAATATTCTGAAGGGAAACATTGTTTAAAATGACACATATGTTCAAATGCACATAACTCCTGGTTTTTCAAAAAAAAAAAAAATCAAACAAGATAATCCAGATTTAAACTAACAAGATGTGTTATGACAAGACTGATCAATGAAACACTGAATATGTATATAATATGAATATGAACATGTATATGAGATATGACTTCTGTGTTGTGATCATGTCAGGATGCAAAAGTTAAAATTGAGGAAATTCAGCGGATGCTGCAGCATGCACCTAAAGGCCACGACCTTCGCTCGAGTCGAGTGCTCCTGAAGGAACACAAGCAGGTTGAGCAGGAAGCTCAGGAACTTGCAGACAAAATTAACTCCATCGTCACCCATGCCAAACACCTGGCTACGAACCATTTTGACTCTCAGAGAATCCTCCATGAGACAGACATGTACCTCAAACTGTGAGTTCCTCTGTTAAAATGTTCTATGTACAATGCTTTTCTGGGATAATGTTATGAACCGTATTATGAGTTTTGAAGAATCTTATCATAATCTTGTCAATTAATGTATGGTGGTCATATTGGTCTATTTTACCTGTGTACTATAATAACCATTAACTAAATTTCATATGTGTATTAGTTAAGCTAGATATAACAGTCTCATTTCATTTTTCCTTTGCCATATTTGCTAGGTTTAAGTCTCTAGAAAAGCCTCTGGATCATCGCAGAAAACAGTTAGAAGAAGATGTGGCACTCTACAGCTTTTACCACGATGTGGACTTGGAGCTTGCTTGGATTGCTGAACATGAACCTGTAGCAGATACCAGTAGCTATACCAAATCCTTGGCTGGGGCCATCAACCTCCTACAGAAACACAAGGTAGAATTCTAGAGTGAGCACATAAGAAGTGGAGCCAGTGGATCAGTGTAGGTGTATGTGACCTCAAGTATGCGGATGAGGGCTGTTAGTGCTTTCCTCTGAGTGTTTTCAGCTACCCTGTGATGTAGTAGGAACAGCAGTTTGAAAAGATGCAGTGGCTTCATGCTAGAGACGAATCACATGCTAGAGAAAATGCATTAATGACTGCCCATGTTATTAACATATAATTCTGCTCAAGAGCTTCTTCTTCACACTTAAGCCTCTTCTGAAACCCAACAGGAGCTGCAAGCAGAGGTTAATGCCCACAGGCAGTATCTTCAGCGTGTACTGGACAGAGGCAGGGCCATGGACAACCGGGAAGTGCACCAAAGGTGCAAGCATTTGTCTGCAGCGTGGGAAGAACTTGAGGATGCTTGTGAAAAACGCTCTTCCCACCTCAACAAAGCAGTCGAGCGAGAACAGGTACCAGCCACACCTCTGCAGACTACAGCAATCCCTATGTGCTTCATGATAAAGTGTGGCTTTTCTGTAATTATATATGATTATGTGCAGATCTTGCTTGACTGTGCTGAATTAGAAGTCTGCTTATCTGAAACATCAGCTTTGGTCAGCACTGACTATGGCAAGAATGAATTAGCCACACAGAGCCTTGTGAAGCAGCATCAAGTAAGTAAGAAGCTGCACCCAGGGTTAGTAAGTTTATAACATGTTAACCAGTGGGGTATGTACAGCGTGGGTTTATGTTGCTACTACATTATGTGTGCAGACTGTGGAGGGGCAGATCGAGGTACTTTCTGCCCAGGTGGATGAACTTAAGTCCCGTGTGGACCAGGCTGTACATGCTTGGGGTTTAGAGGAAGTCAAGAGGCCTTACAGCCACATTAGAACTCAGCTAACTGAACTACAGCACTCAGCAGCAATAAGGTCATTGCCAAAACATCTACAGTTTTAAACTGTGTACCAACATGTTATGTGCATTGTGTATGTTATATGCTTTGTGCAACAGACAGCAAAGGCTTCAGGATGCCCTCCACTTGCACGAATTTAAGAGAGAGTCTTCAGAACTGGAAGAGTGGATATCACAGGAGCGGCTAATTGCCTCATCTGACAACTATGGCTCTGATTATGAACATGTCCTGGTGAGATAGCTTGTGAGCAACCTAAAAGAAAACTGTTACTTCCTGGTTTTTAAACATATGAAAAAAAAAAAAAAACCTGAAACCTCAGGACCAACTTAATCTGTGCATTTTATTGTTGTGTCTATGACAATGAGTTTTATTTAAAGCGAATCAATTCAAAGAGAGTTGGGTTAAAGCACATGACAAATGTTCACGTATGTGATCAATGTACCTGGGTGTCACCTGATCTATGACAGCACCTGCAGAGAAGGTTTGAGGTCTTCCTGAAGCAGCTAGATGTGGGTCGGGAGAGGATGCGTTCATGTCAAGAGCTGGCTCACAGACTCGTGAAAAACAATCATCCTGAGAGTAAATTCATCCAAGAAACACAGGGGCTACTGAGGTACCAGCACACAGTCTTATCACTGCGCAAGTCATTTATATTAAAACTTAAGTGCAACATCCACAGCAACCTATTAGATTTTAAAATAGTGGTATAAAATATGGCATGTTCTGTTATCGTTATTATGTGACACTCTGTGAAACAGCAACCTGTAATGTGTGTAAAATATTATCCAACTACCTTTACAGGAATTGTAATTCTAAAAAATTACGATAAGGGTTTTTATTGCTTTATGTCAGGGAATCATGGGATGAGCTGCAGCACTTGGCCAAAAGTCGTAAAGAGAATTTGCATAAATCTGAGGAATGTCACAAGGTCTACAAAGACTTGACTGATGCCCTTGGGCACATAGAGGTACTAAAACTCAAAAATAATGCCGTGACCTTTTAAACCCAATAGTTCTGTTAGCGTGGTAACCTTTGACTCTATCTGCAATCCAACAGGACAGGTACAAGTGCATTCCTGATGATATCGCCAAAGACCTGAAAGGGGTTGAGTTGCAGCTAAGGAAGCATGAAGCACTGGTAAACGAGCTGGTGGGAAATGAGCTGCAGGTACTGAGAACGTCCACATTTTACCTCCAAGGGTACAATGAAACTCACTGATAGAAGTGACTTTGATGCCACTTATATTTTACTCATGAGTGTTTGCTGGGTATTTGTACAGATGCAGGAGCTACTGGACATTACAGACTCCATTTTAGACCGGTGCACCCCAGAACTACGAGAAAAGATACAGGAGGAACAGCAAGAGGTGGTGGAAAGTTGGGAGAAGCTCCGCATGTGCATGGAGCAGAGGGAACGAGAGCTGCGGCTTGCCAGACAGCATTACTTTTTCCTCAAGACAGTAATTCTCTCTCTCTCAAACATACACACACAGTTTTATAAGGAAGTGAGCAGGGTTTAGTGCATTTGTATCAGAGGTAAGGCTGAATTTTACTAGAATCTGTTAATTCTAATAATAAATTGGTTATTTTCCTGTAACAGCATGCCCTGTGGTGTTTTATTCCTTAACAGGAATAACATATAACAGTTAACAACACATATGTTGGTGAAAAGCTCTAGCATTAATATTAGGAAAGCAGACAGGCATTAGGGCAGGTGTAACCAGATACCAGACCTCTGTTTCTTTGCCACTTTTGTCCTTAGGTACAGGATTATTCTCTGTGGTGTGCTCACGTGCTGAGCGGCATGAAGGCAGAGGAGACTATTCGCGATGTGGCCACATGCGACCTGCAGCTTTTCCAGCATCAGCAGCTGTGGGCTGAGATCGTAGCCCATGAGGAGACATACGCTCAGGCTGTAGCTTTGGGTCAACGCCTACAGGAGCAAGATATTCCCAATCCTCAGGAAGTGAATATCCCTTTTGTCACTTCTTATATCAAGATTATATCACTGATGTTAAAATGTCTTATGTTAAAATAAACCTAACCCTTAAAAAACACAGGAAAACAAGCATTTCCACCACTTCAAGGTTAAGCAGAGTAGGGCACGCTGTAAAAATACTACCTCTGACCACTGACAGCTGGATAAAAAACATTTTTTATCACTTCAACACTTCAGTCATATCATCCTCATTAACATTATTTGTAATGTCCTAGATTTGATACTTCCTTGTATGCCTATTTAATCATTTTATGTTTAAAATGTTCTCCGTTTTTTTCTCTTTTGGCCAAAATCCAAAAATACTGTTGAGCATTTTCAGCCTAAAGTTTTTGTTCATCCCTAATAAATAGAGTTAAATGATGTCTAATGCCTAACTTGGCTAATGTTAGCTAACATTAGATAGATTGTTGATAGATTTTCCATTTACCTTGACACAAAGCGAGGGTGCATGAGATGAAGGAAGGGGATGGGAATTTCAGGAGGTGTCAGTTAGAGAGTTCAAAATACCTGCACAGGTCATTCCAGATTAATATATCAGTTGGCTCATCTCCTGTTTTATTGGGGAGAAAAGGACTGCTCTTTTGCCATATTTTTAAGTTATAACTCCTACTATACTGTATGGTGACATCAAATTTCAGAGTTCCTACATGAAGGTTTTAAACATCTCTGGAGAAGAGAAGATTACATTTTTATTGCACAAGCCTATTAAAAGCTATAAATATGTATTTTGTTTTCCAGGTCCAAGACAAACTGAGAGCTTTGCAGGTTGAAAGAGAGAGGCTGACAGCTAATTGGGAATCCAAGCAGAAATGGCTGGAGAACACCTATCAGGAGCAAGTGTTCTACAGAGACATTGAGCACATGGAGAAGATCACCAACTCCCAAGAGGTGGGAACTCAAATACATATGAGATTCACTGTAGTTTGGGCCTTAAATTTCTTTTACACTAATTTACTGCAGAATAAACACTTTCAAATGATGAATGGAATTGGCAGAGGTTTCAGGCAAAAGTCTACATTGGTGGTGAAGACACCTGTAAGGAAATGAACACTTAGTGGTTTCAGCATTGCAAATTTTGCAGTGAATAAGCCAGGCATTATTTATTCATGACATGATTCATGACAGTAAGATGATACACAGTTTTACTGCAGTTTTATCATGTGTTTGACTAGAATTTCCTATAAAAGATCTTTTCTTCTGCAGGTCCAGCTGAAAAATAGCGATTTGGGGTCAACAGTGGATGAGACAGACACGTTAATCAAACGTCATGAAGCCTTTGAAAAACTTCTTAGCACTCAGGAAGACAAAGTTGGTACCATACTTTTTATTCAATGTCTTTTACTTCTACAATTGTCATATAACTTGATCATTAACTAATCTTGTGCATTTCATTAGTAACATGTGGCTGCTAATTACTCTCTTAATGATTGTGGAATAGGAAGGGTGTACTTATTTTTTTCCCACCATGTTTCTAATGTTGGTTTACTTTTTGGGGAAAAATGACTACATATTGAAATCTGTTGTGGTTTTTTTTTTTTGTTGTGATTTGTTTGTATATAGAAGTTGGTGAGGACCACACAATTGTTATTTAGGCCATAATAAATAAAAACTTAGAATTGAAGGAAGGTGTACTTTCTTTTTCACATGACTGTATTAGATGAAGTGTGTTTTGTTCATGGTACAGAACTGCAAGGATGATGTTCTCTACAGCATGTGCACTGCAGCATGACTTTGTTGCACATGCTGATTCAGAGCATAGAGGGGAATGGTAACAATCTGAGCCGTAATATTTTGAGTTTGCTACTCCAACTACCATAAAATACTTGACAGTTATTAGCATTAATTAACATTAAACATTATTAATGATGTTGCCATTGGGACCCACCATTAGATGTTCTTTCAGGCTTAACAAATTGCAGTATGTCTTAATATCAATATAACTATATATACTTTTAGAAATAATGGTTTATCAATGACCTTCCTGTTTGCAGATGGTTGCTCTTCAGGAATCAGCTGACTGTTTGAGCAAAGGAGGGGCGACGAGAGAAAAAGGCAACTACAAAAACACACTGAACTCTCTCAGGGCACGGAGGGAACGTATCAGAGATCTGTCCAAGAAACGCAGGGAAGAGCTTGAGCTCTCCAGGCTTCTTTGCATCTTCACCCGTGATGCCTCTGAGGTATCACAGTCTTCACCACTAGCTACCAGAGCAGTAGGGATTAATGTTCTGTAATAGTTCAATTCATCTGCTATGAATTGTAATTCAGGCTGAGGAATGGGTGTCGGAGCGCATGCAGAAGATGCAGGAGGATTCCAAAATGGACCTGAGCAACCTTCAAGCCAAAATGAAGCTACTGCAGAAGCATCAGGTGTTTGAGGCAGAGATTCTGGCTCACGGCAAAATAATTGACTCTGTCCAGCAGGTGAGGCATGTTGCATGTTGCTTCAGGATGACTTGTATACTGTGGTATGCAATTGCATGACAGTGTGCTAATGACAGATCCCTAGGTTTTACACTATTTTTCATATGCTTGATTCTATCAATTCATTCAGACAGGAGAAGAGCTGGTCTCTCTTCGTCATCCTAAGTCCAAGGAGGTAAAACAAAGCATCTCTGCTCTGATCTCGCACTGGGAGGCTCTGAAAGAAGCCATTGCCGCCCGGGGGAAAGTTCTAGAAGGCCACCGTGACTTTCTTGAGTTCCTTCAGAAAGTGGAGCAGGTAGAAGTTTGGATCAGACAGAAGGTAAGAAAGACTCATGCTTGAGGACCATGGATTCCAAGGTTTATCAGACAAAATATTAACTAATAAGACTGCCCTCTAACTTTACTTCCTCTCTAGGAGGTCATGATTAATGTTGGGGATCTTGGGGAGGATTATGAACACTGCCAACAACTACTAAAGAAACTAAGTGAGTTCAGAAGCTCCAGCCCTGGGGTAAGTCACAGGATGTGGTGTCAATCTAACAATATGAGAAATCAGATGCTCCATTATATTTTGTTATATTGGTGCTGTTATTTAGGACAAGGGAAGGAGTAACCAAGACACATACAGTACAAAGTTCTGTGTCCAGCGACATCAAATAGTATTAATAAAAATTATTAATAATAATAATATTATTATTATTATTAGTAGTAGTAGTAGTAGTAGTAAGATTAAAGATTTATTTGTCATGCCTCCTTTCACCACCTGCGGCCAACCAGTTAAAAAGTCCAGAACACAGCAGTAGAGTGATGAGTACAGGCCCAGTTCCCTGAATTTAACAAACAGCCTAAGGGGGACTATAGTGTTGAACAGCAGGCTCACATAGTTTTTTGATAAGTATCTCAAAGCACAGAGGTCAGGGCTACTGGACGGTAATCATTCAGCTCAGCTGGAGTGGATGATTTGGGCACAGGAATAGCAGAGGATCTCTTGAAGCATGTAGGGACAATGGACTGTGTCAGGGACAGGTTGAAAATGGTGGTGAGCACCAGGGCTAGGTGGTCAGTGCAGGTTTTCAGAACCCTTCTAGGGATTCCGCCTCGGCCCGCTGCCTTCCTGCCTTTCACTTGCCTCAGAGTCCTCCACACATCATGTTTTGAGACAGTGAGTGAAACTCTTCGATGGATGAGCACAGTTTTGTTGCGTTAGCAGGAATGCTAATATTAGCCAGGATGCTAATATTAGCAGTGCTAGCATCAGAAAGTGCATTGAAAGGGTTGAGAGGGGAGGAAAGGGAGGAGAAGAGCATTTAAGGACTACAATTTAACATTTAATTTAGCATTTAAGATGATTGCAATTGGTAATTTGGAAGTGTCTCTGTGGGCTTCTAACTCACATTTTCTATATTTGTTGTGTTGAA
Organism: Pangasius sanitwongsei; assembly: GCA_037576675.1. Classification (NCBI taxonomy): domain Eukaryota; kingdom Metazoa; phylum Chordata; class Actinopteri; order Siluriformes; family Pangasiidae; genus Pangasius; species Pangasius sanitwongsei. Next base: position 20,239,909 of record CM075012.1, read on the forward strand.
GGTAATAAAACGGTTAGTTAAGAAGTTATACAGTGTGGCTTGAATGTCGTTAATCACTCTTTGCCAGGATGTGACAGTTGATGATGCTCACATCAAGACCATCAACAACCTGGCAGCTCGACTTGAGAGACAGAATTGTGACGAGCTGGTCACTGTGAAGAAGCGCAGACAGCAATTGAATGAGAGGTCAGTTAGCAAGCATCTGCATAATCTTATCTAGCTCCCTCTGGCTTTCATTCATCATTAGAAGCTTTTACAAGTTTAAGAAACCCACATTTGTGCTGCGCTCATTGCTCCTGCTGACAGATGGAGTAATTTCCATGGAAACCTAAGCAGCTATAAGAGGAAGTTAAAACAAGCATTGGAGGTCCACTCTTTGATCCGTGATCTTGAGGAAGTCAGGGATAGGGCGAGTGAAAAGGTAAGGCTGTTTTCTTTTTGCCAAGATTATCTAAATTAGATCATTACCACGATTTTGTCAGTTCTGTTTGGACCATATTCAAGTGCCAGAGACATTCATGTAACAGTGTTGAACAAAGCAAAGTCTGTATTTATAAAATGCACCTCTCCTGTCCTGCACACCTCTAATTTGCCATATTTCACCATATTCCACAGCAATTACATGAGTTTAAACATTTTAAAAATATATATTTTTCATGATATTTCATGAAAATCCTGGCTGTAGCACTGATATAGAATGGAAGTTGAGAAGTATTAGAGACAGCCTCCCCAAGTACTCCATCCCCACGCCACCTCCCCTTCAAACCTGGCCAATGGGGTAGCACAGTTTCTCGGTATATTTCTTATTCCATTTGAAACTTTTTGGTGTACACTGCACCCTAGTGTACAGATATCCTAGCGATTCCTGTGCATGCAATTTTCAATATAAGGTATTTGTCAGTCAGTGCACAAAATGCCTTTTCTAAACAAACTACATCTGACTGTGAAATACATAAAGCTCGTAAGAAACATTCACCTGTCAAATATCATCCTTTGTCCTGTAGAAAACAAATCCTAGCATTTGCATTCCTTTCTGTGGGGTTGCAGATGCTGTTACTGCAAGGTCATGGCTATGGAGAGGATGTAGAGAGTGTAGAGAACCTTATACGCAGGCATGAGGAGATGGAACGAGAGGTCCGAGTTATCCAAGAAAGAAGCACTGTGAGTATTCCAAGAGCTTCAGTACAGGCAAGATGATTGATGTTTATCAATAGTATCGCTCTGTTTTACAAGACATGTAGACACTCTGTGTGCATTGCACCACAGCTATTCATTTCACCATGAATAAGTTTCTTGGTCGTATTTTTTTTAATAAATCAGGTCCTGGAGAAAGAGACCAAAGATCGATTAAGGACCCACCGTGACCTTTCTGACAAGCTGAGTAAGAAGCAGCAAGAAGTAAACAGCACTTTGATGAAGCTGGACAAGGAAATGAAACTAAGGTGAGCCAAGACATTGTACCACTTAGGACACAACTTCACTGCAACAAACTGCAGTGGGTTCATTTTAATGTCATTATAGGAAAGAGCGTTTGCAGGAGTCACACCAGCTCCAGCTGTTTAAAGCTAACCAACGTCTGTTGCTGGACTGGACACTGAAGCAGACTGCGGAAATGGGAAAGAAGAGCTTGCCAAAGAGTAAAGCTGAAGCAGAAAGCCTTATAGTGGAGCACCAGGATTGGAAAGTAAAGGCTCCCAAACTTACTTATACACTGAATGATGAGGAATATATTAAGTTTAAAAAAAAAAAAAACATTTCTTTTGAATGCACCACTGATCTATTACATACATTGGTAGACATGGTAGAAAGTGATGAGTAGAAATAGTACAAACCAAAACCAGATTTTTATTAATATGAAAAATGGCTTTTATGACTGTAGGCAGAGATAGATGCACGTGGTGAGCGCACTGATTCAGTGAAGAATTTTGGACAGAACCTAGTGAAGTCTGGTCATAGTGAAACAGCAGAGATCAAAAAAGCCCTAAGCAAACTTGAAGATGCTAAAGCCAGGCTCATTCAAGCATGGGAAGAAAGGAAGACAACATTAGACCAAGCTCTGGAGCTTCAGGTATTATAAACAATGTATTGTAATACATTTGCTAATGCCATATGGTTCTACCTGAAAAGTACTCAACATGACATCTTGACTGACTGGGTGTAGGTATTCCTTGGTAATTTGGAGCAAAGTGAGAGCTTGTTGAGCAACAGAGAAGCTTTTCTGGCTAATGAAGATGTTGGGGTAAGTGAACTATTTAGAAAGTGATTAGCAGTAAAATGGTACTGTATTTGAAAAGCTAAATCTGCAAATTTGCAACAAGTCCAAAGTGAAAACTGAAACTAATCAAAGACTTTCCAGGATTACAAGCAATTAATTGTTATTTCTTATACAATCGTCATTTTAGAGCTCCTTGTCAGAAGTGGAGGCTCTGCAGAGGAAGCATGCTTTGTTTGAGAACTCTCTAGAAGCTCAGCTACAACAGGTGGAAGAAATGGAGAGATATGCTCAACAACTGACACAGAGGAAACATTATGACTCAGACAACATCACAAAGAGGAGCAAAGCAGTTCAGCTGAGGTGAGCTGTAACCCTTTTATTCTATATAAAAACATCTCAATTCAGTATAGCCACAAGTTTTTTTCTTCCAGAAAGGAGAAACTGTTGGAGATGAGTAAAGCTCGGCAAAAGGCTTTGGAGGAATCAGTCCAGCTACAAAAATTTTTGGAAGATAGTTATGAGGTATGCCAATGCAAAAAAAAAAAAAAAAAAAGAGAGAAAAAAGTGTTCTCTCTGCATGAAGGCATCATAATTACTTTGCTTTTTCCGTATTTCTGTATTAATGCATAATTATTATCTGATAAATGTTTCACTTGTAAATCCTTTTAACTCCTTCTTATTATTGTTAATGTGAATATAGTCACTCTTCTATCTATCTTTAAGATGTGTTCATGGTTGAATGAGAAGAAATCAGTGGCTCAGGATGAGAGCTGGAGAGAGCCCATCAATTTGCAAGCCAAGATACTGAAACACCAGAGCTTCGAGGCTGAGATCCTCGCCAACCGCAACTGTATAGAAGCCCTAACAAAGGTCACAGCAAAACATTCGATTTTTACAACTAAAACTGTAAAGCAAACTGTAGAATACTAACATGCCCTCAGTATCAAGATCATGAAGATTATGTTTAAATGCCAGGAAGGTGAGAAGATGCTAGCTGCTGGTCATCCAGCCAAGGACAAAATAAAACCCAGAATAATGGATCTCAGGGAAGGCTGGGAGCAGCTCTTAATCAACTGCAAGGAGAAGAAATCACGTTTACAGGAAGCATATCAGGTACATAACAAGAATAGTGTTGTAGATTAGCAGCCTGTGTCCTTACCAGGAAAAAAAGATGGATGGCTGCAACATTTCACTATCTGCTTATCAAAAGGAATTATTACATTATTATACTACAGACATGAGTTGTTCATATTATTTCTTCTTATAAGTTCATTCTTAAGAGCATTTCACTCTCTGCTTATCAAAATGAATTATGTACACTACAGATATCAGCTGTTCATATTATTTCCTCATACAAGTTAATTCTTAAGAGCATCATACAGGTGTAAAAACAAAACAGGCCCTAACCCCCTATGTCAGTCATATAAGCCTGGATTTTACTACAAAATATGTTCTTTGTTTTATTATACAGGGAGTCTTAAGGTTCACGGCTTCTTGTCAAATGTAAAATGTAATGCTATACGTACACTATATGGCCAAAAGTTTGTGGACACCTGACTATCACTGCCATATGTGCTTTCTGAACATCGCATTCCACTAGATTTTGGAACATGGCTGTGGGGATTAACCCATTAATCCACAAGAGCATTAGTGGTCAGGCACTGATGTCAAGTGAGGAGGCCTGGGGCACAGTCAGTGTTCCAGTTCCCAAAGGTGTTCAGTCAGGCAACTCAACTGTAATCTTCATGGACCTCACTTTGTACACAGAAGCATTTTCATGCTGAAACATGTTTGTGCTAGGACTCCAGTTCCAGTGAAGGGAAATTTTAATGCTAGAGCATACAAAGACTTTGTGGCAATAGTTAGGCCTACATATGGTTTGAAGGTCAGGTGTCCACATACTTTTGGCCATATAGTGTACGTAACATACAGTATATTACTATCATGCCCTAATTCTCTGCCTCATTCCTTATCCTCCAGGCCTTGCAGTTCCTACGCTCCTTGGATGATGTTGAGGAATGGTTAGATTCAGTTGAAGCTGAGCTGAGTCAGACAGACTGTGGGGAGGACCTGGCCTCAGTCAGCAGACTACTAAAGGCTCTACAAGGCTTGGAGGAAGTGGTGGATGGACATCTGGAAAAAGTCCAGAATCTGGTGGACACAGCCAAAAATCTCAGCTCCCAAGGCAATTTTCAGGCTAGGGAGATTCAGCAACAAGTTTGGCGTATGGCCAACAGGTACCTTATGGTTTTCTGCATTTATATTTTTTAAGAGAAAGGTCTGCTGAAAGTGAAAATTAAAATAAAAAGAACAACACAGAATTATAAATTGCTGGCTTTCACCTTTTTTCCTCAGGTATAATGGTCTGGCTGAACCTCTACAGGCTCGTAGAGATACTCTGGAATCATGGCAGCTATTGTTCCAGTTCTACCGGGACATCGAAGATGAAATGGTATGGATTCAGGAAAAGCTACAGGCAACAGCTTCAAAGGACTATGGTACTTCACTCGAAAGCACACAAGCAGTGGTCAAAAAGTACCAGGTCAGTGTTTAACTGTGTTACAGCTCACAGTTATTGTGGTAACATTTTGAGATGTATTCGGCATACATGATGTGCTCAAATGGCTCAATGTTCGCTGCAAGAAATTCATTATTAATAGATCACTTAGCCATACAGTCTTGGGAAAAAGGAAGTAAACCCTTCTTCAATTCTTTGTTTTTATTTATCAGGGCCTAAATAAAAATGGTGTGGTCCTCACAAACTTCAATAAACAAACACATAACCTCAGGTGACAACAAAAAACACAACAGATTTCAATAAAAGGAAACCAACATTCAGAAACAGAGTAATTAGCGGCCAGGTGTTACTGATGAAATGCACAAGATTAGTTAAAAATCAAGAAGTGTGACTACTTCTATAAAAGCAGAACTTTTGGCAGTTTGTTGTTCTGGAGCACTCAAGTATGTGGCTACATCATGCCAAGAAGAAAGGATATCAGGCATGACCTTAGAGAAGCAATTGTTGCTGCTCACCAATTTGGGAAGGGTTGTAAGGCCATCTCCAAACAATTTGAAATTCACCATTTTACAGTGAGAAGGACTATTTACAAATGGAGAGCCTTCAAGACAGTTGCCAATCTTCCAAGGAATGGGCATCTCAGCAAATTCAGTCCAGGGCCAGACCATTTAATTCTCAGAGATATAAAGAAAAACCCAAGAGCTATATCATATGACCTACAGGCCTCTGTATGCACATTAAACGTTTATGTTCATGACAGCACAATCAGAAAAAAAGCTGAACAAGTATGGCTTTCATGGAAGGGTGTCTAGGAAAAAGGCCCTTCTCTTCAAAATTAATGTGACAGCATGACTTAGGTTTGCAAAATTGCATCTGAACAAATCACAAAAGTTCTAGAACAATATCTTTTGCACTGATGAGACCAAGGTGGAGAAGTTTGGTCATCATGCACAACACCATATTTGGAGAAAACCAAACACAGTGTATCACCACAAACACCTTATACCAACTGACAAGCATGGTGGATGCAGGGTGATGATTTGGGCTTGTTCTTCAGCGACATGACCTGGAAAACTTGAAGTCATTAAGACAACGATGAGTTCCACTTTATACCAGAATATTCTTGAGACAAATGTGAAGCCATCTGTCCAGCAGCTTAAGCTGGGCCGAAACTGGGTCATGCAACACCACACCAGCAAATCAACATTTGAATGGCTGAACAAGAAGAAAAAAAAGTGCTGGAATGGCCAACTCAAAGTCCAGACCTCAACCCCATCAAGATGTTGTGGCAGGATCTTAAGAGAGCTGTCCATAAATGAATAATGAACTGAAGCAGTGTTGTAAAGAAGAGTGGGCCACAATTTCTCCAAAACGATGTGAGACACTGAGAAACCCCTACAAAAAATGTTTACTTCAAGTTATTGTTGCTAACGGTGGTTCTACATGTTGCTTAATTATAGGGTGTACTTATGTTTTCCCACCTGGTTTCTGAATGTTGGTTTACTTTTTGGAAAAAATAACTATATAGTGAAAACTGTTGTGTTTTTTGTTGTCACCTGAGGTTAATTGTTTGTTTATAGAAGTTGGTGAGGACCACACAACTGTGATTTAGGCCCTAATTAATAAAAACTTATAATTGAAGTCCGTGGATCTTCATTGCCTCAAAAAGCTTCCCTGGCGCTTAGCAAGCTCTCACTTTATATGGCCAAGGAAAATTTCTATCTTATTGTAATATTTGAGTGGTGATCAGGAAAAACCTATTGGATGTAGCAGTGGCTCAATACTGACAAATAGCCGAAAATAACAAAAATTCATGTTTTGGTAAAAATTGGGTTTTTCTGCCCATACTTTCACACCTCACCTTTAAGAAACCATGAATATATTTCACCAAAATTATGTGGGGGTTGGGAGTCTGCCTTAAGTCTGTCTTAAGTCCAAAAGTTTACTTCACTATTTAAAGTTATTCATATTCAGAGATGGGCTAAACACCTCCTTAAGTCAATTTTCTTGGCTCTCCATTTGATTATGCAAATCACCTGCACTGGAGTTCATGCCTCTAAGGTTGACAGATTTATTCTTGAGCAGAAGCATCTGAGATGTTTTTATTATTATTATTATTAATACTGTCTAGACTACTACCTTTGTTTTTGTTAATTCAGTGTGCTCTCATGTAAAGAAAACATTCCCACAGTTTGAAGATTAAGCTGACAAAGCACTCATGTTAATTCCTAATTTTATCCATAAAAAATTTGGTCCTTAAGATTAAGTCAACAAAAACAGAAAATAAAACAAAACAATACCAAAATAACAAAAAAAACCTATGATTCTGATATTTAATTAATAGGTTCTATTATTTAATTAAAGTCATATTTTTGTATATACAATAATATTAACCTTGAATCGTCCATAGTTTTTTTGTGTGTGTGTGTTTACAACCGAAAGAATAAATTACAGTGTGACATATTGTGGTTACATCAGATGTCAGACACTGAGACATTTGTTAGACATGTGTTACTCAAACTGTACCCCATGTGTGTAACTCTCGTGCAAGTTCTGAACAGCCCAGGATGGATGGGAGTTCTGTCTGAGGTCTGACTTTCAGTCTTAAATCCTCACTGCACACTTAACTCAACTCTGAATAAGGTCCTTTATGATGCTATAACATGCTATAATAAAAAGCTATACACTATATAGCCAAAAGTTTGTGGACACCTGACCATAAACCTCATGTGAATTTTGATCATCCCATTCCAGATTTAGTCCCCCCCCCCCTTTGCTGTTACAATAACCTCCATGCTTCTGGGAAGGCTTTGCTGTAGATCTTGGAGTATAGCTATGGGGATTTGCTCATTCAGCCACAATTCAGCCATTAGTGAGGTCAGGCACTGATGCTGGGTGAAGAGGCCTGGGGTGCCCAACCCTAACCCTAACCCTAACCCAAGGTGTTCAGTGGGGTTGAGATCAGGGCTCTGTGCAGGCCCTGGAGTTCTTCCACTTCCACAACCTTGGCAAACCATTTCTTCATGAACCTCACTTTGTGCACTGGGCACTGTCATACTGGAACATGTTTGGGCCTCTTAGTTCCAGTGAAAGAAAATCTTAATGCTACAGCATACAAAGACATCCTATACAATTGTGTGCTGCCCACTTTGTGGTAACAGTCTGAGGAAGACCTTCATATGAATGTGATGGTCAGATGTCCACATACTTTTGGCCATATAGTGTAACATCTTGTGATACATGAAAACATATTTCGGTTCAGGAAAACCTATACAGTATACAGCAGGAAATGTGAACATTTCACCAGTGAAGGGCATTTCCCACTGCACACATATAGGGCTGCACTGACTGCACTTTTCCATTTTTTTGATACCAATATCAGATATCTGAGTATTGGCTGATACCTGATACTGATCCGATACTGACACCTTCACAGCAACCAAACTACCTCTATGCAAGCTGGTGTTTGCAAGTAATGTAAAACATCAGTTGTGTAATATTTAAACATGCAGAATCTGTGTTGCGTCAGGGAACTTCACTCGTGTTCACTGCATAAAAAAAGTCAGTAGACTGGATTGAAAATATTTCTGAACTGATCCAATCTAATATCATTCCAACATTTCAGACCTGTATTGGTGTAGATATTGATTCTCAGAGCGGTAAATCCCTAACAATTAGTGATTAGTGATTAGTGCAATTAATGAAAACATATTCTCATAATGTTTAAGATGTTTTGAAAATATCTTGTATAAACTTGGATCAGTGCATATGGCTGTCTTTGGTGTGTCTGTTTTGAACAGAAGACGCTGTGATTATAAAACAGACATGGCGTATTTACAAGTTTGGGATGCTGTACTCTTCAGGTCGTGATGCAGGAAATCGCAGGTCGTACCCCTCTGGTGCAGGCAGTACTTGAGGCAGGACAGAACTTGATAAGAGGGAGGCACTTTGCCTCACAGGAGATCAGCACAAGACTGGATGAACTAAAGAAGCTCTTTGACACGTTGAGGAAAGAGTCTGAGAATAAAAACCACCTGCTGAAAGAAGCACTGAAAATCCAGACCTTCCTCTCAGAGGTGTGAGATCAATTTGTCCAGTTTATATTAGTAATACAGTAAGATTTACTCAGACTCAAGCATCCATAATGGTACTGTGTTTGTTTGGATATAACTATTAATTTAAAGACCTAACATAATAAGATGAAAAAGAATATATGATTTCATTTGCAAAATGCTAATCCATAATACTACACTAGTTAATAACATTTATGAATAATGACATTTAACCAATGCCACTTTGCATTGCCGAGTCTTAAAATTTAATGCTGGATTGCTTAGTTGAACACTTAGACACCTTGTATTTTTCCACAGGTCTCTGAGATGGAGCTATGGATGGAGGAGTTGAAACCAGTGCTGGAGTCCAGAGACTATGGGAAAAGTGAGGAGGCCACAGAGGCACTCCTCAGGAAGTTAGATGCAGTGGACCTGGAGTTAGTCAACCACCATGAGAAAGTCAAGTCCCTGCAGGCGACTGGGGCTGAAATGGAGAAGTGTGGCCACCCCAATAGGTACAGATAATTAAAGCAAATTTAGAGCAGTCTTAATACATCTTGGTATGTAGATATGCATAAATTAGATTAAACTGATTTACATGTTATTTTCAAGATTTCTCAAAAAACACCATGGCACTGAACATAGAACATTATTTGGAGTTGTATTTCATTGCACAGCAAAGAATAAAAAAGAAAGAATGGTTAAATAACCTTTAAAATGATTTCATACAACACATTTGTTAAATCTTACCATTGCAACAGCAAATCCCCTCTGCCGTATATCCCCCTAAGCAATCTGAACTGAATGAATTCATATTTACAACACGAAATATGTTTAATTGCAGCCATTTGGTGAGTAATAGTGTCACAAACATGGAAAAGCAGTATGAAACTCTGCTGCAGCTGTCTGCAGACTATCGTGCAGCATTGGAGGACCAGTACAGTCTCTATGTGTTTGAGAGAGAGACCAGAGACCTCAAAAGCTGGCTCATCTCTAATAAGACCCTTGCAGAGTCAGATGATTTTGGCCAAGATCTTGAAGATGTGGAGGTACCTTTGCATGTGATTATAATTTATAAAATATCACAACAGTGGTCACCTAAGGATTGAGTTTATAAAGGCCATACTTGTACAAGGCCAAACTCGTAAGTGTCTCAGAACTATGACTGAAGTCCTGCTGAGTTGTGATTCTCTGAAATGGCTTATTTATTTTTGCCAGACCCTGCAGAAAAAATTTGAGGATTTCACAGGTGAAGTCAACACTCTGGGTCAGAACAAACTGACTACAGTTCAAAAGTTAAAACAGCAAGTGAAATCGTCAGAAGCCCAGCAGAGAGAGAAGGCGCTACTAAATTTATGGGAGGAGTTACAAAAGGCTATGAAAACACGAGCTGAGGTAACCCTCCAACATATTTGTGAAAGGCTAGAAATTTGTTTTGAAGTCAGTCATATAAAGCTTAGGTTTTCTCATTTTCAATGAATTGCAACAATGGGCCTCATTTAGCAAACAAGTCATGTGTAAAAGTTTTCATAGGCTGCACCCACCAGATTTCCAAAAGTTTTGGCAACACTGATTTTCTTCATACACATGTGTATATTGATAAATGCATTTGTAAATTGAAAAACATGTTCATGGCACAGCTGATTTGCATTTAGTGATGCCTACAAAACTCCATAAAAGGAAAAGCTGAAAGCACAGAAATGAAGACAAACCAGCGAAAAAAAGGAATTTCCCAGAGGCAGAAGTGGAAGTTATTTTGATTCACATCTACACCAATAAAAATATTATTTAGCAGCAGAACAGCCAAAATCTGAAGAGAAATTACATAAAATATGAATTAGGTGTGAATCAGGCACAGCTGCTGGCCCTGATGGCATCCCAGGCCAGGTGCTCAGGGCCTGTGCAGAGCAGTTGGCTGCAGTCTTCATGACCTTTTTCAACCTGTCCCTACAACCTGCAACTGCTGTCCCTTTTTCAACCCCCTTCAAGACACCAAACATTGTGCCAGTGCTGAAACATGCTACTGTCACAACCTTCACCCCATCATCGCCAATTTCATCATGTTTTGAGAATATTACGAATAGATTTGTACATATCCATATTTCAGCTTGAAAAATAAGGCCTGTTGTTAAAATGTAAAAGGTTGGCTCTTAAAATTGATTATTTCCCACAGAATCTACAATCAGCCCGTGAGGTTCACCAGTTTGACCATGATTTGGATGAGCTGAAGAGCTGGATAAGTGAGAAGGAAATTATGTTGGACTCAGAGGACAGGGAAAATGACCTGTTCAGTGTTCAAGCTCTTATTCGACAGCATGAAGGCCTTGAGGTACTGGCTAGCCATTAGTACTGTTACCTAAGAAAAACTATAAACCCTGTACCAGGTTCTAGACCAGTGAAATCTTGAAATAGACAAATAATGCAATTTCCTTTCTCTAGAGGGATTTGGTGGTAATAGAAGAGGATATGCAGCGCAGAAAAGAAGAGGGTAGGGTTCTGGTTAGACAGTGTCCCCAGTTGAGGGAAAGTCTGTCTGAGAGGATACAGGAGGTGGAGGAAAACTGGGATAGCCTCCTGGAGAAAGCCAGCCAGTGCAAACACAGACTACAGCAGGTCATGGCTGTCCAGAGATATCTCACTGACTGGAGGGAGCTCATGTAAGTCATTGTTCTTTCATTTCTTTGTATATTGTTATGGCATAACATGGCACTGGACCTGTGAAATACTCTTGACGCCTCCACAGGGCATGGCTTAGGGAGTCACTGTCTCTGGTGACAGGAGAGGGACTCAGAGGTGAGGTCAAAGACTTGGCACAGCTAATCAAACGGCATGAGGAGTATCATACCCAGATTGAGCGGCAACTTGACAAATCAGAAATGGTGAAAAATGAAGGGAGACATCTAATACAGGAAGGAAACTTCATGAGTGAAGAGGTGTGGTTAACAATCTAACAAAAATTACAAAAAGCATTTTTGCATTGATAGAAATCAATTAATGTCTTTTTTCCACCATACACCATGAGAGGAGAGTGTTACAAAGCTAATAAACTGGATATTTGACCAATATGCCTGTACATGTGTCTTTATTTTATTGATTTAAAAAAAACTACAGTTAGAGGAACGTCTAGCAGAGCTCAAGGATCTGGAAGTCCTGGTCCTGCAGGGCTGGGCTGAGAGAAGAGATCTGTATCAGGAGGAGCTGGAGCTGCAGCAGTTGCAGAGAGAGCTGGAGCAAGCTGAACATTGGCTGAACACGTATGAGAATGTGCTCACCGCCCAAGAATATGGGGTGAGGATGCTTATACAGTCATTGCTCAACACAAAATCATTTGTTTGTAAGGGATCATATTGCTGGAAGATTTTGTTGCTGATTATGTAAATGTTAAGCCTAATTATAAAACTATTCATTTGCTTTGTCATTCAGGACTCTGTTTCAGATGTTCTAGAGCTAATGAAAAAACAGGAGGATCTGGAAGCAATGATACAAGCTCAGAGTGACCGATTTAACACTTTACATAACAGGAAAACTCAGGTAAAAGGAACAACAAGCAGCAAAACCTGATCAGATTCACTGCGTTATGATTCAAAATTTGCAGGAGTGTAGAATCGTTCATTTCATTCATCCATCTTCAGTTGCCACTTTATCTTGATTCATTAGTTAAGGGTGACAGGTGCTATACTAGATGGTTTTGAGTAGGAATGAGAAGATACACTAGAGCGACAGGATTGAGACATATCCCGAAACAGGCTTCACACTTCGATATTGACACAAGACGGTACTGACACAAATAAAATATTCCATTTTAGTACATTTATTTCATACAACAAATTGGACCACTACAATATCAGCACATAGTACAATATCAGTGTCATACATGTACAGTACTTCATGTATGTTACTAATATTCGTGTCATGACCGCTCCTACTGCTGTCTGACATCCACCTGAAATGCGTGAAATGAGTGCATCACACTGACCACTTTTTTTATTTTATTTTGTATATTTCTTCATCCCTCCAAAATTAATTTTTGGTTACGCCACTGCCAGCACAACACAAAACAGGCTTCTAAATTGTTGTTAGACACGTGTGTGACTTATATCAAGTGCAGCACACAGGCTTTGACTTTAACCCACATTCAGACTGCAATCAAGCCTGTTACAGTAGAAACCGGGGTGCAGATATATATGGCGATTGATGGTGAATACTCTTCAGATGGCTGTGCTATGTACATGCTGTGAATTCTGGATAGTGTGAAAATGTTGAGCAGTAGTGTATTATGGGCCATTTCACTATTGATTTGTTCAAGTTCATGCGGGCTGAATGAAACGAGGCTGTGGGCCTTGTGTTTGATGCATGTGCCATAATGTTTCCTATTGATTAGCTTAACTTTTTGGATTATTATATAATGAATATTAAACAGGAATATCACAATCCATGATAAACATTAAAATGTGATAAAATTAGTCTCACCGGTATTTTGTACCACAATATTCGAGACAACTAAATTCTGTCTCTTGCCTAGTTTTGAGCAATGTCGGTAATGATAAATAAATTAAATATATTTTTCACAAAAGTGGATTTTAGGTTGGTCAAACTTCACAAATGTACAGTGACACTCTTTTTAGTGCTACCCAGGGTGTAGCCATAACATATGTAATGGGAGAAGATGCCTCTTGTCCTGCATTCAGGTATCCCTATGCAATCACCTCGTTTACCCAGTAGCTAACCTGTCTTTAGACAGACAGTGTATTGCACACAAACAACTGGTTAGTGGTGTAGCAAACAGAACAGCACTTGTTTTAAGAAGACATTTGAGCTTTTTATTTATTTAACCCTGTCAGGCTGTAGAATATTAGTGTGGGTAGCCTATTCTGGGTAGTTGGATGGATTTAAGGGGAGCACTTGAGCACTGTAAATAAGGCTGTGTGAGGCTAATAAAAACATTACTCTTTGCAATTAGCAGAATATCTGCTTATTGCTTTACACATATACATTTACACAGGCAATCTTACCTCAAGTAGAGAGAGTTTCTAGAGGAACTAGTTTCTCTGAAGTCAGCCAGTTGGTGTGGGCCATTTTGGGGTAGAACCCTGTGTCTGGTGGAGGTGAAACTTAAACTAAGTACATAATGTGAGATGCCTCTGCACTTTCAGTGAATCATGCCCTAGACATGTGGCCCTGATCTAATCATTTTATTGTTCTCCATAGTGGGACAAATATGACCCATGCTTGCTCTGCATAACTGTACAGTTATACTGCAATAGTGAGTTTCATTCACAAACAACAATGATATTTTTGAGCATGACACTAGGGTATTGGTCACTGTCATGCACGGAGTTCGCAGAGAATCCCGTACTGGATATTTCCAACGTGTCGGCATACCAAAGACCTGTCCACATCCTACCGACAAGTCCAGAGAGTTTTTACCAGGCTCTGGCAATGCCATTTCAGCCAGCCAATGAATTTGTATTTCTGTACCGATTGTGCCGCCGTTATGGTTGTTATTTATTAAGGGGCCAGGAGTAACTGTGTCACCATGTTAGAAATACAACCCACTTTTATTCAGCATCTCTCTTATATTCTGGCTGCATTTAGCACAGCTTTGTTTGCAGAACTCCATCAGACTGTACCAGTAGTGAGGCCATTTGTGTGTCTACAGGAGGCCTGGAGTAACATTAGGCACTCAGTAACATAGTGCTTACTTGTCCTGGTCCAGAGGGTTGGGCAGGCAAATACTCTGCTTCTGCTGTGGCCATGTAGCAAAGAACCTTTCTGTTTTTATTCCTAGAGGGTTCAGCAGTCATGTCTCACAATGATAATGAATAGTTAGTAGTATGCACATATCATCGAAGCTTCGTGAATCACTATTAGCATTAAGATAGTCAACTGACTACAGCTGCGATAAGTTACTTTCCTTTGTGTGTTCTCCCCTGAGTACTAACACCACTACTAGACAAATATACAATCATTTTACAGTTCAGTTGCATCTAAGACTTGTTTATTAAAAAAGTGCTTTTAATAAAGATTACTGAGAGTTCACTTCTCTTGCAAATTCTGTTAAATTTATAACAAATTCTGATCTCTCAGAAAGAGCAGAGGCTGCAGGAGACTTATGGAGAAGACAGTGGTTCCAGGAAGAAGCCTTTCCGTGTGACTTCCCTAAAGAGAAACCCTTCTGATCACCCTGTCTCAGTTTCTCAGCCTTCTGTAGACAAAAACATCCTAAGAAGAAACAGCAGTGGGAGAAGAGATGGTAAAATACTGACCTCAGCGCCGCTAAGGAGAAACAGCAGTGGCAAGGGTGACAGTTCTACAGTTCCTCGAGTGGCATCTGTGCTCAAGAGGACCATCAGCAACAGTGGCGATACCATGACCTCCAATACTCCCGCTATCAAATCTTTCCCTGACTCTTCTCAATCACAAAACACATCCCATTCAAGCCTTGTTTACAGATCCCATCTAGTTCCCAGCACAAAGTCTGACCAGACATCCATGCTTGAAAATGAAGTAAATACCTCAGGAAACATAAATCTATCCCACAAATCCTCCTCTCTTGACACCCCCAGAGAAGTGAGGTTGTCAAGTCCAAACGAAGTGATTGATGAACGTCCTAAATCTATATTTCTTGAATCGAATGAAGAGATTGAGGAATCTCCTACACACATACTTATTGAATCAAATGGAGAGACAGAGGAACTGCCTAAATCCATACTTCTTGAATCAAATGAAGAGATTGAGGAATCGCCTACATCCATACTTCTTAACCCTCCTGTAGCCAGTCCAAGAAAACTCACAGCAATCAATAATGCTTCACCAGTGAGTGACCTTCCTCCAACTTTCTCCACCTTGCAACCACCATCACCTCCACAGTCTCATCCACCATCACCACCCGCACGGAGGAAATCCACTGAGGAAGCTAAGGATTTAACTGAGGAACCACTCTCTCCAGCTTACAAGGTGCGCTTCCTTAAATTACACCTTTATTTATTTATGGCATATTTTCTCTGTAATACTGATTTGTACCATTTAGGTCAGAGAAGGCCTGGTCAAGATGGAGGGACCACTGGATATTAAACTGAAACAAGGAGGATTTAAAGTAAGCTGTCCAGCTGATATAATATTCAGATTTTGCTTACAAACCAATTTGGACATCTCAAGGACTTTGTTATACATAGTCTGACAGTATATCAGGTGATTTTATTAACTGAATATTGGTGGTGTGTGGATTTGGATCAGGGTATGGATCATTGGGAAACCGTCTATGCACTACTGGAAGAAGAGACACTGAATTTGTTTAATGACCAAAATGCTGCTGTAGAGGTATGAATACACAAGACATATACAGGGCATATGCGAAACACAAAGTGTCAGTCCTAGCTGTCCCTCAGCAAAATTTTGTTAGAAGCCCAACATACATGAACATGTAAACACCATGCCATTCATGAACTAACTATGAACATGCAAGCCCCCCCTCCCCTTTTTTTCAACCATACCCCTGCATTTGTAGTCTATTTAACTTGCTAGCTATCATAGCTAACTCTGGCATGCTTTACAGAACTGCACCCGATGGCCACCTATCACTATGGCTGGAGCAATTTGTAAAGATAACCCCTACTACAGGAGAAAGAGCTACACCTTCAAACTGATGTGCGTAGTCTACTCTTCTAATGCCTTCTGGTGGATCATATACATAACCTGACAGACAGATACTGAGACACAGATGAGAGTTTCAGTTTTTGAAATGTGTTCTCAGAGCCGAAACTGAGACTGGTCAGCAGAGGTGGTTAAAAAATACCCAAATTCTTTATTCAAGTAAAAGTTCAGTCACTCATCTAAATAAATATTCTGGTAAAAGTTGAAGTAATAATGCTACAAATTCTTTGTTTCAACTCAAATTAGAAAAGTATAAACTCTTTTAAATAAAATAATGAAAAAAAAAACATGAAAAAAGTTCTAAAAGTATTAAAGTAAAAGTAAAAGAAAGATTTACAAAAGAAAAATACACTTTTCTCAAATCACACACTGATTTTACGTGATTTTTTTTTCTCCCCTTGAAGGAACATGAAAAATATTAGCTAAGGCTAACTAACTACACCTTTATTCCTAGTGCCTCATAATAACTATAATAACTCTGATGATAAAAAATAGTTAATTGCTATTCTCGGAACTCATCTTTGTAAAACTAGTTGCTACCTATTATTATACAAAAGGTGCCTCAATAAATACAATGTGTATGTAACAATAAATATATTATAATGACAAGTATTAAGCCTTATTCTTGTGTGTCAGATCCATTAAAGCTTAGATTTGTTAGGCATTTAGATGCTAAAAAGTCACCTTGTGGCTTGTAGTGTAGTGATGTGGGTTTTGAAAACATAGCAAGCAGAAAAGAGAGACTTTTTCTTTTGAAATGTAGTAAGTGAAGTCTAAGGTATTAGGTGAAAGAAAAGTAAAGATACTTAAAACCAGACACAAGCACAGTAACGAAGTAGTACTTTTTTTACATACCACCTCTGCTGGTCACGTAACAAACCAGTCATGATCGTTTTTGCTCTGAGACCACATTTCAATGACTAAAACTCATTTTTTGGGGATGAGATAATGCTGTCACACAAGTATATTCTTAGACTTATAGTTTTCCCATAAAACAGTTGTAACTGGGAATAAGGGAAAACAAATAGTGTCTTGCTGAAAAAAAAAGTATAACTTTTATGATGCTTTTGGTTAAGACTGAATGACGGCAGTCACTACCTGTTTGCTGCGCCCTCTCAAGAGGAACAGCAGAAGTGGGTGGAGGAGCTGCAGAAATGCACTGGTCAGAGAGGCTTCTCAGAGAATATTGGGTAACCAAACAAATATGGAAGTAGCACATTCAGTATGGATAACATAGTTCTTTACCACTTCTATTAAATATGTTGGGGGTTTTTTGTATTATTTCAGGATGAACACAAAAGAAATGGTAGAGACGGCAAAGCAGCAGGTCTCAAAATTACTGGATGAATCGGATACACAAGTCTCCACCACTGAGCTAGAAAAAAGTGAGGAACTCAAGGCAGCCTATAAGATTTTTGTAAGCATTTATGTGTGTTTGTGTGTGCTAATCAGAGGTTCTGAACTACAGATTCCACAGAGAGTTTTGAGAAGGAGAAGGAACCTCCTCCCAAGCCCCCACACACATACTACAACAAACACCGCTACCCAGATGGAGGAGGGGACAAGGACTCTGGTAGGCTCAAAAATGGATTCAAAACTTGGGATTCAGGAGGAATTCAGGCTTTCTTTCTCCTACTGTGACTGGGATTAGACACCCTAATTGACCCCAAAAAGTGCATATTTGAATGTTTTTCTTTGATTTTTTTAAAGTATTTTTAAAAAATACTTTCAGTGACTTCAGAATTTCCAGCACAGACTGGTCAACTGGAGTGTAAAGGCACCCAACTAAATGTGGCCAATGCCTACTGAAAAAATGTAATTTATTTTAGTAGTACTATATTAGTAATAAGGACAACAGGGTGGTGCGGTGGTTAGCATTGGCACCTCACAGCTCTGTGGTTCCAGATTCCAACCTGAACTCTAGTTACTGTTGATGTGGAGTTTTGCCCCACGCTGATATGGTCTTCCTTCGAGTTCTCTGGTTTCCTCCCACTTCCCATGTATTTTAGGGGAGTGGCCTCATTAAAATTGCCTGTAGGTATGAATGAGTGTGTGATGTGGTGTCTGTGCATGGTGCCCTGTGATGGACTGGCATCCCATACAGAGTGTATTCCCACCTCATCCCCAGCATTCCGGGGACTGTCTATGGTGACCCTGACAAGGATAAAGAGGCTGCTGAACATGAATGCATGAATATACACTATACGGCCAAAAGTATATGGACAGCTGAACATCACACCCATATGTGAGATGTCTTTGTATGCTGTATAATTACAATTTCCCTTCACTGGATCTAAGGGCTCCAAGCATGTTCCAGCATGACAATGCCCCTGTGCACAAATCGAGGTCCATAAAGACAACGTTTGACAAGGTTGGAGTGGAAGAACTGAACTGGCCTGCAGAAAGCCCTGACTTTAACCCCACCAAACACCTTTGGGATGAATTGGAATGCCTACTGTGCCTCAGGCCTCCTAACCCAACATCAGTGCCTGACCTCACTAATGCTCTTGTGGCTGAATGAGCAAATCCCCATAGCCATGCTCTAAAATGTAGAGGAAAGCCTTCCCAGAAGAATGGAGGTTATTATAACAGCAAATGGTGGACTAAATCCAGAATGGGATGTTCAGAAAACACAAATGAGCGTTATGGTCTGGTGTCCACAAACCTCTTGACATACACTGTATAGTAATATACAGTATATAGTTATTACACTAACATTTATCTTATACCTACATTCAGTGCCATTCTATAAAGCCCCTCTTTAGCCCTTAACCCCACACATTAGTGGTAAGGGACCGTAATAGTACCACCACTGACCAGATGTTATGTGGGTGGTGGATAATTCTCAGCACAGCAGTGACACTGGCATGGCAGTGGCATAACAGTATGTGTTCAATGATACAAGTGCTTCAAGCAGCAAATTTTTAAAAACTGTGTACACTTACTGGCCACTTTATTATTATAGACAGCACTACCTTGTTGTTCCACCTTATAGGTTAATTATAGATGAGACCATCTTATTTATGCAAAATGTGTGTTAATTATAGTTCAACCCTTAATCTGGGCCAGTTTATGACCACAGGACTGCTGTTAGGTGGATATTTTGGTTGGTGGACTTTTTATCATCTCAGTAATGACACCTGGCTGTTAAAAAAAAAACCCTGCAACACTGCTTGACTTGATACAATTGTACCAGCACAACACACCATGTCAGTGTCATTGCTGAGAATGGTCCACCACCCAATATAGACACACTACCTTCAGTCAGCTGTTTTGCAGATATTTTTGTTCTGCTTTTGGCAGCAGTCATATCAACAATAAATACAAGGGAAGTGGTTCCATTGGCAGCCATAAGTGCCCATGCCATAAGATGAGGTAGTATGCTTCGAATTATGAGCAGTCCCTTCCCTTCTTCATACTCCTGTCATTCTGGTACAAATAAATCTTTGTCTCATGGGATGTTGTTCCAGAAAGTACAGGCTTTTGAGGCTTTCCAATGGTTTACATCTTGTAATTACTTGCATTTATCTGGTGAAGACTTCTTTTGATTGTTGACTTTGACACAAATGTGCCTACCTCCTGGAGAGTGTTCTTGATCTGGCCAACTGTTGTGAATGGGTTTTTCTTCATCAGGGAAAAAAATTCTTCTCTCATCTACCACAGTTTTTTCTGTGGTCTTCTGGGCCTTTTGGTGTCCTTGAGCTGGCCAGTATGTTCTTTCTTCAGTTTACCAAATGGTTTATTTGGCCTATATATTTATGCTGTGTATGTAAAGATAAATTTAATACATTTAATAATTGGTAATTATTTTTATTAAATTATTTTTAATAATTAAAAAAAATGGCCTATGCTGGTAGAGCAAAAAAGACTAAGAAAAAAAAACTGTCATATAAGGAAAATTTTAGTGATTAACACATCAGATAGCCTAATAATATTAAATACTGAACTTTTTCATATTATAAATTGTAGAAAGGGTGAAAAAATACTGTTTTCAAGGACCAAATGTCCCAGGCCCTGGTCCTAAAGTCCACTAACTCAACGTATAGGCTTGTTGTAAGGCAAAACTTTGACAAAGAGGGTTGGCTAAAATGCCTTCAGATCAATTAATATACAAATAAAAAATGCATTTAGAATGAATTTTCCTGTTTTTAAAAAAATAAATTTTGAATTCATTTACATAGTTCTAACCCATGCTGTAATATATTTTGTAATATTTCTTCATTTTGACAATTTGTCAATTTGACAAAGTACAAATAGAATCCTGTTAACAGACATGATAGTGATATTAGGTGCCATAAGACTACATTTTTGAAATTTGAACTGAAAGCCACAACTAAACAACTGAAGGTTGTACTAGATGCTGGTACTCAAGGCTGCTACAAACACTACTCATCAATCGTCAGTCAGTAAAACTATGAATAATGCGACCTTACATGTCGGAAAATGGCTAACTTGTGTATAATGAAGGTGTAATGTGTATAATGTTTCGGATGAATAAAGACTGGAAGCATCACTATACTTTGGATCATCTGAGTCTTTCAAAATGTTTCCTCCAGAAAAAAAGTCTCTGCAAAAAAGTCACACATCTGAACTAGCAAACTGGAATTGAGTTCAAGTTGTATTGATGAGTGCTGTTTTCTTTGTTTATCTACAGTGACTTTGAGAGGTCTGAGGAAGAACCAACCCCCCTCCTTCCCTCCACCTCTTCCCCCACAAAACCAGCAGGAGAGCGGAGGCAAAGAAAAGTCTAAGAACAAGAATGTCTTCAAAAAAATATTTAAAATATAATTTATACTGCTTGGTAAAAATTTTCTTTTCCCATCAAAATCCTCTGTACCCACTGACTCAGGGTAGAGATGTTTCAGTGATTGCAAGGTCTTGGATATGTAATGGGAACAGAATAATAGCTATAAAGAATCACACTAGTCTGAATTATTTACATTTGTTTTAACTGTCATTTTGTTTCTATATACATTCTGCACCTTGATTGTTCTCGTTCAATTCTATGTACTGATTCATATTTTTTGTTCACTTACCTCCCGCCCATGTAAAACACGTTACTGCTTCGGCAGCTTACTACAATTTAATTCCATATAACTGGATTTCAGATCATTCTTATACATTACACTACTTAGCGTACACTGAAATGAGTGCTGTGTATCAACTTTATTTTTCCCCATTAAATGTTAAGGAAAGAATAAACCTACAGAAGCCAGTTGTTGATTTTTATTGAGTAATGTAATTAATCTCTTATCATTGTGCACATTCCACATACACTCTACAATCACATAGGCCTAAATAAAGACTAGGCATTTGGAGTCATGTAGGACTGTAAATATATTAACATTTCAATACCTTACCTAGTGAGCAAGCTACTCTTCAACAGCAGCTATCCCTTTCGTGACAAAACTCACTTTTATTCCTCCTCAGTAGCCCTATATATTTGTAAAATTATTGGCCATATATCAAAAACATGTTGTGCTTTGTTGTTGGATGAGGTTAACAAATGCTTACTGCAAAGGTACCCAACCCTGGATCTGGAGTACCCCCGTCACTACATGTTTTAGTGTTTTTCCTTCTCCCAAAACACCTGATTTAACTAAACAGCCTTTTCTGAGTTTGTGTTAGAGGGTGTGTTCATAATGACAACCTTATCCTATATGTGTATTAAATTAAATTCATCTGACTCCAGTGCTAGCCAATAATCTGAGATAATACAGAGAAAACCTGAGGTAATTTTAACTAGATGAACTAGCTAGTAGCAATGTTATTAGTTATGTAGCAGCCCAAAATATGGTATTGTTAACTGTATAGCCTAATCATATAATTATTTAATATAATTTTTAAATGTAAAGATATTGTCTTATTTATTACAGAAAGCCAACTTCAGCCATATTTTGCCCTCAAATAGCTTTAGCTGCTAGCATACTTTTTTTCTTAGCAGGCTAACACTGGCTACAAACAACACTACATATTTAAAAAGTTATTGCTTTATAGTTAAATGTGAACAAAAACATTAATTTTCCTGTAGTTGTCGCTGATTTCTTTTACTTCAGACTTTCTTTATCTCGACAAGTAGCCTTCAGTGGAAAGTCCAGAAAACATATCTTGACGCAACGAGCCTGTTCCCTTTCAGGTCCGCGTCCCCAAGCCAGCACGCTTGATTGCACGTTATCGACGGGATTTGAGTAACTTCAGTAAAACTACCTGACTTAACAAGCCAAACCCAGCACGCCAGGGCGACCATAAACTTCCACTTGAGAACAGAAGCAAACATATGTATGATGTTATGTGGAATATTATATTTTACTTTTTTTTAAAAAACAATTGGACCTGCTCTCACCGACTCCAGGACTGGGAACCAGCAGCCTACAGCAGAATGCACTGTACAATAGACTACATTGTACTGTTTCATTAGTGTAAGTTGTTTATTGAAGTTGTCTGGGATATTATTACATTTTAATAACGACCAACAATTTGATTAATAAAGATATTTAAAAGGGGTTATGTAGCTTTATACCGTACTCAAACTGGGTATGAAGCTGGCCTGGGAAGTTCTTCTGACTTCTCAGGTTTATGGTAAAGCTCTACCACAAGATGGCGCCAAAGACGATGCAAGTCACAGCGCTTTTACTTTGGTCAAGAGGCTTATTGTGTATCCGTTTTAAAGGGTTAGTCTGCTTTAAAAATTAGAAGTTGGAAGAGACACCATACAATGTAGGCTACATCTGCTGAGAGGTTTTATTTAAAACAAAAAGTCCCTCAGTATTCAGTGCTTTATGTTCGCCTGCTGTGCACAGTGCGTTGCTCATGGGACTGTTAGCTGCTGTTAGACGCCATTCTAGCGTCTTAGTTTTATAAACCAGTACATCTTACATGACATTCCACGGCTGACGATCATCATGAAGTAAAAAGTTCATGAAGAATCATTTTATGTACAGTCCATACTCATTAGTGCCAGGTGTGTATCTTTAACCTTTTACTACACAACTCATCAGATAAAAATCTCTTCAAGGAACATTACTATTACTACTAATATTGCCTGCTAATCTCCCCCTTCTCTTGGTTATTATTATTATTATTATTATTATTATTATTATTATTATTATTATTATTATTATAGTTGTTGTTGTTATTGTTGTTGACGTTGTTATTGTTGTTGTTATTATTGTTGTTGATGTTGTTATTGTTGTTGTTGTTGTCGTTGTTGTTATTATGATGTTTGCTGGTTGTGGTTTCTGCCGATGAAGCGTTCGTTTGAAAGCATAGGCACGTCTTTAGGTTTTGATTTGATTTGAGTTTACCGCCTGATCTTGATGTTTATATCTTATTACATGAAGATATGTTTAAATTGCGGTTTGGACTGAATTTAATTTTAAACGAATTGAGGTGCTGAAAGTCGTTTCTAATGGTGTTTTATAGGCTCGAACAGTCATGAAAAGCCTAACTTTTCCATTTGGATTCAATACAATAAAATAACCAGAAACCAGATTACTACAGTTATAAATTACTTTAAACGAATTCGTCTACATTTAAAGTGTTATACAGGCCAGAGAATATATAGGCTAGTTACACTTGGTCATTTTAGACTACTTGCAATTAAGCCTATACACACTTTAGGCAATATTTCTTATGCTACCTGAACTTTTCGCTGTAGTGGGGATGAAAACTCTAGATATAGCTCTATTTGTGACCAGTGGCAAATCTGATTCATTTTTGTTTGAAGACTTGTTTTAGCAGATCATTTCAGCAGGTTACACGTTCGGCGTCAGGCATGCGATCTTTCTGTGACCGCTAGGAGGAGCCCTTACTACACTTAAAAACCTGAAACCGGCTTTAACTGTTCCCTCATACATACATACACACACACACACACACACAGGTGTTAGTACTTCAACGCCTCAGAGTGTGTTCTCTAAGGTGGAGGGTAACTCTGTTTCTTTAATGCAGTTATGTGATAGATTTTTCCAGCTCGTCTCAACAACTTTAAAAGTAACTAAATAGTTTAGTTCGATAGTAAACAACTGCTTTCTCTGAAATGACATCAGTTTCATTTATGCAATGATACAAGAATATAGTAGCAATTAGGTGTAGCGTAGGTAATCTGTTATTATTATTATTATTATTATTATTATTATTAGCAGTAGTAGTAGTAGTATAACAAAATGTGTGCAGCCATTATTAGTTCCGTTGCTGTAAAAAAAAAAAACTGAAAAGCTGAAATTCCGACGGGGCCTATAACGCACTGCCACTTATATATATATATATATATATATATATATATATATATATATATATATATAATTTGTGTGTGTGTGTGTGTGTGTATGTATGAGCATGTGG
>CM075012.1:20264789-20290690 GCA_037576675.1 Pangasius sanitwongsei
AAATCCATTGTGGTGGTGTATAAAGGCAAAATCACAAAAACTCTGTCATTGTCCAAATACTTCCGGACCTAACTGTACTTAATATCAAAGACATATGAGGCCAATTTTGCCACCCATCTCTGTCCTTAATGTGAAAAAACATGGCCTTTCAGCCAGTGACTAAATTTGTCACACACAGCCCACTTCAGCAAGAAACTCGATGTAATGAGCAGCATGTTTCTTCTGGGCTGTCGATGTTGTGAAGGGGTTTTTCTTCACCAAGGAAAGGATTCTGCAATTATCCACTTTAGATGTCTTCCATGGTCTTCCAGGCCTTTTGGTGACTTGCACAAATTCTGTAGGTCTGGCCCTATATTCACCCTACTGCATCTGTGAAATAACCACACCCAGACAATACTGAGATGTGTCCGTGGATAAAATCAAGGCTTTGTGAAGTCAGGGTATGCAAGGACAGCACTGTTCAACTTTAGCTATCTCAAAAGCCTGTTGATAGCTTTGTTAAACAGCCTGTTGACAGCCATGGTCCAGTCAGTGGGAGACAACTTTCTTGACTGACTGCCACATTGTGTCTGCCTTTACCTTTTTGTTTCTGGCCAGCTAACTGCTCAATTGAGGGCGCAGTGGTAGCTGAATAGTTTGGAATGAATTGCTGATAGAATGTAACTGTGCCCAGGAAGGCTCTAATTTGAGTCAGAGAAGGTGTACTGCCATCTGGCTCCATGAGATCATTGGTGCTCATCTGATTAATTGCCTCCACTTTACTAGGGTCTTTTACTAGAGACTAAGGACATTCTGGTAGCTGAATATACTGGTCATCATCCTCATAAAGGTCCATTGTACTGAAAATGCATTTCCTCCGAGAGCACCTAATCAGCCTGGTGAGGCAGAGGATGTGCGTCTTTCAGTTTTTGTTTGTCCAGGCAATGGAAGTCAGTGCATTCCCTTAATTTGGTACTTTTTTCCCAAAGAAACACAAGTGGTGATGCATATTTACTGGTGGACTTTCTGATTATTTCTCTCTCTTCCATCTCATTCAAGACCTGTCTCAGGTTTTCATATTCATCAGGGGGAACTCTGCAAAATGGTACCTGGAATAACTTCTTATCCACTCAGTGGTTTCTGTGGACAAACCCCGTAGACTCTCCACAATTGAGATGATGAAGTGAGAAAATATCCTTTTACTTTATTACCAGGTCTGCAAATTTACCTGTCCCTTTATCAGCGATGTCACATGACGCACAGGCTGACAAGCCTCGATCATTCCTCCACATCTATAGCAATATGACTGTTAGATGTAAAAGCACCAAGGCCAGTTGTAATCATCTGCTGATAGCTTAAGACTTGAATTTTGCTGCACATTGATTCAGTACTCTCCATGTTCTTCTCTGCCAAGCAAGCGAAAACGTGCAAGTTTAGCATTTCTCTGTACTGAGATGGGATGGGCAGACATGTTCAGCACCTTTAGTGGAATCCATCTATCACCCCATAAAAGCATGACTATTTGAGAAACCATTAGAGCTCTGGGAGCTGAATGTGAGGAGGTAGGTTCTACAATGAGAGTGCTGCCTGGAGAGATCACAGTATTGCCTTGCAATTTAGCCCACAAAAGGTTAAATTCAGTGCCAGGAGCCAGTGTGACAGATATGTTGTTTCTTATGGTGTCAACTTCGTCATGGATGTCACCACTGAGCCAGCGATTTAGACCAGCAAGAAGAGTCAGAAATTGCTCAGAGCAATTGGAGCTAGAGTTTGAGATGTTGTTGTTGCTCTTCTTCTTTCACCTGCTCCATTAGGGGTCGCCACAGTGGATCATTGGTCATCATCATTTGATCATTTGGCAGAGTTTCTACACTGGATGCCTTTCCAGACACAACCCTCCCCGGTTTTATCCAGGATTGGGACTGGCACTGGGAGTGCACTGTTGTGTGTGACCCCAGTGGCTGTGGTTGGTTCCCTGGCTGGGAATCAAACCCAGGCTGTGGCGATCAGAGCACCGAGGCCTAACCACCTCCAGGGACCCTAGCTTGATGTTGAGATGATCTTCCAGTAATTACTATTTGTATAAACTGGTGAATGATATGTTTAATAACGTTGGTGCCAACATCATCCGATTGGCCTTCCACAAGTACGGTTGGAATAGATATTTTGCAGCCATAGATTTCCATGTCAAGATCTATCACAGCCTTTGTCCTCACACGGTCCATACTGGTTAGATGGCTCTGCACCATCTAACCTTACAGTTTTCTTCACAAGCCACATGTGTACTGGACCTGGCACACTAGTGAAGGATCCCTCTCACTCTGAAATTCATCAGCTCTTTCCTGAATCTGTATTGCACTCCATTTGTGAATGAGTTTGAAAACATTAGCAAGTCGAAAGCACTTGAAAACATGAACAAGTTCAGGGTCAGGGCAGTGTTTAACAAACACTCTTCAGCAAGATTGACTACTTTATTGATACATATCCAGTAATCAACAGGATTTTCGGTCTGCCTTGGTAACGCTGAGTAAAAGTCTGCTAGTGGCAGACAGGATGAAGTCTTACTAAAGTATTTTAGCAATATGTTGTAAACTGCATCTGGATTTTCTCTGGCATTAAACATGGGGTTGCTTCTCAAGCCTATTTTAACTACATTTCTAGCCTGTGCATTAGCCTATCCAGTATCTTATCTGGCTGTTTTGCAGCAGTGTTGTAATTTTGTTTTCTGATATAGGATTTCATGATGTCGAGCTATTCAGTGACCGAATACTTGTCAGTATTATCAACCCTGAAAATCACAGGCTTCCTATCAGAGCTGACACTAACATTAATACACTCCAATAGTTGAACAAACCTTTTTTTTATTAAGTACTCTGATCACAGTGAAAATTTGCAAAACCTTGTGAAGTTTTTATTTTAGCTTCACGTATCTGCAAGCCTATCTGGCCAGTCATCTCAATCAATTGATGTACTGGATCTAAATCATTAGCAGAGGGTGTAGAGTGACATGGATTACTCTGTTTAAACTGCCCTGCAATAGACTCAAATGGGTCCTGATCTAATCCTGAATCCCTATTATTTGCAGCCAGCACAGGAGAAGCACCCATAAATTTCTCATCGTAGCCAGGTGATGTAACTATAGACATCAAACCTCTGCCCCTCCCAAAGGAAGAGTGTTGATGCTCATCACAATCATCAGAATTAGGAAATTTGCTTCTCATTTTGTTAGTCACTCAATTCAGGAAACTATATAATTATAAAAACCAAAACAATCACAATCCAATGGTAAAAATCTAAATTAATAAAGCTGGCAAAAAGGCAATAAAAAATAAGTTTTTCTTAAATTATAAATGATGTTTCCACTGTCTCTTGTACCTTATTATTAAGACTGTTACTAAGACACAGCCGGCGCACATGAAAAAAATCTACTTGGCAACCCGCAGCGATCTGCTTCAAGCTGATCAGGAATCCTCTGAGTTGACAGTACCAGTTTAACCATGTTTGTCCACACACTCAGTCAGACTCACTTTCTGATCTGTTTATTCTGTAAGAATGCATAAGTCTTCTCTTTGTAAAATGATGACTGTAGACCTCATAGTCGTCCATCTAACCGAGGTATACCATTACAAAATACATGTGATTGTATACTTTTACACAAACTATAATTGTTCCACAATTACAGACAAACAGTGATTTGTCTGTAAAAGATTAGTAAGAAAAAAGAAAAGATTAGTAAGAAACAGTATATAAAATGACAGTAAGAGCTAATCAAGCTGAGGAAGTGGCCAATTCAGAGGGCACTGGAGATGCTGTTGGCAGAAGATCAGGTGTAGAGCTGGGTGTTGTGCAATGTTGAGCTGTGTTAAATGTTTGAGCATTCCCTTATTAGTTGAGCCCAAATGAATCAACTCCATTTGTGATTATCCAACATCCTTCCCTGGCTGGCATGCGCCTTGTGGAAATCAGAGCCATTTCCTTACTCAGTATCCTGTGTACTGTACTTGATACATCCATCATTCCAGTGAGGTTTCTGTCACAAATTGGATGCAGCTGGATGTATGTACAAGCACAATTTTGTTAAAATCCAAGCTGTTAGGCAGAATCATCAACAGAAAACAGCCAGAGCCAGAACAGTGTAGAAAAAACTGTATCAAAGGCAGGGAGACAAAGCACATCATAAACCAAGAAAGCAACACTGGCTTGTACAAGAACAGCTGTTGATTAAATGAGACATACAAATAGTGCATAAGTTACAGATAGTGTGTGCAATACCAATGTGTGCAAATTCAACATTATCTTAAAAGGACTCATGCTTAACTCTGATTATGCCCATACTATCACTAAATCTTTCTCTGTGGGCTTGTAATAAAATTGCAGTTGCCCATCAGAAAAGCTAGAACTTTAACAAACTATAATATACCTGACCAATCATTGTTCTTCTGCATACCACTGCCAAAATTCCAGAGGCATTTTCACCACATTATAACATTCTACCTCTGGCCATGAGTTCAGTCTTTGCAATTTATCTCTCATAAAGGTTTTTGTTCAGTTCAAGATATTCATGTTTAATATTTTCTCTTTAATATGTTAACATGATAAACATTTTCAAGCCAAACTTGTTTCTCTGGATCTGAATTACCATGAAGCCCCTTTCCCCTCTCCACTTAACCTAAACACCCACACACACACACACACACACACACACATACTTACAAGAAATTTATACAGCCTGTGCCAGCTGGTGGGGCGATCCACACAAAGCTGAGACTGGTAGTAGGCACGTGACTGACATGAGATGCCACCACACTGCACACAAATTGAGTCCCAAACTGTTGCTCTGACATCACTCCTGAGAAAGATAGCAAAAGTAGTGCCATAAGCATGAAAGAAAAACAGGGAGCAATAAAAAATAAGCAGCTAATAGAACAAAAAGCATTAAGTAAGCCTTCATTAAGCTTAATTTACCATAACCAGAGAAACAAAGTTCTTGCCAATATTTTGACGGCTACATTAATAGAAATGTTCTTTCTTTTTGTTATATATATATATATATATATATATATATATATATATATATATATATATAATGTGTGTGTGTGTGTGTGTGTGTATGTATGCGCTTGTGGTAGATATGAATGACTAAATAATAGCCAGCCTAAAGCACAAGTGTTACAACTAAAGAGTGTTAGTCTACATATTAAATGCTTTTACTAAATATCTTAATTGTAGTTGTGTTTAGAAATGCACTGTTGGTCAAAGCTGGAACTGGGATTTATAACAATGAGAAAACAGGACAATCTCTGAATTAAGCAAACTGAACTGACAAAAGAAATGTATGCTCGGATTCTCTTCCGATGCAGCTCGTTTCTTAGAGTCTACATCGGTACCTACGTGCAAGTCGATAACTGTCATGTGGAGGCAAAAACAGGTAAAAGAAATAAAGAGCATTTGTGTTGTGCCTTATAGAAAACATGGCACACCTCCTATAGGCTAATAAAAAGCCGAGCAAACCCGATTTCCTTAATGTTCTTTCTTACTGAGTTCAGTAGGTGGCTGGAATGATGGCGATGTGTAAAGCAACATGTGGGCGCAATCATAAACATCCTGCTTTTATTGATTTGTTTTGAACTTTGAAAGAAAGATTATATTCATCTGTTTTGAGTAAATATTCCGATTATGTTCCGCGCGCTGCTGCACAAAACCAGGACGGAAAAGTCGTCTGACAGTCTCCAGTCTACAGTGTACTAAATGACGAAGCGAAGCTAGACTGACGCTGAATTTTATTTATTTAAATTACACAAGGGTAATTTTCTTTATTGTACACAAGTCTTAATTCAATATACACACTGCTATAATAATAATAATAATAATAATAATAATAATAATAATAATAATAATAAGAAGAAGAAGAAGAAGAAGAAGAAGATGAAAAATCAGATGTAATTTGTGCGTTCTTCTTCTTTTATTATTATTATTATTATTATTATTATTATTATTATTATTATTATTATTATTATTACTATTATTATTATTATTATTATTATTATTATTATTACTATTATTATTATTTTAGTTTTTCTAGAGAGCAATTTGCGATTTATCTACAATGGAAATGTAGCGGCTAAATAAAAACCAATGGAAAATCTTAAGGAGACTTTGTCTATTCTGTCTTATTCATTTCAATCGTGTATAATAAGAATCTAATCTCATCTAATGTCTAATAAATTCTTTTAGGAAAACCACACGAGCTCTTGATATATCCGTATATCAACTATCAACTATCCGGGCGTGTATCTTTTGTTTGTGTGCGTGCATGTGTGTGGACAATTTGTTGGACCATGGAGAGTGTGTGCGTGTGTGTGTGTGTGTGTGTTACTTTCATGTATATGCCAGTGAAACACCCTGTAATGTCTCTAACGCAACACATACATGTGACTGGAATTCAATGGAAACAGAAGTATAACGACTATAAAAGCCAGTTTGCAGTGATGGCCCTGTTTTGTATGTTGTAGCCAAGCCTTCATATAAAGAGAATTTTATATATTACGGATGTATGGAATCTGTGAACTGTTGGGATTTAAATGTGAGATTTCAGGACTAAAAGCTGTAGGCAAGGCTTCCACTGCTGTCTTCTGCCTTCCTCTGTCTGACTCTAGCCAGAGGTTAAAAAAGAAAAACAAACTTTTCAGTGGGTTAGGCTTAGTTTTCTAATGAGCCTGATGAGTAGTAAAGATTCACTTAAAATTAAAATAAGCACTTATTGTATGTACTTAATTATAATCACAACAAATCTGGCTTCACGTCGTTAGTTGGTTTCGGGCTTTCCTGATAGACTACTTGAACTGCAGTTACTTAAAATTTGTGAACAAACATCCAGTTAATTGTGGACTTCCGGATGAAACGTCATTGTGGGCCAGTATTACTGCTAATATACTTTTATGTTATTTGCCTAAATGATTATCGTTGGCGTTTTCCGTGATACTGCACCTCGGCTGATTTAGTAGGTGTACTATTATTACTTGGAAATCATGGAGGATATTATATAAAACACCACTCCCTATTGTTTAGTGTAAACACACACTCTTGTCAAACATAGGCAAAATCTCTGCGTAGGCTATACTACATGTAACGACGTGCCGCTGATGAGAAACGAATGACGTGCGTCAAAACGTGTGAATTTTGCAGTAAAGAAAATTGAAGCTGCTGTGCTATGATATAATGTCCCAGGGAAGAAGTGCAAAATTAAGGCAAAAATGCCTCCAGACCCGTGCAGTGAAATTATGAATTATGTTACAGCAGGGAGGTACATGCACGCGCTGTATTAAAAAAAATAATGTCCGATACAGGAAGTAGTACCTCAGTGTCCACACCCACACACACACGCGGCATGGAAACAAATGTGAGGCGTGCGGGTGTGTTGAAACAGCACTCTAAAATTATCTAAAGCTGCGGAACGGATCGAGGTTATGTGGTGTGTTTTTTCGTGGTAGGGGTTTGGTGCAGAAATGCGAGCTCGCTGTTGACTGTGTGCGCGAGTTTCCGTGTGTATCCTTACGCGCTCGAGCGGCCGTTAAGAGCTGCGCGCTGATTGGCTGCAGTCAAGGAGGACGCTTTAATACTTATGGTGCTGTGGTTGGCTGCAGACTGTAAAGGTTCAAGCAATTTTTTTACAGCTTAGTGTCTGTGGCACCGTAATTAATTGTAGCTAGCCGTCTCTTATCGATGCGTTTGGAAGGAACATGAAATAGCTGTTGTGCTGTGGTGTTTTTTTTTTCTTTTTTAATCAGAGGACTTTACCGGTCGGCCTTAGAGAGTAGAGATCCAACTGTGCTGCTGCTGCTACTGCTACTGCTGCTGTTTGCTATTTCTACCTTTACGTGTGATGTTGGATATGGGAGAACGGAAAGAAGTGAAAATGATTCCCAAATCATCGTTCAGTATAAACAGCCTGGTGCCTGAAGCCGTCCAGAGTGACAACCACCACAGGACCATCCCCGAAGAAGAAGAGAAAATCCCTTTACCTATAGCTCAGGAGGCGAAGTCGGAGAACACTTGCGCTAAAAGTGACAATCCTGAACCAACTTGCACGGACGATAAGGAAAAACAGGAGGAAAAAAAAGACTCTAAAGAGGGCGAGGGAGGCAAAGACGGCGAAAAGAAAAACGGCAAGTACGAGAAACCTCCTTTTAGCTATAATGCCTTAATCATGATGGCCATCAGGCAAAGTCCGGAGAAACGGTTAACGCTGAACGGCATTTATGAGTTCATTATGAAAAATTTTCCGTACTACCGGGAGAACAAGCAGGGCTGGCAGAACTCCATCAGGCACAACCTAAGTCTGAACAAGTGCTTTGTCAAAGTTCCGCGGCATTATGATGACCCGGGTAAAGGGAACTACTGGATGCTCGACCCTTCAAGCGACGACGTGTTCATCGGCGGCACGACGGGAAAACTTCGGCGGAGATCCACCACGTCGCGGGCCAAGCTGGCGTTCAAGCGCGGCGCACGGCTCACCTCCACCGGCCTCACGTTCATGGATAGAGCTGGCTCTCTATACTGGCCCATGTCGCCGTTCCTTTCACTGCACCATCCCAGGGCAAGCGGCGCCCTGAGCTACAACGGCACCTCCTCGGCCTACCCCAGTCACCCGATGTCCTATAGCACCATGCTGACGCAGAACGGTTTGAGCAACAACCACTCGTTCCCGGCCTCGAACGGCCTGAGCGTGGACAGACTCGTGAACGGAGAGATCCCGTACGCCACGCATCACCTGACAGCGGCCGCGCTGGCCGCATCTGTGCCCTGCGGCCTCTCAGTGCCCTGCTCAGGGACCTACTCGCTCAACCCGTGCTCAGTGAACCTGCTGGCGGGACAGACTGGCTATTTCTTTCCCCATGTGCCGCATCCTTCCATGAGTACGCAGGGCAGCACGTCGATGAGCTCCCGCACCGCTTCTTCTTCGTCGCCGCAGGCGGCCGCGTCTCTCCCGTGCGAGTCTTTAAGGCCTACACTACCGAGCTTCTCTTCGGGACTTTCCGCAGGACTGTCTGATTACTTCACACATCAGAACCAAGGCTCTACGTCCAATCCTCTTATACACTAACTGTCATCCCGAAGGATGAAGACTGTAAGTGAACATTTTACACCCCCATTTACACTGTAATATATATATATAAATATACTTTAAAGAAAAAAGACTGAGAAGGGAAAGGAAAAATGCAAGCGGCCGAACACCAGGTATTTTGTATTATTCTTCTCCTTTATTTCTGTACACACGAAAAAAGTCGGGTGTCGCGAAATTGTTTATTATTCCACTGTCAGCAACGTGCAATGTGACAAGATTATAATTTTTTTTTTTTTAAAAGAGGGTGAAGCGTCGATTTTTTTTTATTGGGAAAGGCAGTAAAATTACATTAGAATATGTATTTAAATAGTGGTTGCAGATTTGTTTAATTTTAAATGTTAAAAATACCTAATACCATCGCATCAACCACCAGTCTTCATGTTTGCAGTATTACACGTATCATGGGCACACTGGTGAAATATGATTTTACAAAATTAACACAAATTTTTTTTTTCTTTTTAAATAAATGTGCTCTAAGTGCAGAATACCCGTTCAAATCCATGGCTCCTTGTTATTTTTGTCCTTTTCATAGGCTCTTGTTATTGGAATAAATGCATTTATAATGCGTTCTTTTATACATATTTTTAAATTAAATTAAGTTTCTTTATAGACCAAAGAATGGGTATATCGAAATCAGTTTTTTTCAGTATTCACTATCTGACGGACAGTTTTAAAGGGAGCAGAATGAATGAATGCTTTTAGCTTGTGTTTTGCATCTTTTTTAGGCTAATGTATGTGGTCACCACCAGGTCACATGCTTTTTGTAATTAGTGAAATGTCAATTCCTGTTGTAATTATAGGTTAACTTTGCGAAGTGTAACCGTGTTGAGTAAATGCCTCATAAAATATTAAGTGAATGTTTATGTCGTCTTTAAATTCCATGGTTGTGATTTTGTGGTCTATATGCCCGTGTTTGTCGCTTAAACTGTTAAATCTAACAAAATAAAAGAAATAGGTTTCGTCCATATATCGCGACCATTTTGTCCTTTTTGCAGGTAAAATTTACACTGACTTGAATCTTGTTTGTTCTCTAAACCGACATTTAAGCGACAGTTTGCGGGTATGCTGAGAGACTTTTGCTTTCTTAATTAGGCATCTACCAAAATCTTCCAATTTGTCCGTCAGAAATGTCTTTGCCACATTCCGGAGTAACTATGGGAGAATAAACTCTCTCTAATTTATCATCATAAAGCGCACGTGCCGCAGATCTCACAGCTCCCCGTGACCGCAAAGGCTTCATGCGCCTTCACCTTCCGCTTGCTTTAACGACTATTTGGCAAACAAAAAAAATTCCCCACAGTTTTCAATGTTTTCTTGTACTTCATTTTACTGTATTATAATTAAACTTAACCATATACTGTTATGCTGTTTTTCTTGTCAACAGACAATAGAGCTGCTCACTGTAATAACAAGAGTTTTCAGCACTAGATGTACAGCAATTTGTCCATTTCTTAAAGAGGCATCATGTTAAACGCGGCCAGCTGTAATGCAATAACCTGACTGCTTTTCACAAAAGAGCTGGGGAATTTAATATCTCCTTGCAAGATGTTATCACTCAAATGTTAAATGGGGTGACCACTCATAAGACAATAACTGAGAGAATAGAGGAGCATCGAGACAAAATTCTGTAAACCATAAAAAACAAATGACTGCAACTTTTAAAAGGAACTAAATTTACATTTGAAATCTGACGGCGGAAATATAAATAGATCCAGTCTCGATTTTACACATTTTAGGTAATGTGTAGGACAGTTTTTTAGGATATGAACCGGATGGGCTGATAATATTTTAAAAAGCAGAGCGATTTTTCTTTTCTTATAATAATAACAATAACAATAATAATAATAATAATAATAATAATAATAATAATAATAATAATGATGATGATGATCACTGTAAATAAGTTGAGTTATGTGGCCGATGCCTGCACCTGTATAAAGTGCACATTGCATTAAGGGCCATCCTCAATGCAGGAGTGGAGGAAGGAAAGTGAGAACACTGATGGAGGAGTTTTCACTTGCTCCTGTGTCACTGGGCTTTAATGAGGACAAAGTGATGATCTTGAAGCAGTGATTGCTGTCCTCTGTGCTTGACGTCTTAATTAGGCCGCATCTGCCTGGAAGTTCGCTTTCACCCCGCGACAATAAACAATCAGTCCATACCTGAATCTCAAGTGGCGCAGAGAAACAAAGCATCAGCTCAGATTTGCGAGCGGATCCTCGGGCCTGCAGCTAACACAAGCGCTACATGCGGAAAGCTGCCGCCGCGTACACTCAGGCGACCTCACGAAGCGATGCAGGTGTTTTATAATGTTTGCTTAGAAGTCGCACCCAACTTCAGGTTTCAGTTTTTTTCTCCTGTTTATCCTAAGGCACAAGGAAAAACAGGATCTCTGTACACTCAGCTGTTAGAATATAAACTCGATACTGTTGTATTTAGCACAGTAAGCTTACAGTGCAGTGTGTGGTGAGGAATATTGATGCCTGAAGCTGTGTTGCACTTTGTCTTCGCAGATTAGAATTCAGAATTTACTGAAATCGATATGAATGTTTTTTTTTCTTCAGTTTTCTTGACTTGAGAGCGTCGCGTGATTTACCATTTCTTTATCTATGTATATGAATACACTCTGTAGTCTATAATGAGAAATACCAGATATAGAGCTAGTAAATATTGTTAGGTCATGCAGTAGGGTCTACCTCACCTAGCTCCTGGACAAGGAGAACACACTAATATTCAGCATTTATCATTATAAACTAGAAGGAGTATGTCTCATAAAAGGTAAACATTTTAAGCATAAATCAATTAGTTTATATGTGCGTAAACTTCTTTGCTGAAAATGAAAAAAAAAAATCCAGCGAGGGTTTTTTTTTATTATTATTATTATTTCTTTCTCTATTTGATCACATTTGCATGGTCCTGTGAGGCTGTGCAGCTCTTGGGGCTTCAGATAAATCTCACGTGCACCTTCTTACCTGATAGCTTCTACTGGCGCGTGTGTCAGTTGTAGCTTGTCACACGGAGAGCTTATTTAACAAAGGCTGCACCCCTATAAAATATAAACCTTAACAGTCTCTATCACTGAATGACGGATTACCAAAACGCCTTCTTTTTCAGAGGGAAAAAAACACACGTAATGTAAAATGATCATTTCCACAGGGGGCATTTATCAGAGCCGTTTCTACGAGTTGAGAAGTTTTGTAAGCAACGCAAATCCTGCTTCAATGGTAACTGGCAGTTTCCTGCTTCAGTGTAATACGAGCCGAGCAGAGTGAGGGCGCTAGAATGACACGCAGTGCTGCAGGCATGCACCTCCTCACACCACTACCTAGCCCACAATGCGGCTCCCAAACTTTCAGCCCCATGGCATGTAAATAAATCTGCACGCTCTGCGCTTAAAAAACAAACAAACAATAATGGATACGGATTATAGATAATGGAGCTTGCTTTTTAGCGATATGGAGCTCTTTAACAGAAGTGTGAACGAAGGTGCAGGACTACTGAGGACATCTTTAAGTAATGTTAGGGTTAATACATTCATAATATAATATAATATAATATAATATAATATAATATAATATACATTAAATTAATGAACATTTTTATTTCTGTAAATTAAAACAACAGCAATTATTATTTGCATTAATCTATTATTATTATTATTATTATTATTATTATTATTATTATTATTTTGTTGTGGATTTTATTTTTTATATAGTATATTCTACTGCAGCTACGGCCAGAAGGCACATAAAATGTTGTCAGGTATGAAATTAGGAGAAATGTATCATCGCAAGAAAATTATAGGAAGAGTATCTATCTTCTATCTTATCTGATTTAAGATCAGAATTAATAAATAAAATAAAGAAACGTAGAGTCTTATCCTTACCCTTAAAGTTATAGGAAGATAAAAGAATATCTATCTATCTATCTATCTATCTATCTATCTATCTATCTATCTATCTAGATAAATAGATAGATATTCTTGTATCTTCCTATAGTTTTAAGAGTAAGGATAAGACTCTACGTTTCTTTATTTTATTTATTAATTCTGATCTTAAATCAGAGCTGATAGTCGTAACTACCTTTAGGTTTGTTTAGAAAGCCTGTGTGAACATTAATGCCATAAAATCCCGCACTCCGCAGCACACGCAATACTAAGGTAGATGCGCGTTAGTCTTTTTCTGTCACTGAAGCAACAGGGTACTAGATCTCAACTGCTCCTTGTTTGTAGCAACTTTTTTTAATGAACGATTTTAGAAAACACCCGACAGAACGTAAATAATTGTTTTAATGAGCCTGTGCACCGACCTGTCGGGTTAAACAAACAGTTTGTCCCCAGACGGATTCGGATTGTTTAAGTGCAAAGTGGTGTCATTCCAATCCATCGCTTTTTCACTGAGTCCAGAAATCAGAAACATTGAAGTCCGTTACGTTAGTGACCAATAATTAAAATAATAATAATAATAATAATAATCATAATAATAATAATAATTTCGGTATGCAGGCCGGCCGAAGTTATTGTAGTTATTCTAGAATGGAAAATTTATGCTTTGACTGAACTGCAAATGTGACATATCAGGACGGCGCAAGTCAAATTCATTTCAAATATTAGTGAATTCTATAGTAAATACTATTCCTTCAAAAGACCCTAGTAAACATAATAATAATATTATTATTATTATTATTATTATTATTAATAATAATAATAATAATAATAATAATAATATAATTAATAATATAATAAATATATATGATTATATAAATAATTAATATTAGTAGTGGTTTTATTATATATATATATATATATATATATAATTATTATTATTATTATTATTATTATTATTATAGTATTATTATTATTATTATTATTATAAAAATGAGTAGTAGTAGTATTGAAAATAAGATAATTCTAGCATGAAATACGACGTACCATTTACTAAAAAAAAAAAAAAAAAAAAAAAAACTTATTGCAGTGAAGGGCATATTTTACTGTGATTACTGCACAACGCTGCTTTTGTGAAAGTGGACAAAACCTTCCAATATCATTTTATAAAACAGACTGTAGGTAGATGCTGCGTGTACGTGATCATTTATGTCTGTGGTTTATGCTGCTGCATGCATATATTTATGATGAAGATGCTGATTTGTGTGATTTTGTGCTAGACGTAGCTAGGCTATAAGACGTAACCGGTGCGGAGGCGTCGCTCTGGAGAGTGACCGTTTGGCCCTTTGACCTGCGCGCGCGCCTCCTCCTTGCGCTCTCGTGCACGCTCTGTCTCGCTGTGGCGCGTGCACGCGCATTCGCTCGCGGTCAGCCAGGGCTTCATTCACGCTCACACTGAACTTGATCTGATGCATTTAGTTTACATACGCAGGAGTCGTTTCATGTCTAGGATAATAAAAATATATAGTGGCATCATTATCAAAATCGATTACAGCGAAATACGCAACTGCAAAGCCTGTTAACGCGCTTAAACCAGTGTAGCGACGTGCTGGTGTGTTAACCAGAGGGTGACTCGGTGCGGGTGTTTGTTTATCCAAGCCAGGACTATTGCTGTTGGCCTGGTTTAAATATGTGTATTAAAACGCCGAGACTGCTTAAGCATTACGCCACACTAAACCCAGTGCCTGTGATTCAAGCTGCTGCATTTTATACAGCTGCAGAAAAACCCCACATTCCGTGCACCTGTAAGTTAACACGGAGGGCTTCATTGATGGTTTTACCGTATCGCCTCCGAGAG
The DNA here is from genome assembly GCA_037576675.1 of Pangasius sanitwongsei. Lineage (NCBI taxonomy): Eukaryota > Metazoa > Chordata > Actinopteri > Siluriformes > Pangasiidae > Pangasius > Pangasius sanitwongsei. The sequence continues at coordinate 20,279,634 of CM075012.1, forward strand.
AAACTTTAGACCAGTTTTAGATCAATAGACGCCATTCGCCATAGAACTATAGACTAAGTCTTATTTTATCTTATATTATCATAAATGTGTTCAAGGACAGTAAAGGTCGCTGAATGGAGACTGCGATAGAATGCGTTGTGTTGAACTGCATGTTAAATGCGCCGTGATATGATTACATTTTTATAAATATGTTGCTTATTGACGTGTAAATGTATAGAATATGGTAATAAATTTAATAAATGATTAAAATGCATTTGGAACAACAACAGCCGTGATTCCGCGCGATCAACCGAGGATTCAGAGCGCCGCGTGCTCATAATAATAATAATAATAATAATAATAATAATAATAATAATAATAATAATACAGCTATATAATGCATATAAAGTAGTTGTATTAAATTATTGTTATTGTTATTGTTATTGTTATTTTGAGCACGCGGCGCTCTGAATCCTCGGTTGATCGCGCGGAATCACGGCTGTGCTCGGATCATGTTGCACTCCGGTGACTTTCCGAGACACAACCAACAGGCCTGCCGACGGGGATGAATTCCCTCTAGCCAATCTCAAACGACAGCAAACTATTACAGCAAGCACTTAGCTTATTTATAATGCGCTGACATACAGCTAGAGCAAAGCTTTTTTCAAAAAGCCATATCGCTTGAAGTCTAAGCTCCTTCTGTCTTACTCTTTTATAAAGCGACTCCAGCATATAAGCAGGGATGCTGTCTACCAATGAGCGCTTTTCTGCTGCCAAGCATATATCCTACCATAATTAAGCAATACTAGCTGGTCCAGTTAAAACGGGCTAACGTTTTTTTTCCCATTAAAAAGGCCTACAAACCTAAAACAAATTCCTTCCCTGTTCACTTTTGATATTTTACTACACTTGATATTGAGTACAAAGTCATGAATACTCTTGGGGATTTCAGATATTCATATTTCTACCTCCACTTTGTTTAAGTCAGTAAGACCCTAATGCATTTCCCTACATGACTTAAATTGAGCTTACCCTGTGCAGCAGTGACATCACAGCCGCAGGATCTGAAGATTATTATTATTATTATTATTATTATTATTATTATTATTATTATTATTATTAAATGAATTATCTTTTTTAATATTTCGATTCTATACATATTATAAATTTGGCATTGAAGTTGTTTTGAGGGTTATAAATAGATATAAATACACACATACACACACACACACACACACACACACACATATATATGCGTTAACCATTAAGTTAACCAGTGAGATTGAGCTCAGGTTTGAATAACATCTAAATCACTTTTTCCTATGCCTTATACTAGTAAAATTCTATTTTCAGGGACATTCAATTGAATATTTAATTTAATTTCCTTGACGTGTTTTTATATTATTATTATTATTATTATTATTATTATTATAAAAATGAATTATTATTATTATTATTATTATTATAAAAATGAATTATTATTATTATTATTATTATTATTATTATAAGGCACTTGCGCTCTCACAGGAAAGCTCAACTGCGCTTGTTCTTTACAAATGTATCTTATTTATTTATTTATTTATTTATTTATTTATTTATTTATTTATTTATTTATTTATTTATTTTATTTTATTTTATTTTATTTTATTTTATTTTATTTTATTTTATTTATTTATTTAACGAATATTGGCCTAGACATAGCAGTGTGTGCCTCCTGGCTTTATTAACACCCAACAGGGTGAAGACTTTCGCCTGCTAGAAATGCATGTAGAAGAGAAATGTTCTACATCCCAACGCCTGAATATGCCTCAGCCTACACTACGGAGTCCTACACAGTGTAGCTGTAAAGAAAACCACCAGCACAGAAGTCCATCATGCCATCTTATTAATATAACATAAACGCCACTTTATTTACCGTCAACCCCAGTGAAGAAGAGAAAATTCTCTTAAAGGGTGAGCTGCTTCCACCTGCTTTTAGCCCCCCTTCCAGCAGAAGAATTGGAGATTTTTCCTCATTCTGTACTTTTGGGGTGAGGCAGGTTGTGTGTGAGTGCAGCAGAGGCGACAGTCTGTCTACAGGCCGTAAGCTGATCTGCGCCGAGCTGCAGGGAAACCGGGCAAGATTCCTGGCTCGCGAGCAGCGATATTGATCTACCTCAGGCACCTAAACAAAGCCTCACCTGTTCCCCTTGTCCATACTTTATTTTATGCCGTCTAATGCTTGTTTTGTTTGACATTTCTTTTATTTCCACGGATCCGAGCTTTGATACACGTTTGGGGAGTAGCACATAAACACGGTGTTTTTGTACCTGGAGCGCGCGGATCTCCCGAACTGCCTCACGGCATATGAGACCACCCTCCTCTCTCGGAATAATCACCCTGCTACGATTAAAGAAACCGGAAAACAAAACAAAAAAAAAGTTTTCCCTGCTTCGCCGGCGGGGCCGTGTCCAATAACATTCGACGTGAGATAAAGCTAATTACTTCCATTATGGTGCGCGGGTTTGCGTTTCATAAAAGCGGGCCCGCTAAAAGCTCCTTTATTATTTATCGGGCCTCTCCTCGAGCTGCTTGTTAAACATATCAAGATTAGCGGCGGATCTTGTAGGGTCCGTTTGCGGAGATTTGCGCTCATACAGCGCCGCTTTATCAGCGCGTTCCGCACACGGCGCTCTGACACACCGCCAGCAGCATGAGGAGAGGCATGTGCCTACTGCCCAACAGCCCCATCACATATTCCTCTGTAAATAATGCATTATCAGAAGCGAATATTAGCCATTTGTTCACGGCATAATATTTGCAATACTCTTGGAACCAAAAAAGATCTTTTATTTTTATATTAATGCAACAGTGCCACCGTTTTCATCCTTCAGTTTTAACATGTAGCTACACCTTAAGTCTGGACTGATGCCTGTCTTTGACATAGAGATAATACACGAAAAGGCAAAAATATATATATCTGTATGAATTAACTTGCCAGAATGCGTGTATGAATTGTACAGCCTCTTATATTTTGGGCCTATTAAACGAAACACGCGCATCTGCATAGTTGTAGGTTATTAACTATTGCGTAGTCTATGTCTAATAAAACTATCTCCTAAAGAATTCGTACCAGTTCAACCAGCGAAGGAGTTTGAAAGTCATTAGAAAGTCATTAGAATCGCCAGCCCCGCCCCTAATCTTAAGCTTCATAATTTTTTATATGAAATGAGTCGTGAGAGTTGTTACGAATTTCAGAGTGTGAGACCATACTGAAGAAAACTACTCTACCACTGACTGCTGTTCACAAACTAAATTTCACTTTATTTACATCTCATTATAGGAAATTTAATCGACAATAGGGTCTACTTACAAACAGAGGTAACCTACACACAGTGATGTTTTTTTTTTTTTTTTTTTTTGCTATTTTGGACATCAGCTATATAATGAAAGGTAAAAGAGTCCATTCAGCAGCTGATGGGCAAATGTGCTACACTGCGGAACAAACACGTCTGAAGCTCACCATTACACCTGTGAAGCAGCCTTCTGAAAAAAAATGGACAGCATTCAGTAAATGGTGATGTCAGTCCAAAGATAGTAGACAGGGGTTTGGACCATTTCAAAGGAGAATCTCATCAGTGCATCAGCAAGTGAGGAAGGGGCGCTTTCTAGTCTGACACAAACAGGTGCCTCAACCAGTTTCTGGCTATTCCACAAACAAGCCCAGCTTCTCAATTCCACCCACAAAGTCCCTCAGCACTAGACAATGTGTTAAAATGCCTGCCTGCCTGGAGCTGATACAGGTCCAGGCACCTGGATTGGATGCAAGATTACCCAGACACCAATAGTGCTTGAGTTGACAAGCAAGCACAGTTTAAGGTCTGAAAACAATACATGAGAATAAACTGGAAAATGAAGAGTAACCAAATCTGGAACATCAAAATATATGGATTCAGAAGCAGGATGCAGATTTCTAAAGAGGTTAACATATCTACAAGGTGTCTACCTTGCTGCTAAAAGGGCTACCAAGGACAAACCGGAGGCCAGTGGGCCTCATTCCCCCTGTGGGGCACCAAAGAGAATGAATGGGCAATGAGAGGGTCCCAGTGTAAAAAACAACCGTTGTGTACCTGAGCAAAGCACTTAACCCTAAGTTGAGTGCTGCATCATGTTACCCTGCTCCCCTTAACCCCTCCTCCATCCAGGTCACACTAGCAAAAGAGGAACTGTTCTTTGGGAGTTTTCCCAGGTTAGAGAAGGTATTAGGGGTAAATGGGAAGGCTGTGTGGTGAGAAACTGTGGGTGTGTTTGTTCGATTTGTAAGGCACCCTTAAAGTTGAGGAGAAACAAAGATGTCTGATATTAAATGGCTTGATGCTTTAAAACTGAGTAAACAAAAGAGTCCACATTGAGGTGTATGTCTTTATAAGGTAGTTAAGAAACCCCACTAGCAGATCTGCATTGATTCACCACCAGCTGTCCATACATCGTGGCCCTAAATCAATGATATTCTCACGGGTAATGTTATTAATTTTGAAATGTCCAGGTGAATTCAAATATGCATTAACCGTTATTTTTATTTTTTTTTAAATGGGCAACTAGGTTTAAAAAGAAGATCAAGGTTTCAAACACAAATCAAGCTAAAATCAATACCAAAACAGGCTTATGTGCATTTCTGTAAGGAAACAAATGCACCTAGACATGTGCAGCAAAAAGTGAGTGTGTATAGAAGTGAAAGTATTTCTGACTGCCCTGACAAGTCTGGGATCTTCATGTTATGTGGATGAGCGGGTGCCTGGAGTGCCCTCTTCCTGACCTTTACTTTCTATCATGTCCTTCTAATGCTCTGTGCATAAGCCTATGACATGCTGAATAGTTTTCACCATACATCCTTGTTAAAGAAATACACTTCAAGGAGAAATGGAGAGAAGAAGTGAGAGAAAAAGAGACATGAAGACTTTAAATGAAATTAAGAATGTGACCTGTCTTTGTTTTATTTTGACCACTTACAACCTAAGAATGAATGCTCTATATATACCTGTGTGTGTATACATATATATATATAAGAAATTGAAGAATTTTATATATAAGAAATATATATATATATATATATATATATATATATATATATATATATATATATATATATTTATAATTATCACTATGTCACAGAGAAAAAAAGAAAAAAATATAAAACTATAGGTCTGTGTGGGTCTGTGTGGATAATTTGAAAGCAAGCTTAGTGAATTGATAGAATTGAAAAGGGAATTGTTGACTAAGTTTAAATACGACTTAGTCACATAACATGGATAACTAACTTTTTTTACTCAAACTGTAAGCTGACTCTGGCTTTCAACCTTAATGAGTTACACAACATGTTTTAAATCTCCCGTTTGAAGAGGTAGTGACACAAGAAACTTCTCTTCTAGTGGTGATGGCACATTGGAAGCCTCAGCCCAAGGTACGGAAATGAAGAGACTGCTACTCTCTGTTGTTTTCACTACAGCAAAAAGCTTATTAAAAACGCACACATTGCTGGAAGTATAACATGTTCTGTTTGCCCACTGCCATGGTGAAGAAGGAAGCTGTTTACACTAATTATAAATAATACACTAATTGCATAAATTCCTTGCAATTAATCTAAATGTACTATTGCAAGTGGTACACAGAAATATACAGGGGCAGCCAAGTGGGTAGCCAGTGACCAGTGTTCAAATCTGAGTGAAATCCTGGGACTGCCACAGAGCCACTGTGGGGCCAGTGACTGTTAACCTTTAACTGCTGAGCTATATATTTGACTATGTTCCTTGCTCAATTCTAAGTCGTTTTGTATAAAACAGTCAGGCAAAAAAATGTAATGTATATGCTATTACATACAGTGCATACGCACTGACCTTGTATGACCAGTAGCCTACAAGGAAATTTTTTTGTGCGCACACCCGCACACCCACACACACAGACACACATTATCTATCTATCTATGTAATAAGGCATGGATCACTTTTCTGATAAGAACATCATCAAGGCTGGATTTTATCCACACCGACAGAAGACCAGTAAGTTCTCCAAGTTCTCACCTGGAACTAAATTCCAGCCAAGAAAACTGACATGACAGTGTACCTAAGAATATTTATTTGATTTAATTTCTTGTGTTGTGGTTATTTGCACATCTGACCATATTTAGTTTACTGCTCAAAATCATTTCACTTAACTTATCAAAATAAGTTACACTTTGATACTTCTCATTTCATACATTTTTGAAGGCCTCTCTTTGTTACAATTTAAAAAATAATAATAACATGTCTAAGCTATTTTGCATACAACGTCTCTCTAAATTTTAGATGATACAAATATAGGGATTCTTGTTTCAAATCTCTTTCAGTATACGCTACAATTTAGTTTGAAAAGAGTACTCATATTTTATCACAAATACTGTCAATTTTAATAAGCTATTGATGCTGCCAAATTATTCTGCATTATTAAAATTTGATTTTTAAATTTGACTGTAAAATTTTTAGTAACGTCTTAATATTTTTATTTTTTTTTTTCCCTTGCTATATTATGAACTGTGTAGCGTCTGTCTGTGTTGTAATAGTGTTGTTATATCGTCAGCCTTTCTGTTTGGTGCCAATAGAAGGGAGGAAGGAAGAAAGAAATGTACTTGTGCATGAGAGAGAGAGAGAGAGAGAGAGAGAGAGAGCGAGCGCATTGTCTTGGTGGTGGTGCGTGGTTGCCAGCGCGCGCAGTTGAATCCACCCCGGAACGCGCTCCTCACTCATGCTGCGAATGTTTACAGTTGTAATCAAGGTCCATGTAACTTGTTTGTGAAATGTTTTGCCTTTATGGTTTAGAGGTGCTATACAATTTGCAAATAGTGGGGCATGAAGTCACAGTTTGATTAAATTGCTGTCAGTACGAGAAAAGGAGAAAAAAGAAAACAAAAGCATTATACGAAACAAACACTGTTGTTTTGCATGCTTTTTCAATGAGTACAAATTTTCCCCTTAAACAACGATTTTTAGTTTGAAATTAATATAAGATATAAGATTTTGGATGATTGGATATATGTAGCCTACATGCTTTAATACAACTGTATTTTCCTGGTCCTCCTATTTTAGATTTTAGAGAAACTATTATCTTCTAACAGTATTTTATTATTATTTCTTTTGGAAGAGTGAAATCTACGAGTCACTATTAAGGCTCCTGGGTTTTTCTCAATGTTTCCCAACAGTTCTTCCAGTTTGCTGACAAGTGAGACTGATGCCTAAATAGTATCTTGTGTGTGTCAGTTTGTGTGTGTTGCAGTGCGTGAGCTCAAGGGAGCACTGCACTGAATCTGCTATAGACACACACACACACACACACACACACACACACACACAGCAGAGGGCTCAAAGGATCAATGTTACAGCAGGTACCATAATGAGAAACGATTTCACATGTGTATATGCACTGAGGAAACAAACATGATGTGTGTGTGTGTGTGTGTGTGTGTGTGTGTGTCTTTGCCCACTGTGTGAATTTGCCCTTGTGACATGAAAGGCCTCGATTTTACACACCCAAAGTCTCAATGTCCCAGTGGACATATCTCCAGAGATGTCCGCTTCAAGGTGTCTTTTAGTGTGTGTCTACAGTGAACAAAGTAAACACCAAATGTCTCGTGAAAACACAAAGGGATATGAACAGGCTTTCAATGAGATAATGAGAGGTTAGTTGCTTTCTTGGTAAACACCATATGCCACAGAAGATACTAAAGAAAAATATACCTGATACATGTTTTAACATCGAAGTTAAAACCTAATTATTTACATTTTAAATTATTAAACATCATAATGTTTCTTTCTATAAAAGAACAACTGATTTTAGATAAACACACACACACACACACACACACACACACACATATATATATATATATATATATATATATATATATATATATATATATATATAATGTACGTATGTATGTATGTCAGAAGCACATTTCTCCCTGAATGCTGTTGATAGGATGCACTGTACTGAAGCATCGCATTGTGCTCATCAGTGAGATGTGCACAGGGTCATCTTCAGCACCCTGAACTCCTCTCCTTGCGCTACACACCTGACAGAGTAATACAGAAAACATGAAAAAAAATGTGCCTCTCTCTTTTTCTCTCTTCAGTGCTTGAGCTGCAATGGAAAATCTGCGCAAACAAAAGGATGCGGCTGCCGTCTCGCCTTCCCCAGCTGGGCGGAACACGCAGGCCATCGCCGCCAATTTCACAGCCCAATTATCTACTTGCATTCAGGGGAGTTGACTAAACAAACAGCGGCCCCGCTGCGCCCCGAGAGCTCGCCGAGTCACGCGAGACCCCTGCGAGATCAATCCTAACCGCACCGAGCACCTCTGAGCATCAGCACTGCATGTATGCGCCATGGGCCCATCGATCACTATACGCGCCTTAAAGCCAGTCCATTTATGCACCTGTTTACTTATTTGTCCTCGACTTAATTACGCACCCACGCAGTCTGCGCACTGACCCGGAGTTGGGCCAAAGTTGTTTATAGCAATTATGAGTCACGTTTCACTTTTTTTTTTTGTTTTCTTCCTTCCTTCCCTCCCTCTCTCTCTCCCTCTTTCATACACCGCATGGCCAGACTGTCGTGGTCAGACCACTGTCAATTGCTCTTGTGCTGCTATTAGGGCAGACATGGCTTCGGCGCCTGAAAGGGAAAAAATCAATGCCACCGTGATTAGACCGATGACAGCAAATTCACAGTTTCATCCGGGAGTGTTCAGACAGAGACGAGGTGTGCGGCAAATAAGGCGCACTTGTCTGCACACAAAGGAAAAGTCCTCCGTCTTTGTTTATAAGGTGTAAAGATCCGACAATGATTGTTGGGTTTCTGGAGACATTCTGGCCGTTTTCATCGTCAGCATCGCATGAAAGGAGACGTGTGGCAAATTTCAGTGCAACTTCATAGTCTATTGAGATTTCTTTACCTTTTACACCATTTCATCACTTAAAAAACAAGCATTCACTGTACATTTACAGTAACCGCTGCAGGCCCAGCCTGTCCGGAGCCACACAGCCAGCCGCGGTCACAGGGTCCCTCCGCTGCAGCCTAAAATAATAATAATAATAAAAATATTATTATTATTATTATTATTATTATTATTATTATTACCATCAATAATAACAACAATAATAATAATAATAATAATAATAATAATAATAATAGTAAAATGTACTATTGTAGCCTACTGTTTAAAACCCGAGTCAGTGCAATGCTGTGAGTTAAATAATGATCTTAAAGCCTGTAAGCTAAGCTAGCCTGTGTTGCCACATTGTGCGCTACGGGGAGGTGGGCCTTTTGTTTATTAATCGCGCGATCTTGTTTGGAGAAACTTTGTGGAACGGGAAATGGAAACACCCCCCTGCACCCGGGGCGGATATTATTAAGCAGCATGGGGCGGCTCGGTTCGCGTCACGCGGCCTTCACGAGCTGAACGCGGCGGGACCGCGCGCGCGCTCTAACGGGCCAATTGGCGTCGCGGAGCGCGCTTTTCTGCTTGCCAATCGGTGGCTCTCCTCTTACTGCGGCTGCCATGGCAACCCGCTCTTTAACCGGCAGCCCCCTCACATTACAGCGTCGCGCGCTTCCGTCGTGATTGGTGACTCGGGGAACCAAACGAGGGGAGAGCGGTTTCCACAAAACAAGAGCCATCATTTTGTGTGTGTGTGTGTGTGTGTCTAACACCGACACGTTCCCGTGATGAGGCGCACAGAAAAGCAGACAGGAACAAGATAAGACAAGGCCAGCTGCGAATGTGAATTTGCTCCGAGGCATTTGTTTGGGGTTACAGTTGGGTATAAAATTGGAAGGGTGCTAACACAGTTTTGTTTAGTCTAGCTTAGCCGTATCCTCAAAGCAAATCCACAGCAGCACACTAACATCAGCAGTATAGCGCACACTCCTAAGCACAAGCCTCCGAGTCGCCTCGCCTTGTTCTTCACTCAGACATAACGGCAGGCCGAGCACACTGTACCGTCCCTGCGCTGCTGCCATCCAACACATCTGCCCTACCTGAAGCTGCAGGTGGTGTACCTTTAATTAGCTTTAATATAAAGTTTTAAAGGTACATCCCTCATCCTTAAGGTCCAGTCATGTAGCGTCATATATTTTAAATATAGGCTATATTTACAAGTCCAGGTGAAAGCTAGGCTACATATGCTGCTGTCCTGACTGCAGCAGCTCGGCGGTAAGGAGAGTGCAGTTCGGTACCCTTATTTCTGAGAGGGTAGGTCTAGCCTTCTGAATAGACAGAGTAGACGCGAATTAAATTATTCACTACGAACTAGCCCACTATGTTTCCAAAACAACTCCAAGAAATCTCTTTAAAGTGACACCTACTGTTGTTTTCCATAAACTTAAAGCGCATGTTAGCGTTCTACATAGTGCTGTGCCACAGACCTGCAGCAAACTGCACACTGGTTTACTTTCAAATGTGCAGAAGCGCGTACACGCGTAAGAGGTGATGTCCTATATGTTACGAAGAAATGGCTAACTACACGTACATATTTAGCACCGTAGTAAACCTTTTATGTGGATGCAGTTTTTTTTTTTAAATTAATTTATTTGTTTAAACATTCCCCAGCCTCCAGCAGTTCCGCAGTGCCTTGGAGCATGCGCAGAGCGCAGAAGTGGCGGCGGCCTCGCGCGGCTCGTCATCTTAATCCTCCGCTCTCACCTGCTCTGGCCCGGAACGCACTCATATATCAACCTGCGGGCCACACCGAGCCACTCCAGCCCAGTAAAGCGATATCCCGGGGTGTCATGCTGAAAATTAGACTTGGATGTGAGTGAAGAGACTCCCTCCCTACGGCGACCTGCGTGCCAGAGTAGAAGCCTTTATTCAACACAGATGTGCTCACATATATACACGGTATGAATGTGTGCGCATGTTTTCAGACGAGTAATCTGTGCAGAAGAGACAAAGAATTAATCACGCGTGTTTAGGGTTATTATGGGGTCATTTGAACATGTGAGAATGAAAGATGAATTGACTTAGAAGTTATAACCCAAGCTGCATATATATATATATATATATATATATA
>CM075012.1:20290790-20307324 GCA_037576675.1 Pangasius sanitwongsei
CCCCCCCCCCCCCCCCCCCCCCCCCCCCCCCCCCCCCCCCCCCCCCCCCCCCCCCCCCCCCCCCCCCCCCCCGCTTTACTTTATAAAAACCAAAACTGAGTTGAAGATCTCTGCTGTTAATGCAATAACATTACTCAGTGCATATTGCACTTTTTTATAGACACAAATCACTCAACACACAATTTGACAAAAATGACCAGAATTCCCCATCTGCCCTTTTAAAACAGATTTCTATGACACAAACTCCCTGAATTACTCACTCTGACATTCTGATATTATGTGAATCGCAAATCAGATATATTCCTCATCATATTTAACAAATTTTTGATAGGTCTAGTTGATTATTAGACTATTAGACTATGACCTGCACTGGGATCCAGATGTTCAGTGTAAAGGAGTGAGGAATGGCAGCCTTCTGCACCCTACAATCAAGTAGGTGAAGGGAATAGAGACAACAGTCCAAAAAGAAGACAGAGCCCAGCTGGACAACTCTCTCTCATGTCTTTTCACTCTCACTCACTCTCTCTCTCCAGTAGACATTCTGGACTTAAAAGATAAGCTCTGTGGTGGTGTTTTGAAAACCCTGCTTGAATATGATCAACAGCTGTATTTGATTGGTGCATGAAACCATTGCTAACAAATCAGTGGCCATTGTACCAGTTTATGGTGCACTAGTCACTTAACACAAACTTTTGTCTGTCTTTTGAAGACAATTTTCTAGAAATAATTGAAAATTACTGCTTATCACAGCATCAAACCTGCCATAATTCTCTTTCAAACAGATGATTAAGGAGAACTCACTACTTACTACAAGCTTAGAACTAGGCTTAGATTTTGTCTGTCCAGAAAAAGGACCCGTTCTGTGCTTGAGCGTCACAAAGGGGGGCCCCAAGGAGTGTTGCTAAAAGTCTTCTCCTCACCGTGCACTTTTAGCATAAACAGTGCTCAAGGACACTCAGGGAGGGCACACCTGGGGCATGCCAGAAATCTACGCCTGGAGCCAATACGCTAGGCCCCAAGGCACCAGGCCATGGGAAGAAGGCTTGGAAGAGAAGAGGGAGGTAAAGTGAGATATTACTCTTTAATTATTTGAACGAGTGGCTGTTGACAGAGAAGAACAGGCTGGGGGGTGGAGGGGGTTGGAACAGGGCTTATGGTGCTGTTGGCTAGCTAGCTGCCAGCCACCCCCTCCCAAAATCTCTAGTGAGGAATTCATCAAGCAAAAAGAGAAGGATGATACCAAACACTGCAAAACATTGTTACTAGTGATAGGCTAATGACTGAGGGAGAAAGGGTCAGATGGGGAGCGAAGTCATGGACCAATTCTAAAATCAAAATTATTTGCAATTATGATTTAATGAAACTTCAAGACAAAAAAAATGAAACTTCAAGACAAGAAATGAGATAAAATATCTTTCTTTCCTGGTGAAAGTTTCAAGTCAAACAGAGCTTAAACAGGAAAAGGGAAGCAAGGTACAAACAATGTGACATAACCATGCTTTATGAACAAGTCAGATGTACAAGGGATGGTTGTGCTGTTTATCCTTTGGCATTGAGAATACTTCACTACTGTAATTAAATGTCTATTCAGACAAACTGTCATTTAGTTTTACTTTATACTTTTGAAGACATACACTCCACTGCTTTTTTTAAAAGAGAAGGGTCCTACATCTTAACACACTTAACACACGGGTGAGTTCACAAACTGTGTGTATATATAATTAACATCACATGCACCGGAAAGTAGGACGAAACAACATGTTAAATTTAAACATATTTATTTTTCTCTAAACATAATTGTTTTTGATGACTTATACTGATTCAAATGTCCCTGACATTTAAAATCACACTATCATTTTTGTGATCAAACACTTTTTTTTATTATATTTCAAACACAAAACAATACAAACATGTAGTGAACCAACAATTTAAAACAAAATAGGGGGATGGGGGCAACAGACATAGACCAAAAGTTGGATCCATACGAAAAAAACCAAAACAAAACAATTCCAAGGCAGAGGAAAGAGTATACTCACTGCTAATAAGTTATATGTCTAACGCAATTTCTTCATAAAGTCCAGAATATTGGATGAAAAGGATTTCCAGGCTCAGTAGTTGCAGGTTTAGCCATATTAAGTTGTGCTCTTGTACATTCAAGATTCACTATTTTGAGGAGACTATGGATCCAATTTGTTTTTGTACATATATGTGATGTAAACCAATTTTGAGGTAGAAATTTTTTACAGATGTAAAACCAGCAAACAACATTTTCTTTTGCATCAATTTAAGGCAGAGATCAGAATCATCATTAGGAAGACATAAACCTGGTTTAGGAACATAGTCAGTTTGAAGCAGAAAAGATAAAACTGAATTTACAGGAGTCCACAGATCAGAAATAACTGGTCATTCCCAAAACATATGGAGAAAAGTACCTATGATGTAATATTACAAATATGACAGATATATGTCAGCTGTAGTTTCATTTTAAATCTCTTGTAGGGGGTTATATCTGCTCTGTGAATAACTTTAAAGTGAATGAGGCGAAGAGACAGGTTCTGGGAAGTTAAGTTCCAGTGGTAGTGAGTTCACAAAATGTGCGCATATACACATGCACCAGAAAGTAGGCTGTAACAACATTTAAATTAAATTTAAACATATTTTTTATCTAAATGTAATTGTTTTTGATGACTTATACTGCTTCAAATGTGACATTTAAAGTCACACTAGCATTACATACATACATATGTTTATGCATATATAAAAATATACATTGTATATATATATATTGTATATTTTAACAATTTTTTTAAAAATTGTCATAGTGGGCCAAAATATTCTACATTTTAGACTAAGGATTTCTTTATTTCCACCACAGTGCTTATACAAGATACTGTGGCTCAGTTCTGATTTCACTACGTTCATGACTTTCCATGTTTGATATTCAAAGTACAACATTTTTAAGCATCAGAATGATTTTATAATATTTTATCATAGCTGTTCTGTATCTGGTTGTTCCCCCCATGTTCACATGGGTTTCCTCCTGGTTTTCTGGTTTCCTCCCAATTTCCAAAAACATGCCGTTAGGTTGATTGGCTACATTAAATTCCCACTAGGTGTGAATGAGTGTGTGAATACATGTGTGACAGACTGGTGTCCCATCCAGGTTGGATTTGCGCCTCACACTCAGTGTTCCTGGGATATGCTCCACTGCAACTCTGTCCAGAATAAAGCTGAAGATGAATGAATGAATGAATGAATGAATGAATGAATGATTTATAACTACATTAAATAAATGTGTGTAGTTTTGGGTACCATGTTAGGAAATGGTAAAGTACATTTATTCCTGATGAATCTTTATAATAAGCAGACAAAAACATTAAATAGCATAATTTAAATCAGAAGGCCATACAATCTCCACAGATGAATGTGAAAACTTCTGTATTGGACATAACTTTTCAACAATTATTAACCAAATATTCTACATTTTTCCCCCAAAAAATGCAAATGACAGCATTTCAGATATCACACAAAATATCATTCACTACACTGAGTCATTGTCCAATGAGTTATTGGTAATTAAAGCTTCTCTCTTGCTGTTTGCTATTGCTCCATCTCCCTTAGTGCTGCATTTCAGCAGCATGAAGCACCCTTAATGAATGGAGGCAGCAGAAGCATGGGCTGCATAAATTGACACTAGAGTAGTGTGCCCAGTATCACCCTGCCCCCGTGGGAGCCGGGAGGATGTGTGTGTGTGTGTGTGTGTGTGTGTGCGTGTGTGCTGTTTTCCATTTTTAATATTTGCACACATTTTTTTCTTCTCTGAGAATAACAGTCCCCCGTGTGTGCACACACGCTCAAACGACAGGAACGAAACTGTTAGTTAGCTGCTCAGAAGACTCTTCCCTCGAGATGATCAGGAAAGTTTTAGAACAAATGACAAAATTTAATTTTCACCCTGATTTTCAACTGTGATGGATATTGATATTTGAAAGAAGAAGAAGAAAAAAAAGGTAACACTGAGACCTGACGTTTACAATTATTCTGTGAGGAAATACATGCACAAGTTATGAGAAGAGGATGAATGCAGCTGACTAAATTCTAAATCATTTCCTGACACCTGAGATGTCATCTACTTCCGGTCTAACGACTGTCTGCCCTATCAATAACATCATCTCTGGTATTGACTTTCATATAGTAAGTCTCATGAGTTGAGTATTGTAAGGACCAGTGACATGAAAACCTTTTCTGTCCAGACAAAACAGAGATAAAACTGTTCACGTCATTTTTCACTGTGATCCCATCCACATACACTTACACAGTGGCAGTATAAACAATACTAATGTAACACAAGGACAAGTACAGAACCGTTTAAAAAATGCACAGAACAGCACAGGGACATGTTCTCCCTATGATCACCTGGGTTTCCTCTGGGTTTTCTGGTTTCCTCCCACATCAAAAAACATGCCAGTAAGTGCACTGGCTATGCAAAATTTGTTGTGAATGAGTGTGTTAGTATGTGTGTGTGTGCAGGGTGCGATGATGGACTAGTGTCCCAATCAGGGTGTATTGTTTTCTTGCATAGGGAACAAAAGAAGCAGCATAATTGACCATGAAAACTGCATGTGAGGTAGATTTCCATAGGTAGCAGTATATGAACATAGCAGCCTAAAGCAATATAGTAGATTAATAAATATACAATCATAACTACCGGCATATTAAGGATCTGTATGCCGCTAGATCTACAGCACCAGTCTGCTGACAATGGGTGACAATTGCTGACAGATTTTAGCTCTCATAGGCTGGAAGTATTTACTGTTCAAATGGAACTCCTTATGCAGAAACACTGACACGTTAACCTTTATGTCCCTTGATCAAACTACAGCACCTGTCGTCGCATGAGACAAGTGTTACGGCACTGCTGATGAAGCATCAAGGACCTGAGAGAACACTCACTCGCCATGGACATTTTCAAGAATGTATAACATTGAGAGCTCACTTAGAAATGAAAATGTGCGTTTGCCCAAAAAGCTTGGTCAATTACACATGAATGACACTGATGACTACATATTCAACAAGAACAGGATGCCTTATCGTAAGCCATGTATTCTTTAGTGCAATGATTGTTCTATAAAAAGGCATTTAGAGTAATAATTGGTTTATTATTATCTCAGAAAAAACTAACACTCACTTTGTAGAATTTGATTGTAATTTGGTCTTAAATCCATGACAGAAAATACATAAAAGAAATTCTGATGTTTCTGATGCATAAAATTTAAAATATCTTTCACATTTTAAAACGTACTCAAGATCAGCACAGTCCAGAAAATGTGATATTGGTCTGTTATTATTTTCTAATGACAGAAAATCTGCCTTTTTAAATATGCTGAAATTAAATTCTATGGAAACATTTATGTATACAAAATATGCACTCATTTTAACACTTGTTTCCAGCAGAACACTTCTCTCTCTAATTGCTTATTATTAGCTAAACTATTACTGATCAGATGGATGTACTATCACTGAATGATTTAATAATATAGAAATATGCTAAGAGTAACAGTTTGTTTATGGTTTATTGCTGTTGTTGATACATGATATAAAATGTGAATTCAACAGTTCACCAGCAATAAAATGCAAATGTGACAAACATGCACATATTTTGCTTGAGAATTAGTTATCACGTTCACAAACCCAGTTCTGATTTATAAAGCTGATGGGTTTTCATGACTAATATGCCATACGGCATCTATGCAGACTTTTCTGAGCTTTGTATAGCCTGCCTCATTATATGTGGAGTGTGGTGAAAGGTGTTCAATCGACTTTTTGAGGCAACTAGGAGAGCAAAGGGGAGAAAAACTAATTTACACTCGCCTACAGCCCGCAGATTCCTTTCTTCAGCTGAGAGCGCAGGCAGCGGGGTCGGGAGCTGGTGTGATCGAAACGGCGAGCCCTATGCGCACCAATAGGACGCTTCCTATGCGATTAATTGGTTTTGTTTGTAAATCGGTTCATTACAAGTTAATTGCTGTTAACGCCAGGGAAATGAGTGGCTTAAGAGAGCTTGACCTCACAGGTGAAGGTCTGGCCTGCAGAATGTGTGACGATTTCCTTATCTACCATTGTCTGGGGTCAGAAGGGGTCAGGAGAGCATTGTTGGTTTTTGTGTGTGCGAGAGGGATTTTGTCATTCACAGACACAGAGCATCCAAGATCTGAGCCTGTCTACCAAGGATTTGGATGAAAGGACAAGGAGAGCTGAGTATGGATCTATTGAAATGAAAGCACACTTCCTTCAGAGAAGGAGCCTCCCTCCCTCCTTCCTTCCCTCCATCCACTGAAAATGGCTTCGGGGCACTGACCATATCTATGGGTCTCCCTTTTCTCGTCCTTCTGTGCTCATTAGCAAGAGTGTGATGGTAAATCTCACATATCCCTCTTTTGCTCATGTAGTATAATAGACTTTTCTCAAACATGGGCGAATGGCTGAATAAAGAAAAAAAAAACTCGATTAGAGGGAAAGAACTTCTATAATACAATATTTACTGATGACTAATCCCATGCTGAGATGCAGCACTGTCAAAAGCTTTATCTACAGCTTTGCTGAAACTTGACCATGTAGTTGTTTGAAATAAAGTAAAATGTTTTGTGTCAGTTTGGGATTCTAGGCTTTCACAAAAAATATGGTGGCTTTTTTCTTTCCATCTATTGGTTTAGAAACTATTAGGTAGTTTTATTTTTCTACATCCATTTGTATAGAAATGATTAGGTAAAATATTGCTTATGTAGCTACTATAGTTAGCATCTGACAAATAAAATGCACAAACAGACAAACAAACAAAAACATCATTTTATATTTAGGCCTATATTTATATGTATATTCTATGCAAGCTATCCCACTTATTGTTTATGGCATAGTGGAACAAATCTACTTCTCTCACCACACATCAACAAGATCCACACCTCAGGAGGAAGATGCTTGGGACTCAAGAGAACACTTCTCATTATTAACCTCCTAATAGAGAGGCAAAGTCTGGCCTGATTCCCACAGGCCTTCCCTGTAAATACAGTATCTGATTTGAGAAGGCCACTTGTCTCCTTCTCCTCCCTCTAGAGAACAGAGCATCAACTCAGCATCAGTGAGATCTATGTAAGCGCAATCACGGTAAAGACTGGTATCAGACAACACTTACAGGTATAGGCAAGTTATGAAATAGTCATAGTAACAATTCCACCAGCTGAAATTGCAATTTTCAGGTTTTGAGTTGTTGCTTAATAAATGCAGATATATCTTGAGATGGCATAATGAGCTCTGAATTTCATATTCTGTATCATTAATTGGTGGTTGCAAGCCATGAATTCCCGCCAAATCTCTCACTTGTGCGCACTTAGCATTGTGCAGCCAAAGGCTGTTCGCACCCATCATCTGTCCTCCCATTTTGTTTTGAAGGAGGAAATCATTTTGCAGTTTCGTCTTGTGCCATAGCAGCCCAGAAATCTGGCTTGTAACATAAACATAAAATTCCACTCTGGATTACTGAACAGTTTCCAACTGTTTGTGTTGAATGAGTCTTAGTGCACTCGTGTTTGCAAATAAAACACGGGCTCTTCAAGGTACAGCGAGTGCTGGAGACACTAATCTTCAGCACCTGCCTTGGCACTGCTCGTGGAAACCGCTTGACCTGCCTTGGCATTAACTCACAGAAATAGTTGACCCCAGGACTGGCACAGCCATATCCAATAATTAAAAATACTTCCATCATAGTCCAGACACTTAATGCATGGAACTGCATGCTAAAATAATATATCATTCCTTACTAGTGCTGTAGCAAATAACATATTTTACCAAACTGCATCTCCACATAATGATGGCAAGAATTAGAAACAATAAAAACAAATTGTGACTGATTTAAAAAATTCCCAACGTTCAGTATTCTGATTCTGTTTGGAAAAGAGTCCCTTTCTCGACCAGAATTTCATGAAACCCCAAGCTAATCCATTTACACAACCTGTAATGAACACTTTAAATCTATACTACTCACACACTATACCTCTCACACAGTTCTGGGCCAAACACCGTTCTCATGTCAAGTGAGACTATCCTTCCCTGATATAGTTTCCTTATATGTGGGTGGTATTTCTGAGAGTCCCAGCTAGACACATCTAGAAGACAAGTGCCTATTTAAATGACCTCCTGGGATAGAGGGCCCACGGTGCAAAGCCCTGTTACTGAAGGAAAATAAACACTCCAGGACCGTGTGGGACGGCCCCTCGTTCACAGTATTTATTAATTTGCTTAGAGGGCAGAGAGAGAAGAGGAGTGGGCTCTTAGGGAAGAAAAAGTAGCTGAAGGGAAAGTAATCTAAGAGGCTAATGATCTTTGGCTTTACAAATGGGTGGGAGAGAGCACTAGGTGAAATCGGATACACCCTGAATCACCCTTGAAGGTACAACAAGCTTTGTCCCACAGGAAAAAGACAAGATGGCAGTTGATGAGGGCTATTTCTTCTCAGTGGTCAGAGGCACCATTGGTGGTGCAGATTCGTCTTGATACCTTAAGGTGTGATGGCTTTCTTTCCTCCGCCTGTCTTCGGAATAGTTTAAATTGTTATCAGTGTAAATTGTATATAAAGAAATATTCTTTTAGCCAGAGTTAAAGGGATCACTGCTAAAGTATTACAAAACAAGAAAACATCCGAAGCCAAAGACAGCTAGCAGACACTTTGTTAATAACAGGAATCATTCGCTTATATGTGCTATCCCACATGTGGGGCAAAATAAATCCAGCTCTCCTAGCAAAGGCAAGTTATATTATGCAGGGACAGGGCTTTCTTTAAACATCCTTTAAACATTTTTTTCAGCACATGGACGGCTAGTTTGGAGGGTTTGTGTTTTAAAAACATTGCCAGTTTCTTTCCCAACTGCAGGAAAATTGTGGTTTAACACATCAGGGAGCTGTCACAGGGTAAATGCTATGTGCATATTCTAATGTGCATATTTCTCGCTCACATTCTTTTGGTAGTATTCACCGCCTGTCAGTCAGTGGGGCTTTTTACTGACGTGATGCTGAGCCGCAGATTCAGTCACCATGGTAACTTTGCAAGGTCTGTGTCACTGAAAATCCATTTAAGGATCAAATTAATCGAGGGAGAAAAAAAGGTCTGTGCTGTTTGATTGCCGCTCTGCACCTTGACAAAGGCCATGGCACAGCAGTGCTGTCAGCTACTGAAGAGAATGTGTGTGGAGGCACTAAGGGAGAACATTGCCAAAGAACTGATGCTGCTACTGCATCAGTTCATCCCACAGCAATGGCTGAATTAAAAGAATAGGTCACTCGAAAGTGCTAACATTGTTTAAATAATAAGCTATAAGAGAAAGCATGCTGATAGCATGGGGTGATTCACATGGCTACCTTTCACCTACTGTTAGCCATGTTCACACTTTTGGAAAAATTATCCTTCAAAAACAGAAAACACAACTTCGAAATGGTCAAAAGCAACAAAAAAAAGTCAATGATTGCATATATGATCATGAAAATAGCATAATGCCTGAATATATATTAGGATGAAGCTCTGTATAATTGAGCAGCATGATTGCAGGGGAGGTTGAATGTCACACCAAAGACATGTGATGAACTTTTAATGATTAAATGCATATTAAAATGAGGACACTCTTAAAGCCCTGAAGAGGTTCCATAAAGAGAAACAGCAACCAAGCCATGCCACATGCAAAGATTCCATCTGCACATGTATTTTAGAAGGAAGAAATAAAAGTATATCTGATTTCTAAGATGTGCTAGTGACATCCAGGTACAGGTGCTTTCCCAGACGGTCTCATTTTAGTTTCACTGCAGGAACATCTTTTTCACAGCTGCTGTAGAACCTCTGTTATTCCCTGCATACCTGGACAAGTACAGACCATCACAAGCGCTGGTGTCAGGTGTACTGCTTGCGAAGCATTCTTTACCAGAACTTACATTTTTCTGAATGTTTATTCAACAGATTTGTGCCCATACATTCATTCATAATCACAGGGAAAGCTTTGTTGTGACTTTTAAACACTAGCTAGCTTCCTAAAGGATACCACTTGTGGCATAAAAAAAAAGCCCTTCTCAGATAGGACTAGTTTTACATGGGGAGGCGTAATCTTTTAACATAAAAAAATTGTGTCTGATAAAGATTACACTTTTTTTGTGCTTTTTCTTCCATATAAATACACTCCAGGAAGTGGAGTGGAATTTTCTATCATCTCCAGAAAATAAAACAAAACCAAATACTGGCTTAGGTTCAAATGCAAAACAGTAAAATATAAAAAAAAAGTATAGAAAGGCTTGTCAGAGAAGTGACACTTCTGAGTTCCTAGAACAGGTATAGCCTACATACATGTTATGGTCATGTGACTCATTAATGATCAAGCACAACTTGCATGGTCACAAGCCCTTCAACACGTGCTTATAATAAAGGTTAAAACAAATTGTTTATATAAAAATGAGGTGTATACTATTCTATGCATGGTATTTTTAGGCTTACAACCATGTGTACATTGTGAAGACACTCCCATCTCAGTGATTATACAGTGATTGTGTGAATAAGTTATAATTACTACAGCCTTCCTCAGGCGGCATTACATAAAAGACAAAATGTCCACAAATTGTATCTCGTATGAATAGGTCATACTTAACTCTACCTTTGGAAATTCCTTCAAAATTTGAGAACTATTTGGATGGCCTACTGTGGTCTGGCCACTATGGGTAACCTCCGGCCATATCTTCACGTGGGATATGCCATGTTCCTCCAGCAGCGATCTGAACGAGTACCCCCCATCACCCCCACTGGCCCAATGACAACCTCTGTGCTAACTGGTGACCCTACTAATGATCCTTATCACTGGTTGCCATGGACACAGGTAGCCCCCACCACCAACTGTCATCTGTAGTGCAGATTAGACATGAACTCTACTGACCTCCGCTTCTAGCCGGACTCCGTTTATGGTCCTCCCATAACACCCCTAGTAAGACAGGGGATAACCCTTTACCTTTATCTGCCATGTTAAATATGGCAGACTGAATAATTTATGAATACATTAACTGTTTTACTTAGTTCTGAAGTGGTAGTATATGTAAATAGCATTTGTATATATCAGCTGTAGCCAAGAAACATGATTATTTATGAAGGAACCCAAAGGAAGCCATTGTACAATACAGCACAAGTGAGAGATACTTAGTTTAGCTTTGTCATCCAAAAAAATTGCTTGGATCCCACTTCTCCCAAATGAGTTCCATGTTTTAATATTTTCTTGAGATCTTTACCCATAGAGGCAATTACACAGCCGACAAAGTGCAATCCAAACATACAACTGTATTCACACAACCCCTGAAAGAGAGAGTGAGAGGGAGAGAGAGAGAGAGAGAGAGAAAGAGAGAGAAAGCGTGTTTGCTGGCCAATTACTACCACAAAAGACGAGCTCTCCTTGCATCAACAAACACACAATCCCCTTTCTTCGCATCCTCAAGCAGGTTCCAGCAAACCTGCTCCTGCGTCTGTGTTTCAGACTGAGATGAGCCCCACACAAGAGCATCCTCAGCCATCTAAGATGTCTGCCCAAAGGCGCAATGACATTGGTGGGGGTGTGTTGAATGAGCATTCGGCCACTTTTGGAGCTCTATCTGTGGGCTTTATTGTGACTTTTGAAGACAGCCCTTCTTTGATGTTTTTAAGGAAAGATGAGACATGCACTGGGTAGCCAGCCTAAGGCCTGACATTAAATCTTTACATGAAGCAAAGACTACACAAAGAACAATGGTCCTTTACATTCATGATTAGAAGCCATCAGTCACTTGTTTACATTGTCTATGTACAGGTGAAAGAAGGTTTGTTGGGCCTCTTTGTCAGAAAGAAAGACAGTAACAAGGACTGAGATCAGGTTCTCTATGTGTGTGTTGTGTGTTCACATGCTCATAGGCACAGCACAGATTACAACACGCCTTCTGACATATTTGAAACGTCAACTTTTTCTTCACATTTACGCCGCCCCTCTTTGTTTCCCTGTGTAGGGGTTAGTCTGCACAAGATGTGACAGCAAGACTTGAAAACATGTCAAGGTCTTAAATGATACCTGAGAGGATATAATTACACTAAAGGTGCTAATAGCATTTATCCAGTCTTGTGGAGGGACCGCCATTGAGGACCACATAATGGGTGGTGTTGCTTTGCTTAGAGCAGCATTGTTGGTGTGAAGGTGGCTGGAAAAAAAGAGTGCACTAACAGGTGTGTCGACTGTGTACTGTGACCACAGTCTTCCAAAGCAGGAATTCTTTTTCATCGTCACCTATGCATAGAACAAAGGAGGTTCTCTTTTTCCCTCCCCGTGTGTTTGTTTTTCCTTTCTGATGCGCTTGGTTGGCTCCAGTTAAGCAGTGTTTTCATTGGAAAGCATGGAGGCAAATCTCCCTATTAAAGTGATGACAACAGTTTATACCCCATTGTCACTGGACTTGGTGAGCGAGTCCAAAGTTTATTTGTAGTGGCAAATGGAGGGCGATTCCCAGGACGGACTGAAGAGGCCTCCCAGTGAAAGAGGTCGGAGATAGCCAAATATTATGACTGACTGCCTCTTAAATCCCCAACCTTCTTCTAAACAGATGGATATCGCAGATGCAGAGTATATTTGAGCTGCTTTTTCGCCCCTCACAGCAGCCTGACACAAACTGTGCATTGTTGCTAAACATGTCTTTGAAACAATTACAAAAACTGATATGAGACTGAGTCATTCATGTTGCTTTGTCATACTCATATTTAAGCATGGCCAAAAACAAAGGCTGCCATTCATTAGGGACCTTGTGGTCTCTTTTGTAACAGCTTTCAGAGCCTTCAGCCTGAGAAGAGATAATTATTTGTGGTGGAGACAGACATCTCTCACAGCCGTTGTCTTGCTTTTTCCCCCTACATTTCGTCTCAGCAGATAATTCAATCTGCTGTTAACTAGCTAAAGTTAATACCGCACACAGCCAACTGATGAATAACCCTCAGAATAGAAACTGAAACATGTGCATTATGAGAGAAGCTGCTTAAGATTGTGAAAACTGAGTTATTCTTAAAAATAAAGAAAGAAAATTGCAAATTGGATCAACACCTCTAGAACTTCACAGCGATATCCTTAATGAAAGTTTAACATGCAATGAAAGTCAAACTTTAGCACACACATAGCTGATGTAAGGGCTAATAATATTTCAGTTGACTTGACAAATGAAAAAGTTATGCAAAGTTAAGGAGCCCTTAAATGACATGGAAGTGACTGCAATTTTCAGTCAGACAGCGACTCTGCTATTTTAACATCACTGCCTACTTTCCCTTTCCACATGGGGCATCGACCTCTTATTTGAAATGTTTTTGCACGACAATGCTAAAGAGCACAGAAAATCAAACATGAACACTTTTTATTCGATATGTATGCTTTTGGGTGTCTGGTTTGTCCTATTTTTCTAGGCCAGCTTTGGCAATTCAGCAACAGATTATTTTGAACAACACTATTGCAAATAGACTTGTGCCTACAGTCAGGTATCAAATACCACAATACTCAGTATTATTGTTATTATGGACCCTTGAAATTATTGTTACTATCCCAGTTGGGCTCCTAGATAAAGAGCATTTTTACAGTCTTGAGATGAAGTCTTTCTTTAGAAATTACCATGGGAGAGGCTTGCTTCTAAAAAGGAATTAATATATCCATGCTGACAAAGACAATCTCATAATTCGGTCCAATTGAGAAGAGCTAGTTCAGTGAAAGTTTGAAAAACAAATATCAGGGATCATTTCTTAAAGTATATAATATTGTGATAATGTCCTAAATTGTGCTAAAAATGTTGGGCAATTATTTTGCATTTTGCATGTTCTCCCTGTACCTGCATGGGTGTCCTCTAGCCATTCTGTTTACTCCAACCTCCCCAAAATATGCTGGGAGCTGGGCTATCTACTCTAAATTACCCTGAATGTAATTTAGGTGTGTCTGTGTGTGAGATGCTCTACAATGGACTGTTGTCCCATTCAGGGTATCTTCCTGCCATGCCCCTAGTGTTCCCAGGATAGACTCTGGATCCGCTTGGATAAAAGCAATTACTGAAGAGGAATAAATGAATAAATAAAAATCTAGTTACAAGACTGCAATACTAGTGGCACAAGACACATCCTGGGCATGCTTAATTTAAGCAATTTAAAGCAAACTTAAAACTTTAAGCAAACCAATATTGCTAAAACAATATTAAAGCCAAAGTTTCACAGAACTGGCTAAACAGAAGTAATTATCTGGAAGGTGCAGGTACAGAATGTGGGAAAGGAGTTTTTCTTGTTTCTTCTTATCTCTCTATTCACACGTCTTCATTTCAGCTGAGTGCTACATGATAACCCAAACTTAACCTAAAGTTTGCACACATTCCACACAACATTTTCAGGAGAATCAGCAACTCTCTGTTGTAGGCCCTCGGCGAAGTAGCTGGTCAAATGTCAAGCCCCTCTGATGGAATGTTTTGTAAATAATGTGCAATAATGACTTTAAATACTCTCAGACAACAGTTTTACAACAGGGGTACTTTTTCTGCGAAACAAGAAGCTTTCTGGAGACGCCCGCAGGCCAAGCTTGTCATGGAGGAGTAATAGGTCTCTTAGTTCAGCCTTGGCACTTGACAATGTTGCTGCTGCATTGAATTACAAACAGCCCATGGACAAGCCCTTCTCCTCTTCAAGGATATTTAATCTGGTGATAAATTGTTTTGGAATTCAAGGCCTCATTGAACAGGCTGTGTTTGCCTTTTTCTTCCAGACAGGTTTCTCTCCTGGTGTGTTCAGGTAGAGTATGAGGTTATGACAGTCAGTCTATCTGTCAAAGTTAAGCCTACTTAACAGAGAGGGCTTGAAAGAACTAAGCAGAATTAAGGCAAACTTGGACCTCACAATACAAAGCATTTATGGGGGTGGTGACAGGGTGACAATCATTAGTTCAACAATTTAGAAAAATCGTTTGATTTGAGGCAGTGAACTGTAACCATTAAAACATTTTGAAAAGACACAAGGCAAATGGTAAACTTTTGCAACTGACTATGTAACTTGGCTATCATTTAATGTAAATAATAGCTAGCTGGCCGAAGTTGGAGGAATCAAGTATAGACAGTGCACTGTTTTTTTTATATGCTTCTACCACTTTGTGAACATGATTATCAACTCTAACTTACATTCATTACTCTTCCTGTCAACATTGTACAGTATAAGTATATTGTGTGTGTGTGTGTATATATATATTTTATATTTATATATATAACATTTTATAGAGAAGACAGTCTTTAAATGGATAAATAAGTATCAATTTTTATCCAAAAACTATTTCATGTTTTGCCGTATGCTGACAGGAGTTACTATAAAATCTCAGTGCGGCTGAAGGTGTTTAAGACACGGATTAGTCTAACAGGCTGGGAACTGGCAGGGAAGTGGTGAACTCTTTTGTCAAACAAAACCAAGCTGTGCGTCACCTGATGCTGGAGAACACTGGAGAGAGTGATGAGGTAGTGTATATTGTAAAATCCAAGCACTTCAGTTTCATCATCAGAGGTGCCACTCTGCTGTTTAAAATGTAAGCTAAATAATAAATATGAAGATGGAGGTGCCTTCCTCAACAATGGATTCTGGCTTGTAAGAGAAATACAGGTTAGACAAGAGGTATGAAACTTTTAATGCACTTAGTAATTAGTTAACCGCTGCACTTTACGATATATTGATCTATCTTGTTGTAGAATATTTAAATGGCACGATTTCCTTGTTCAGGACTAGTATTATAGCAACTATCATTTTTGTATGCTCACTAAATTCGGCAGCTAGATGATTTAGTAATACCCTGTTCTGTGGCAGGTTAGTTTTCAGCCACAATTAATTGATGGTAGCTGCATTTATGTGCTAACTACATTATGTAAAAAACAGTGCAATGGGCGCAAATGCTATTATTTGTGTCTGTGTGGATTACTTGTAGCTTAGTACTCATGCTTGTTTTTTGCTATGCTATGATAGTGTTGGGTCATGGTAAGCAGGTGTAGACAGTACTACAACAGGGCTACACATTACTAACTGATTACAAAATAAAGGGTTTCAAAGTATTCACATACTTTATTTGGAAATGCAGCATGATGTGGCCTAAATGTAAAAGTTCTAACACTGCATCCAAGATGTGCCTTACTTGGAATGGAATATCTGCAATATTTTATATTTATATCTATATTGGTTAAAACTATCACAGAGCTCAAAAACATTAAGGTGGCACTTTTGAATGGACATGACACCCATGTATACATCCAACTTGACAGTGGAGACTGTATAATGTTTCTGATCACAATAATGCACTCTATAATGCTTAGCTGCAAATCCCTATTAATCAGGAACAGAATTTGTTGTCAAAGGTAGATAAACAATGAACAGTGATCCGCCACGCCTACTTAGATCAAAAGGTGCAGGCTATTTGTTGGTACCTCGAATAGTGCGGGCTACAGCTGGGGGTAGAGC
>CM075012.1:20307424-20319107 GCA_037576675.1 Pangasius sanitwongsei
TTTCTGTAAAGCTGCTTTGTGACAATGTCCATTGTTAAAAGCGCTATACAAATAAAATTGAACTGAATTGAATTGAACAGTCTCAGCAGCGTTTTTTCCATTATTTTGCAGGAGACATTTGGGTGGCATGTGACAGGACCCAAGAGATAGCCATCCTTCATAAGTGGAGATGAAAATGAAATGGTGATTTTAGCTACTTCCGGAAACCTACTGCCCTGAGAAAGAAACACAGTGAGACTGAGCATTCATACTACAGATAAGCAGAGCAACAGTACCCGTCCACAAATAAGGAAAAAATATTGATGTGTGGATAGTTGTGTGTGTCTTGTGATATGAAACTCTGGCACAAAAAGCAACGACAAAGTTTGCAAAGTTGAGAGATGATCAACTGGCTCTGCCACTATTGTCAGCAGATAAAGCGGGGATGCAAGGGATGACCTGGCCAAGTTGCAGAGTCGAGCCAGCAGAATAGCATCGCTCTCACCAGATGGACGGCAAGCGAAAAAGACGAAGAGAGCACAGTTGAGCCAGGGCAGTATGGCTACAGAAAGGGCCATGTGGTTGAGGCACGATAGGGCAGGACAAGAACTTCACTCATTTGCCAGACTTTCTCTTCTCTCATGCTCCAATCATAGGAGTGCAAGTGAATCGTGGAATCAAATGCGTGTTCCATTTTAACAGCCCGCTCTTCAGACTTCGGCTTCACGGGACAGGCTTAAAAAATGAGGGGAGTTCTGTGTAGTAGTATATTAGGCCACTTTTCTTGTCATTATCTTAATTAAGGCTGGGTGGAACAGAGGGATTCTGTGTCTTTAAACACAAGTGCAATAAGCCAAAACATATGAGGCAAAAATAATATTCACATTGCTGCTGTAAATTTGCAGCTCATTAGTGGTGAGCAAGTGAAGTGACCATCCTGGCATGTGATGACCTTGGATAATTTCATGTGTGGGGCTTTTGGTTAATATTTCATCATTTGTTACCAGACAGATTGGTGGTCCCTTGTCCCCCCTGGCTGCGTGTCAATGTTGTAATTCCTTGCTTGTGTGGTTGAGTAATTCTTTGAGTTTGAAAACAGATGTCAAAACAGTAACAATGGCATGACACAGTTTGCTATCCTTTTAAGCCAACTCAACTGCTTGCACCGAAAGCGTTTGGCAAACTTTATGACAAGCGGACACAGGATAGAGGCTGCAGTGCTTTTACGAGCCTACTTTAGCAGCTTTCAAAAATACTTGGCATTTACACTGGCATTTAGATTTATATATTTATTTCACTTGTGTGCAATAACATTATGTGCAGGATGCAAATTTGGTTAGTTCTTACGAAGCCATGACATTTTGAAATGTGAAATAAATTGATATGGTTCAATTAAATTCTAACTGTTAAACAGGGAGGGGGAAAGTATAGCCAGCTTTCACTGGGGCCAAAATTGCTTTGTACTTTGCATTTCTATTTAATTACAGCAGCTTGAGTGTTAGGCGATAACAGTGAGACCCTCTTGTGCCTCAGCGTAATGCTTGAAGGTCTGAAATTGTGTTGGAGGGAAGATGACGTCTGTAAAAAGCCTCGTACTGCTGCGCAAAAAGCATGCCAGGAGCCACCTGGAATGTAAGAGTTCAAGCAAGTGACTGTGGAATATATTCAATATCGTGTTATAGATCTCACTCCTCAACCAAAAAAAATGAAGAGTGAAAAGAAAAAAAACAACACGCTCAGCTTCTCAAGGCAATGAGGATTTGATACGCTCAGACACTTTTGAGATGACCTAAGTTATTTGGTGGAGGTGCAAGACTTGCTACAATCACAGTAATGATGTGGGTGTAACTAAGTCTTGCTGCCAGGTGTGTGTTAGACTTACCAGCACAATTCAGACATCTAACCCCCACCCAAACAGAAGCCCAGCTCAACAGCACTGAATCACCATAAACCATTTCTTAGAGTTTGCCTTGGTTGAACCAAAGCCAAAGAGTCCGTGTCCCTGATTGGTTTCCTGAATTTGTGAATACATACAGCCTCTAAATGTGCATCACATCACTTCTTAATAATGTTGGATATTAAAAGAAAAAGGCCTTCTTTTCTACCAGACAGATGCTGTGGATGGAGGGTTTGGCTAAAAGAGAGAGACACCTAAAGAGGTCGAAATTAAAAGGGAAAGCCTACAGGAGAATATCTGGAGATTGTTTACTAATATCTGTTAGTAGCTAGGGCACAGATGTTTAAAATATATACATATATATATATATATATATATATATATATATATATATATATATATATATATATATATATATTCCACAGTGACAGTGACTGATACTATGACAAGTAAGGTTACAAAACGTACAAGAGTTTCATACAAAATCCACAAGGTCTTCGCTTCAAATTTGGCCAATCAACCGAGTAATGAATAAACGCCCAAAATATTGCCAATTATTTCAGTTAAATTCACACACAGCAATAATAAGTTAACAACACTCAGTACAGCACTTCTGTGACAAATTACTTTATACACGTATTGTGCTGAGAAAAACTGCCACTCCACTGTAATACTTAACAAGCTGTACGAAGTGTACTCCTTTATTCTGTTGAGAAAATCATAACACTAACAATAAACAAGATTATTTGTTTCTTTGATATATACACATTAAAGTTTGCATATTTTTAATCAAACAAAGCACAGTCTAAACACTAAAACAAGTTAATTAGACATGACTGTTTTGCATACCTGATATAAACACTGCAAATGTTTTGTCTCAGTGTAATTACCAGATGTTTATGATACCTGCTGCATTTTCTTGTGTCAAAATCATAATCAAACACTGGCTGCACAGTAATATTTAGAAAACAGCTTGACACCTTTTGATTCGTCATGAAGATAATGATTGTAATTAATTGTAGTTCTATTTTTTTTTTAAACTTCCCCTCCTGATTCTATTTCCATTGTTATTTTGATAGCCACAGACAGCTGGTTCTAATACAATGGGGAATTAATAGCTCATTTGTAAAACATACTGAGGGTGTGTTATCAGAGGGTGATGTATAATGGCTTGTGTCAAGGGCTCTGGTAAAGTGCCCCAGTCAGGCTCGGGTGGCCTCCGTAAGAGCGTTTTACGAATTAACATGTTCTTCTCTCGTGCCTGCTGCCTAGTCTTTTATTTTACTTACGGCTGACAGCGTCCTAGCCACCATCACCAGTTTGAGTATTTGGGCTCTGTCTTTCTTTGCTCCTATCAAAACAACATGAGAGCTCTTGCGTTCCTGAGAGAGTTGTATAGACTCGAGAGTATGCATCAGCTTGGGGAGAAAGAATGAGAGGAAAAAAAGTGAGGGAGAGAGAGAATAAAATTACAGTCTGAGGTGATGCAAATGATATCCTCAGTGTATCTTCCCCAAAGCTCCTACCAGCACACTGACAGCTGATGCCAGGATTAAACAAAAAGATCAGGAACTTATGACTAATAGCTCAAAGCAATCATCTCTCATTATTTCAATTACATGGGTAAATGCATGCAATCATGGATCAAATTGCTGCTCTGAAGAGGGTCTTTTCAGCCACGCGTCCCTGTTAGCAACAAAAAAGAGACCAAATGTGAAAATATTTGCATTGATTTTCTTCACAAAAATACACCTTTGTTTGAAAAAAAAAGGAACAGTCCCTCACTTGCAGTATGGGCCTTTTAAAACTGTCCAGAATGCAGTAAAAGAACAGAATGCTGGTCAGCACACACTGGTCCAGAGACGACATATGAGAGCTATGGAGAACACGAGCAGGACTGGAATTTTGTCTCACTGCTGCTATCTGAGGTGAAGGGCTTTGCAAATGGCAGCCATTTCCCCCAATAATAGTAGCTGCGAACATGGCTGGGCCGGCCGATTCCGGGGTTCTCAGCAAGCTTGTGATTGATGACTCACTGACTGAGAGAAAATTGCCTTCTCATGCATAATTCATCAGGCTATCTATTTGCCGTTAAAGTAGCTGACAGGAATGTTTCTGACTGTCTGAGGGCACAATCCACTTTCAAAAATCACTTATAAGAAGTGGAATATCAAAAATAGCCATGTAAGACCCAGTATCAGGTTAGGTGCGCCCCTTTCTTCTTCAGGATACAGAGCGCAAGGGGTTGTCTCTTGCCTTTATCAGGATGACAGATGAAATGCTTTCAGGACAATTCTACTCCATTTCCTGACACCTGGCTGTTCAGAAAGAATAGAATTTGAAGAACTGTGTCAGTCTGAATGGAGAAGAACTCTGCTTGTATCTTATCAAAAAAGTTATTATGTCTCCAAGTGTGTATGTTTTTTTTATCTCATTGTTCTCAATCACTTTAGACACAGCAGCAAAAAAAAAACAGCCCATAAGGCTATCCTGGTGCTCTTGGTCAAATGGTCACAAAGAGGATAAGATCCCATCCTCCCAGGGCTAATTCTTGAAAGGAATCTGTTATAATACACCAGGCCATGTTTATAGACAAAAGGCAGGCCAAAGAAGTGTGTGACATTTCAAAAGAACTTATGTAATGGACTTCTTGAAATCCAGTTTGTATCGACTGGGTGCCATGGTGCTGGCCTCTGTGTAACTGAGCTCCGCATTTGTCCGTCTGTAACCTCTGCATAGAGTTAGCTTGACCAAATTCTTGCCCCTGTCCAGTGTGAGACTGCAAAAATTGGGCTAAAGACAAGGGGGGATGCTGGGAACGGGAAGGGTGTTGCAGGTTCGTCGGCCAACCTATACCAATTTGCTCTTGCCTCCTCTTGCATTAGCTCTTCCTGAGCAGGACTCCATCGACCTGTCACAGACGTCAGTGAGATTGACTGCTGGGGCAGATGCGCAGCTATAACAGGTAACCTGATCCTCCAGTCCCATCTGGCTCCCAGCCTTCCTTAATTCACACTTTGCCTCGAAAAGACATCAAAAGAAGCATGCTCTTTGTGCTCTAGGGAAACATTGCCGCATACACTATACATATAGTGTGGGTGTAAGGTGTGTGTGTTTTAGAACGTGGGGGTCCTTTTTTGTTAATATAGTAGCACAAGAGGCTGCTACGCTTCGTCATAATCAGGCAAGAAATGGCATCCCAAAGGGATGACTAGAATTATGCAGATTGGCAACTTATGGATTAATCATCAATTAGCATGTTTTTTTTTTTTAGCAGAGAGGGGACTTTAAAATTGCATGCATTGTGTCTTCAGTGTAGCGCTTGATTTCTAATAAGAATTGCAATTAGAAAAGGCTGTGAAAGCACTGGGAGGACGAAGGCTTCTCAGACAGATGGAGTGTTTAATTGCACAAAGCCTGAGAAGATCGTCCCCTTGCCCTGACAAGGAGGGAATGTGGAGGGGGGCTGTTTTGAAGGGGGAAACATGGTGGAAGTGATGTTTTTTGTTTCACAGGCCACCTCTTGGTTTGAGAGAGCCAAGAAAGAGGGAGAACGAAAGAGTGGGAAAAGGAGAAGAAAATCCGGGAGAGTGGTGCCCAGCAGTCTCTTGCAAGCATGGACAGATCACCTCATCCCCCTACTGATCGATGGAAGTGCTGTTGCCTGCCCATCACTTGTGCTGGTAATGACTTCTTCCCTACCAAAATATTTTGTCAAGCTTCAGTGGAGAGTCCCCACTCTTTGAATCAACACCTCAGAAATCCATCAGTGAGCTAACAATCCTGCACGATGGAGGGGGGCATTAGTAACAAATCCTCTGCCTGAACAAACTCAAATGCACTTCCAAGATGAAATCTTGGTCTTGTTATGTGACGCTAACACTTACAAGTGTGGTACTGAGGAAGATAACACATGAGAAGGGGGGAAAAATGCAACCAAGCTGTCAGTTTGTATATGAGGAAAGGCCAAAGATACATTCTTCGAATACAATTCACTCTATTGTTCTTTAAAACACATCCACTACCCTTGCACCACATGTCAGGGAGAGTGTCTCACATACACGCACACACACACACAACATAGAACATTTTCCTTGTTTGCAATCTCACCTCATATAATCCCTCAACAGTTTAATGGATTACATGCAAAATGCACATGCCACATATAACAGACACTGAAAATGAAAAGAAATCAAAATCTATCATGCAACTAGACTACACATCACAGTCTACTGTGCTGGATTTCCTAAAATCCAATGATGCTTCTGTAGATTGCCATATGGGCCAGCCTGATGACTGTGGCCATAATCAGTGGTGATACTAATTATCTAATCAGCCTTATCTGTGTGAATGGTGGAGACAGGAGAGTCTGGAATATAGACTGGGAGCAGTCAAGAACACTGACAGCAAGCGCTCCATCTAATGGTGGAGACAGCGCACAGCAGAATTAGGCTTGGAGTCTGTCACAAGAGACACAGAGAATCCTCCCACTCATGTACAACCCAACCTCTGCAAACCCCGCCTTTTGGACTCAACCAGCCAATCCTTCCCCATCAATAAGCTCCAGAGTATGTTTGACTTACATCTGCTTCTGTTATTGTTTGTACTGGAGTAAAATTAATATTTGTTTTGCATGTGGGCAGCACAAGTGGCAACGTGAGAAGCCAGGGGACCTGAGGCACACCCAACAAGCTGAGCAGGAAGCCTTTAATGAACAATCCAGCTCCATTATGTAACCCTCTTGAACCGAGACCCCCGCTTCCTGAAAGACTTCGGTGTTGTTTAGGAGTTAGCATATGCTGCCAAATGTCCCCATAGTGATGAGCGCATCACTGCAGACTCTGGTATTTATCCGGGAGGACTAATTATTAAAAAAAGAAGAAAAAAAACATGACTGCGGGTGAGAGAGAGCTACACTCTGGTGGTTAATGGACATACGGCTGCCACTTAGCTCTTGCTCTCAGGTCAGAGAATAGCGAAAGATAGAAATTAGTGTATCCACAAGCTGACAAGGCCTTTGAATAATGCCAGATAATTTCAGGCTCCCTTTTCTCTTTTACCTCAGAAGCCACTGAAATGTGCCACACAACAAACTGATCTAAAATGTGTGGCATGTAACCTAAGTGTCTGATCTCAGGGAACAGAGGAAAGAGAGGGAAAGCAAGAGTGAGAAAGAGAGATGGGAGAGTGAGAAAGGGAAACTCTAGATCTGAACCAGTAAGTCAAGTTGAATAGGCTGCCAGCAATCGCGGTCACCATGTCAGGTCACACAGATACGCCTCGGCGAGTGACATTGGAGAACTGGCCGATAACCAATCCACAGCACAGCATTGAATTATAGGATTAAAGAGGGATTGCCAGCTCCACCGGTTTTCATCATATATCAATCTAACAATTTGCTTAAGCCGCTTCACGGTGCCTTAGAGGCTCACTTTAGCACGTGGGGACTTCCTGAAGTGATCGACTGTAGCTATCCGCACAATCTCACCTCGAGACCTGACATTCTTCTGGTCTGCTCGAGTGTGAATGGGCAGATCAGGACAAAGTAGCCACAGTGCTCTCATTTGCAGAATGGTGGCTGAAGCCCTTGGCACTTAGAGAGAGACCACATTGAGCACCATGCAGCCTTTTTCCCCCTCAGCAGAACATTACTGAAACCAATTTCAGATATGCAGTTTTATATGTTCCAGCAATTTCCCAGAAGTGTGGGTAGTATCGCTTAGAGTGTATATTTTGTAGTATGCAAGAACATTACTAACAAAATTAAGAGAGAAAGAAATCAGAAAATTGTTTTACCAAATTAATGATTACAGTGACATGACTGGTAAAATGCCTATATGTTAATATGTGACAGTTTAGTTTGGGTAGAAACCACACTGCAAACCTAGTGGCTTTGCGCTGCAGTATGGAGCCATGTCCTTTGAATAATAATGAAAGTCTTGAAACCACATTGAGTGCAAATGACATACCAGAGACAGAACAACACACAGCATTTCCACTCAAATGTCATTAAGGTCAGTTAACTAATAGAATCTTTTTCTCATAGCCAATTGTGTTTGTATAATTCGTGTGGATAAAGTTACTGCGACTGCTGTAGCTGGGTATGTAAATAATGGTGTTTGTTTATAGACTTTCCTCTTGGACAGAAAAATCCCATGAGTGAAACAAATAACGAAGGACTTTTTTTTTTTTTTAAACTGAAGAGAGGTTTTGACTTGAGGGAGCACCTGTCTAAAGCAGCAGAAGCAACATAAAGAGCACCTAAAAGGAAGGTAAAGAAGGAAGAGCGAGAAGAACTGCCCAGGGAAATTGTTATGTTTAGAGAACTACAGGAGTCTCAGAATAACCCACTGAGGCAACTTGAAGCATATGTCTCCGCTAGCTTCACAACCAACACGTCTATCATTTCCATGCACATTCTTCAATTCGCATCAGTGCAGTGGTGTAGAAAGTACAGCTTGTGATACTGCTAAAAACGAAAACAAAAAAAACAGGGATTTCCTGCCTTTTCTTTTGCATTTTCCTCCTTCATATGCATGATAAATAAATGTCAAGGGCTTCTTTATTCCTTTATTACACTATTTGTCAGTAGTGCATGTTCCTTGCTGCACTTTCACAGCACATACAGATGTAAGGCTGTGGTTCTCAAAGTGGGGTCCACCGGGGTCCCTGACTGGCATTATGGTGGTGGAAGTTATGATGAACTAGTATCATAGTTGTGGTTATTTAGTTGTAAGCCTAATCGATTGGTCATTTGAAATGGAAAGGGTTCACCTGCAATGCAATAATTTAAAAAACCCACAATATATTATTTAATATATAACTACAATTTTAACAAAACCAGGAAATGCTGTTAATATGATGCACAGTATTTTGTGTGTCGATCTAGATCATCTTGTTGAAGCTTCTATCTATGGCCAGGGTTAAATCTCCTGGCAGACGCAACCAGGTTTCCTGGTATCATCATGCCACCACCATATTTTACAGTGAATATCAGGTACTTTTCCTTGTGTGCCATCCCATTATGTCACAAACCATGCTGACTGTATGCATGACCAAAACATCTGAGCCTTGAGTATCATCTGATCACAACATGCATGCAAACAAACATGTATGTCATTTGTGTCCCTTGCTTTTGGAGTACATGGTTAAAAGTAACAACAGAGTTCCTAGGCAATCGTTTTCCTATAATTCTGAGAGAATTATTATTATTATCATTATTATTATTATTATTATTATTATTATTATTATTATTATTACAGATATTATTTGTATTTATTGTGTGTAATTTTATTTTATGCAATCATTTTTTCTTGTTATTTTAAGGGTTCCTGTAAAATCTGGAGCACAATATTTCATATTCCTTCCTTGTTACTTATAGCAAGGATGGAATTTGCAGTTCTACTAGTAGAGGGGTGGAATAAAAAAAAACACATGTAATTATTTAATAATTCATAATTGTACAATTATTTAATAAAGTTTATATATTACTAAAGATAGTTGTGGGTAAATGTGAGTGAATATTTGGTTAACTGTTCAGCATACATAAGTGCAGAGTAGACAAGATGAATATCTAGGATGTCTCAAATATCCTGTATCGGCTCTTGATCTTGAAATAAGCATTAAGAATTAAAGGTGAGGGGAAACAGAAGGTGTACATAGCAAGCAAAACATAGTCTCTCTCTACACAATCTCTTGGAAAAAGTCTCAAGGCCAGGCTAGGCCAGGGAACCAAATGCTTCTTTCATGCATTTTCAGTAACACGTTTCTCCCTGTGCATTCACACCAGTGCAGGTCAAGCTAGGGTTCTCCCTATAGTCCCTATAGTCACGGGAGCTCATCCCAGATTGATTTATTTTTTCGCAGTGAAAAAGATAGTAACTCAGTCTTTAATGTAAACATTCATCATTTATTTAGCAGGGCATCACTTAAACATGAAGGGGTAAATGTTTTGAATACCAGAGCTTTAGACTTCATCCAGGGCCAAATGTCTCCCCTTGACCTTGCAAATTCAAGCAGCCACATACAAACACTAAGCTGTCACTCACCACCATGACTTTTACACCCACCAGAAAAATGGTGGCCCGCAAAAAAATCTCTCCATCCTAGGGAACCTCAGCAAAGGGACAGAAAAGTGCAAGCTCAGGAGGAGGATGAGGAAAAAGAGCAGGTCAACAAAGGAGAGGAATCCTGGATGCAACTGTCACATTGCTGAGGCGAATCAGCAGCCCCTCGAGGACTGAGGCAAATCTTTCGGTTGAAGGAATTAAAATATTTCTGTCACAGAGGAGGGGGAGAGGGGCTGCACAGACTCGGGCATGGTGTTTGTCTATGTATGTTTACAACAACTGTCATTAAAGGCACAAGAAACAAGATGGCTAATGTAAGGCGATCCCTCCCCTTGGCTGAATAATTAATGCCAGCTGCGAGGAAGAGGCAGCAACGCATATTCTTCCTTCTCCATCGCTTGCCTCTCTCACCCTTCTCTAAGTGTCTCTGGGGATGGATGGGTTTCGTTCCTGGTCGCGATGAGTAGCCATTTACTGCCCGATCTGGCCTTCTTAGTGCCGACTCTCTTCCTGTCTGCTGAAACCAAATTTGCCTCATTTTAGTCACCTCGAAGCAGACTTGTGTGTGTATATATTTTCAGGAAAATTTGATTGCCCATATCGATTTTTCAATCGGCCCTCAGCTCAGGTTTTAGAAATATGTAAACTGTTGTGTTATTTCATCAGGCCCGGCTGAAGAACACATACCTCAGATACTGAACACCCAATATGGTGGAGCAATCTTTAAGCAAGACAACTCGGACATAAGTGGATTAAAAAAGCCATAATGGGGAAACAAGTGCCCATTTCAAGTGCAGTTGAAGGAAATTTAAGACCTGGAAAGTTGCATTATAAATTTTTGATCAAATTGAGGATATTTTCACACTGGCTGAAGGCTGAAACCTGAACCTATATTTTCTGTCTTTGGTTTCCTTTCTTGAAGTACCCTTAATGTGCCAAAGATGTACTACTTAAGCTCGGGTTACTGTTGTCGGTTTGTACGTTAATGTCTAAAAAGTTCAGATTGGATTTGAATCGACCAATATGCATTAAAACCACTGTTCTTTAATCAAAATCGTATATAATCTAAAAGGGAGAGTAACAAAAGCTTCCCATTCTTTCAACATCCTGCTCTTTTTGGCCTGTCTAATCCAGTTGAGGTTTGAATGTGGTCTTTCTTCTCTTACAGCAGTGGAGGGTTACAGCAGGAGATGGACAAATTAGCCTACACCTCCATTCCTGAGCGAGGCTATTGTATATCGCCGCAGTCTGTTCAGGGTCTCAGAAAAGAGGGCCATGGCCCGCATGCAGTCATTTCACATGTAAAAGAATTCTATGCAGCGTGTAAAGATAAGGATTAAAGATTACATTTGTTTAATTATTACAACAATTAGTAATGCTGTTTAAATAAGGCTATATTTACTGTGACTGCAGTGTGTGTTTGAGAAACTAATTCCTTTCAGCTCAATGCACATTTAATTCCAAAGATGCCATGATTTACAGAGAAGTGTATTTTCCATAATATAATATCACATTTTTTGCAACACTTGTAAACTACTTTATATATATTGAATATATTTAACATTTAACTGCAAATCATGTAAATAAGCATATTAATTAAATTATAATATGTTCATAGTTAAGCCTTAAAGCAAAACTATATTAGGTACTATATTCAAAATAAATTAAATAAATTACATAATAAATAACATATATATATATATCTATATATATATATATATATATATATATATATATA
>CM075012.1:20319207-20344051 GCA_037576675.1 Pangasius sanitwongsei
ATATATATATATATATATATATATATATATATATATATATATATATATGTATGTATGTATGTATGTATGTATGTATAAACATATGTTAATGACCCATTGTATTTTTCATGTATACAATAAATGTGAAAGTGATCTTTAAAAAAAAACATTGGTAGATATGATATTAAAGCAAATTTAAATTTTATATTAAATAGATTCATCATCTATTTAAAAATAATTATTATTAATTATTAAGTAAAAATGTCAAAGTAATAGGAGGGTTAAAAGCTACTAAGTTTACACAGTGTGCTCTTAGAAATCATTTTAGATGTAGTGGGATCAATATTTTAAAACAAACTCCCGCAGAACGATCAATTAAAATACCTCCCAGCAGCACTTAATTTTCATAATTTAGCTGCCCCAAATTGAACTGTAGTCAATGCTCTGGTTGGGCCTTCAATGGAATAAGTGTGTTGTCTTTCAACAGATGTGACTGAAAGTGTATCAGGAACACTCTGTGCATTAAGCCCTGAATTCTAAATGAACGGCTGGCTGCAATGATCCAACCCAAGCAGACACTTAAAAACTGACACACAGGAAACCCAGAGAAATTACTTAAAGGATCAGTTACATCTAAAATGATGGAATCAATAACAATATTTTCCCTTGGACCCTATCGCACTGATAAGCAAAAACCTCCCTTAAAAGCCACATTAAACTTTAATCGGGTGCAGTTTGCTCCGGCGATTGGTAATATCTGGACAGCTGTTTTCTGATGTGTTTGAAGCTTGTTTCCTTTGCCATGTCAGTGTCATCTACTAATTGCCTTTTCTTTGGGATACATGATCCTATTGGATTCAATCATAGGAGTATGAAACAGGGAAAGGCTTTTTGGGGGCTCGGGTCAGAATAGAACAGCCGAGGCTGGGATACTTGCTGAGTCTTGGCTACAATTTGTAGACTTCATCCCAAGTGACTTCACTTAGCATCTGATTTCAGAGCATCAAGGGTTAGTTCTTTGTTTATTGGGGCTTTTTGAGCAGGTGCGAAGTTCTGAGCTGGGCCTACACATTTTTCACAGCAATCATAATATAGAATGTAAGCAATATCACAAAGTTTCAAAATCCATCACATTTATACTGCACTGCAATTTACATCGGTTCACCTGATGGATGAGGTACATTTTCATGTATTTGTATTGTTGTGTAGAGCAAAAGCATGGCAAACTACATAAGTCACTATACATTCAGATTTGAAATGTAATAAATGACCCTATTGTTGTGAACAGTAGAGAATGTATGTGAGAATCACACAGCTGTCTGATGTGAGGAGGCTAGTGAGCTGGTTTATGGAGGCCCCAATCAGTATTTACTTGAAAAGCGAAACTTGGAAGAGGTTGGTTTTAATATCTCCTTCAGGGCTGGGGCCAATGCAGGCTGTGATTTCACAAGTGCAACCCGAGCAATCACTGCTATCCCCCCTGATTGCCTGGCCTGCGTCTCTGAGGATGCAAAGAGCGAAAGATTATCTTTCCCCCGAACTTCCTCTGATTACCGACTTTGAGAGGCATGCCTTCATCAGCCAACACGCCGGCAGAACCTCGCAGTCATAATGTAGTATTTATTAAAGACAGGGCTATTTAAGCCGATCGATACGTTCAATCTATGTCTGTGTCTCTTGGCTTTGAGGGTTAGAATAGCTGACACAGGAGACATCCTATATTGGCTTGTGGTGAAACATTCCTTACAAAGTGTTTTAATGGGTTTATTCGAGCCAATATTGCCAACATTTCACTGAGATCTGGGGTAACAAAAACATCATGCCAAATTTAAAATGGTTTTAGAATTTGCTTCAATCTGTATTTTTAAGTCAACCAACAAAATCCTGTACATCACGAGAACATAAAATGAACAAAATGACAAGTGTATTAATATTTTAAATGAATATTATATGGAAAATGTTAATATTGAATAAATTCTAAGAAGGCATGTTAGGAACATACAAATAACAATATTAAATAGTCCCATTTCACCGTTAGCCACCTTTAAGACTTGTGAGTACAGGAGTCAAGAGGCAAAACAAAGAGACATCTCCAAACAGCAAAGAAACTGCATCTCAGGTATTGAGTGCACGTCATTCTAACTGGCCTTCAAGAGGCACCCTGAGAACCTGTCTTTTTAGACATCCCTTGCCTGCCCACCCCCAACCCCCATCCATGGCAGGCACAGAGCGAGGTTTGATGGATTGCATTCCCTGTCTAACTCTTGACTGCTCCTTCAGCGCTAGCCAGGTATGAAGATCTTATCAGCTCTTAGTCCCATTGCCCCTAGCCTTTTCAGCCCAGTGTGGCTAGGTTTACGGAAATATCTTTGAAATCACACTGATGTACTGTATCAATAGCATGAAGCTCTGCTAGCCTGACACAGACACATGTCCACACTTGAGTCATTTTTCAATCTTCGGAATTTTAAAAAAAAATCTTTTTACCACACTACACTCACAACGAGTAAATTAGAGTAAATTACTCTCTAATCATTATGTATTCTTTATAGTTTATCATGTCACATTAGGCTGCATGAAAATTAATTTAATGGCACAGGCCAAAGGATGCACTGCTTTTTTAAGATCAGTTTCTATTAAAAATGCATCCGTGACTACACCTAAACAAAGCTCTCCCCTGGTGTGACAACTTCCTCACCAACCTCACATGACCACTTACAACACACAGCTCCACATAGCAGCGTGCACCTGCTTTAACCCTGACAGGAACTTATCAATTCATCTCTATTAGAACTGCACAAGTGGGGGGTAATCCTCCCATTGAGTTGTTTCGACTCTTCTGCCCATAAACAAAGGCGGGATAATACCCTTGTTGGAATCGTCTTGTTTTGGTGGAGGATCTTCAAGAGGCTTAGGGCCAAACTCTTTGTAGCTGCTATTTGTCTCTCTACACAGCCAATAATCCTGACATTTGTCAAACCATCAGGGAAACCTTAAGCTTTTGGAGTGCCGGCTTCTTTCCCTTCTCAACCGCACTTGAAATTCGACTTAACCCCTGGGTTTGCATTAAGCCAATAATGTTTCCTTTTCTCCACCTGTCAGCAACACGTAAGGGGAGCTTGGCAACAACTATGTAGCTAGCTAAAGTGAGGGACTCAGAAAAAAAAACTGAGTTGGATGTTTCTGTTTATTTACACAAAGGAGCTTGCCTATTTGAGGCTTGAAAAAAATGACATCGCTCTCTGGTCTGAAGCCCTCATTAAATTAACTAGGAGTTTAACAGTTTTCAGGCTGGTGGCAAATTAGCGTTCACAGTGGTATCAATTTATATATTTCTACTGTCTTGAAGTGGCAGACTCTAATAGTAAATGCACTATAGAAGCCAGAGGAAGCCCCTGCATGCCAGCTGTGAAGCCTTTTTTTTAGGATATATTCCAATGCATCATCCAGCCAGAACGTTTCAGAGTTTGAGCTGAGAGGCAATAAAGTAATTAAAGCACCAGGGGTTCAAACATTCAATATCATTTTCCAAAATGTGTTTAATTAAAATTAATCATGAGCTGCATTATATCGCTACCTGTGGTGAAAAGTGGTACACTGGTTCTCACTCTAGTCAAGCTTTCCTTTGAAGGTTGCAAATTGGAGCAAGTAGTGATTTTAAGACGTTGCCAAAGATGTTGAATTACACCAATCGTTTGCATTTTCGCTTTTCCACAATTTCCCATTATGGTATGGCTTTTTAAATAATCCCTCCTCTGTTTCAAATAATTCCAGTGTGGCAGCATGAAACTCTCAACTCAACTCAAATCAAATCCTTTTTCTATACTGCGCATTAAGATTTCACCAGTAATTTCAAAGCGCTAATAGCTCATCCTGCAAGGACGACAGAACAATCATCTTAGTCTGGTTTATATGTTAATTATAAATTCATTACTCAAATTGAGCATTGTTGGATCAACTGTTAAAAAACGTGTACATTTTAAAACATTTCATCACAATTAATGTACACTTAAATTTAAACTGTAAAAACAATGCAAGGAAGACAGAGATTAGTATAACAGTGTAATAGGGCATATTTGGAGAAACTGTTTTGGTGCAACCTCAAAGAAAAAGACATTTCCAGCAAGTCTACACAGTTTTCTAAGGATGCGCAGCTCCCCAAAGTGCAATAAATGCAATTAGCATGAACATTTAGAATTGGTGAAAAGATACCTTGAAAAGAAGATTTAGAATATGCAATAATTTTATGTTGCTGTAAATGTACAGTTGAGCCAGAATTGTTACGTGTAAGCTCTTGTTACCATTTCAGTGCCTTAGCATGCCACATTTCTACTAGAGGTAGTAACAGAAATTAGATCAGGTAAAAGAGTTTAAAAGGTGGGTTAGAGGTGAAGATTTTGTGCTTGGCAGTTAACAGTACTGAAGAGCAAAGATCCACCCAGAAGAGTAAAAAAAAAATCTCTTTTGTAAAAGTAGTAAATGTGTAAATATGTGTTGTAGATAATGGGTAGAAATTTGCTACTGCAAGTGTCACATAAATGCCTTCTTCAAGATCAATAAAGTATATCCACCTCTCCATCCATCCATCCATGCATCCAGTGGTGCACAGACAATATTTTGGTCCGCTTCAGTGCACTGCTTTCCCAAAGCATAAATGAAATTAATCTGAACTGTTATTTTTTATAATTATCTGAAACTCTCCCAAAGAAATGTACAAAAAAATCTCCTTGAATAATGTTTTGCTCTAAGACATCAGACAAAATGCTTTATCTGGCTCCATAGCTTACTTAAAGTCACAGAATTCTAGCCCTATATTCAACTAAACCAGTGGTAAATATACACTGACCATCCACTTTAATAGGAACACTTGTACACCTGCTCGTTTATGCAGTTATCCAATCAGCCAATCATGTGGCAGGAGGACAATGGATAAAATCATGCAGATACAGGTCAAGAGCTTCAGTTAATGTTCAAATCAAATATTAGAATAGGGAAAAAGTGTAATCTCTGTGACTTAACTCTGGCATGGTTGTTGGTGCCAGATGGGCTGGTTTGAGTATTTCATAAACTTCTGATCTCCTGCGATTTTCGCATACAACAGTCTCTAGAGTTTACACAGAATGGTACAAAAAAAACAAAAAACACTGAGAAAGACAGTTCTTTGGGTGGAAATGCCTTGTTGAGAAGAGAGGTCAGAGGAAAATGGCCAGATTGATTCGAGCTGCCAGGAAGGATTAAGTAACTCAAATAATCAGCAGTGGAACCTGATGTGGTCTTCTGCTGTTGTAGCCCACCCATCTCAAGGTTTGATGTGTTGTGCATTCTGAGGTGCTTTCCTGCACA
Organism: Pangasius sanitwongsei; assembly: GCA_037576675.1. NCBI lineage: Eukaryota > Metazoa > Chordata > Actinopteri > Siluriformes > Pangasiidae > Pangasius > Pangasius sanitwongsei. The sequence continues at coordinate 20,324,530 of CM075012.1, forward strand.
TAACAGTTTGTAAAGAGTGCCTATTTGAGTCACTATAGACTTCCTGTCACCTCAAACCAGTCTGACCATTCTGCTTTGACCTGCAGACTCTCCACTCACAGGATGTTTTTTGTTTTCTGTGTAAACTCTAGAGACTGAGCCACAGACATAAGGTTCATGCTGCTATTAATGTGCAGTGTATTAATGCAGTTTCATGCAACAATTTTTCATGCATATACAGGCAGCTACTACTCCCCAGTGCCTTGTTACCATGGTCTTACAGCAAACTTGCCAACAATTATGGTGCATGCAAAAATTTCTACACAATTATCATAGTTTAATTATTTCCATAGCTAAGGATCCAGTAGGTCAAATGTCCTCACATAGAGAAGCACTGCAGCTTTAGGGGAGGGCAAGACAAGCCCTGACTAGGTACAAAGAAGCCCAATGAACTGACACAAGACCTATTAACAGTTCATTAGGGAAGCTTAGATGATTTTGCCACTTTTACTTCTGACTTCCTTATACCGGACCCTAAATGTGTCTCCTGCCAACAGAGCTGTAGGCTTTGTGTGCTTCTTAGAAACACTGCCAACCTAATGAGTGCCATTGTTTCCCTTAAGAGGAGGCCAATGCTGTGAGGCAGCTTAGGGCCTGACTAAACCACACAAACTGGGCCCTTATCTTTGTTGTTATCAGTCTTTCCTTTTATGAAATTTCCCATTTCATAAACCAGTTTTCTGCTGCTAGGAGGGATCACTAGATATGTATCATTTACAGGATTAACTGCTGGATGCTTTATTTTACAGGTCCCAAAAATGTGTGGTACTAATTATATTTGTTTGTTAATCCAAATGGAAATAATATCCCAATAAAGTCCAAAACTTAATATATACAAGCATCACCTATCCCCCTTTATTCAGCTTAGTTCTCACTGTCCACTTAGTGTCAATTAATTGGATTTGGTTGCTGTACATTTGAGAAGAAAGACTGCCTTGTTGCCAAATGAAACTCTGCACGTGTCCTGTTCTTTCTCAGCTCTACTGTTAGTCATGGTTTACTCTCCAGTCTAGCACTTACAGATCATTAGCATGTGTAACTTCCTCCTAAGAGGACAAGGCCAAACATGCCTGAGTGCATGATTCAGCTGAGAGCCTCATGAATAGAACTGAGAAGCCCAATGTCCATTCAGTTATTTGAAACATTAGGCTACAGCAAGACATTTTAAGATCACTTGGAGCTGTTTAAGAATTGCTGACACACAAGCGATGGTTAACAATCAATCCAACACAGAAAAATTAGGGTGATTATACTTGTTCTTTAAGTAATTGTCAAGCATAAACGTAAGGGCCATAGTAAGGTAAGGCCAAGGTAAAAACAACAACAACAACAACAACAACAAAAAGAAACAAACAAAAACACCTACTAATTCAAACCTAGACAAATGTATCAGGATCCTGCCATGGGTTTGTCTGAGGGCTTCAATCAAACCAAAGAGACATTAAGGAATATTCACTGCCCATGCTGAATTCAGGTTGTTTCAGTCCCACTGAGTGCTGTTTTAAGCAATAAGGTTGTTGTCATTGTCATACTGAGCTCCAGCACACAAAGATCATCCGGTAGAGGCGTAAAATCAATGATTTTCCCCAATCCAAGCCATGAATGCTAGAGAGCAGAAAAGGCTCGCTGGCCATTTGACCTTCTCTGTGTATTAAACAAACACCAGATGGTGGACATTCAGCACATCCATTATCTGAGAGCCTGGAGTGTTGTTCCTGCTGCTAATTCCCACAGAGTCCCTCTCCAAGCCTGCAATTGAACTGCATGCATGCAAGCAACTCTTAGTCCATGAATATCTAAAGCTCCATTCAGACCCACCCTCTAAAGCAATGAGCCTGTTTCTTCAAGCCAAAGACCACAGGTAATATCTTCTCATAAATGAAGATATCTACCAACAGTCCGGGTTATTCATAGAACCTGAGGTGTAACAACAGATGGGTGCCATTACATTGAGGTGCTTTATATCATCCAGCTGAGACAGAGAAAGCCATCTTCTGGTGCAGATATATGTTGGCTATGGGACTCCACAGAATACAAGCACAAATAACTGTAGACGATGGTTCATGTCAAAGAAAAAATATGCATGAGTGCGAATGGAAGACAAGGACCATGGATGAATTGGGGAGAAGGCATGCTGTGCTACCATTGTGCCTGCACAAACGTGGAAGGAATGCCCAGAGTAGCAATGAGAATTCAGACCACAATAGTGCAGCAGGGTGCTGATGTGTGTGCTGAACCGGAGCCTTGACAAGGAAGTCCTAGCTGGCATCAAATACAAGAGTTCATTCACACACCACTTCTGAAAGGAGATGCAAAGGTGACACGAGGGCAATGGAGCTGCTTAAATGATAACTACTGCTCTTGCTTCCAGTAGTTGTGCATTTCTAAATATTTACGAATCTGGAATTTGCCATTTTCTGATGGCTTCCCACATTGAAAACAATATACAATGTTATGCTCATATCACACTGGGCAACATGAAAGGATACAAGTGAAATGTTTAAAAGCTTCTGAGGAATAATGACAGTGAGGAATCTAGTTGTTTTAACTAGAATTACTGAAACATTATGCCATTAATAATTCATTAATAATTCCCAACATAATCATGTCTCAGTTTCTGAAACAATCATTTGTGGTGATTGAATATACAGCATGTATTTTCCTATGCCATAACCACGTTTTAAAAATTATTTAGATTTTTTTTCCCAAGTATGTACATTTTCATCCAACCTACAGTATATGAAGAAAATAATGCAGCCACATTTCCCCCAAGTTTCCACAGTCATGTGCACACACAGAGTAATAAAAAAAAAATAACTGGACAAACCCTGGGTAAAAATGTTCTAATTGTCCCCATCATTAAAAGCACACAGCTAAAAAATCTTCACTTTTTTAGTAATTGCAGAGTGACCTCTCTGGGTGTTTGTTGCTTTTTGATAATAATGCCTAACTCTGGACATTTGAAGTGGCATGGTGGTAATTACAGCCATCTAATTACACAGTGCCTGATGCCTGCCTTCAAGAGGTTAGTGCAGAGAGCCCACTGACCCATCAACTCACTCTTTAGAAATGCAGCGAGAGCTAAATCTCTTCCAATTTACTGAGCTCCAGTGTGTTTAGAGGGGTGAAAAACATGACATGATTCTTTGGAAAATAAGTTATTGAGACAGGCTCCTCAGACACTTTTCAAACTGAAGCCATAATTTACCCAACATGTGCAACTGGAGCTACAGTGTGTGATACAATATACATGATGACAGGTAGTGGTGTTAAATTAACTGACCATGCGTTGAATGTTTGCATTTCAGGGAGAGAAGGGCAGCAGAATCCATTAAAAATGTGTGTTTGCCTTTGCTGCTCCAATTTAACAATAGTTGTGTGTTGTAAAGCCACTACCATCAAAACAAAAAAGAATAACGTGGCACAGCGGGTAGCGGTGCCATCTTGCAGCTCCACAGTCCAAGATTCGATCCTGAGCTTGGGTTACTACCTGTGAGGAGTTTCACAACACCTCTATGTTCTCTGGTTTCCTCCCACCTCCCAAAAACATTCGTTAGGTGGATTGGCTACACTAAATTGCCCCTAGGTGTGATTGAGTGTGTGAATGTGTGTGTGCATGGTGCCCCGTGATGGACTGGCGTCTCAACCAGGGTGCATTCCTGCCTCACGTCAAGTGCTCTAGATCCACTGTGACCTTGACCAGGATAAAGTGGTTACTGAAAATGAATGTATAAACTTATGTTTCATATCACAAGCGAAAATTTTCACATGTATATTTCATGGGTCTCAAATTGCCTTACATTACACCCTATAATTTGGTTTAACCAACATGATGTTAAAAAAAAAGAAAAGAAAAAAAGACTCTAAATAATTATAAATGATCTTTATTAACACTGCAAGTCAGATTTTAATTAACAGAATGAGTTAACACGATGTCAATACTTAACTATTACCATTATTAATGGCCATTTATATATGACTCAGTTCACAATGTCTACATTTCATTATTTTGTGAGATGCTATGGATTAGTGTGTGCATTAATTCATTATTATGAAAGCATTACTTAAGTAATAATATAATGCTTATTTGTGGGCCTTATAGAAAAGTGTTACAATTTAATTACCTCCAAGAACTGTGAAGTTGAAGGGTTGATAGTTCTACTAAAATTACACTAATCTTGGTTAAAAGAATGATCAATTTGTGAGTTTCTAGACTGCTTTTAACATGTTATGATTTGATTAGGAAACTCACCTAAGTAGAACAACTGCTCACTAAAGTGGGAGTATTCAATATATCACTCATTTAAGTCTTTAAAAAGCTGTCACTAGGGCCTAATTATGTCCCTATCAAACTAAAACAGCAGAGAAGCTGTCGAAAATGATGTATGGCTTTTTAAGAGGGGTGCAGGAAATGATCTATTTCAAAACAGATATATTTATTAAGATTATGAATCATTCTGACTCATTTATGACAGAAAATTGCCACAACAACTAGACAGCAGTCACAATGTCTTAATGTCGAAGGGAAGAAAATCCTCTTGATTCTCTCGGGTTTCTTCGTTTGGAGCTTATCCATCAACAGTACCCAATTAGACCAGGTCTGTCCAGTCTCTTATAAAACAAACTGTTTACACAAGTTTGGCCAGTATTTACACTTGTTAAGGCCCAAACATAATTGAAACATAGAAACCTGCTATTCTGTAGACTAGAGTGAGTGTGTGGTGAATGTTTCTTGCCAGAAGTGTGTTAACATACTTTTGTGATGTACATACAGAATTACAGATTAGGGAATTATATATTTTCTTGCTTCTTTTTAGGGATGTTTTAATGGGCTAGTGCTACAGCCAGATCTAACAACTACCAGCAGACAATACTCTTCTGTCCATCCTACCTCAGCAATAAGTAATGAGCAAGAATGAATATATAAAATGAATAACATGCAACGAGATATATTTTGAGAGAACATATGGGGACTCAATAACACTTTTTCTTACGGCTGAAGATGTTACTGAAGATAAATGAATAAAGTTCCTAAGCAGTACTCTTTTTCTTCAAACCACTAGTTTCAAAATTATCCATGGATTATCCATGAATTCATGTGTGCATTAGTATCACATTAAATTAAATGAAAGCAAATAACACTTAGTATTTGGGTGCATACCCCTTGCTTGCACTAGCTGCATCAAGCCGTTGACCCAGTGGCATCACCAGACTGTTGCATTCTTCTATTATGATGCTTTTCCAAGCTTGTATCGTAGCTTCTTTCAATTGTTATTTTGGGGGGTTTCTCCATTCAGTCTCCTCTTCAGGAGGTGAAATGCTGCTCAATTGGGTTAAGTTCTGGTGATTGACTTGGCCAAAATAAAACCTTCCACTTTTTCCCCTGAAACCATCACTTTGGTTCCAGAACGTTTGTGGCTCATCTCTGTATTTCTTTCCAATCCGATTCTTACTGCTGGTGAGTGGTTTGCATCTTGTGGTATTGCCTCTACATTTCTGCTCTCAAAGCTTTCTTTGAACGGTGGATTGTGATTGTGACTGTTGTTTTGGTGGTTGTTATGTTTTTGTCATCAACTGCTGTTGCTTTCCTTGGCCGATCCGTTTGATGTCTAGTTGTTAGTACACCAGTGGTTTCTTTCTTTTTCAGGACATTTCAAATTCTGGTATTTGCTATGCCCAATGACTCTGATGGCTTGTGCAATGGCTCCGATTGATTTTTCCCTCTTTTCTCAGCTTCAAAATGGCTTGCTTTCCTCCTATAGATAGCTCTCTGGTCTTCATGTTGGTTTATCCTTTTTACCAAAAAAATGCAGTCTTCACAGATGAAACCCAGGGATCAAACCAAGAGTAGGCATTGTTTAAACAATCAATCTAATAGGGCACACCTGGCCAACAAGAATTACCTGTCAGTCACATGTGCCAATATTTTTGATCACTTGAAAAATGGTATGGGTTCAAACAAAACTTACCATGTTCTAAGTTGTTTACCACATCTAGTTGTAAATATCAGGAAATGAAAGTTGAAATTCTATTTTTCCAGTACTTTCAGAGGGGACTGTAAATATACACTCACCATCCACTTTATTAGGAACACCTGTACACATGCACATTCATGCAGTTATCTAATCAGTTTTATCTAAAGTCTTAAGCACATGCAAATAAATGCTGGAGAGCAAAAAAATTATGAAATTAAATGTTCTACATTTAAAATAAATACTATAAATACTATACTATAAAGAACAGTAAACAGTAATTATATAGTAATACTATAGAGAGCAGTAAACAGTAAAACAAAGTCAATATTTGGTGTTATGACCTTTTGCTTTAAAAAAAGAAAAAAAATAGTAATACGATTTCTGCAGTTTTATAAGGAAATGAGCTGTAAGTGTTACTGAGCATCTTGCAGAAGCAGCCGCAGTTCTTCTGGAGACTTTGACTGTCACACTTGCTTCTTATTTTTGCAGCAAAACCCAGCAGCCTTCACTATGTTTTTGTCTGAAAAGTGTCTCTTATGTAATATGTTGCTTTCTTTACTGACAAACAAACATTTTTCTGTAACATTTAATTTTGTGCTGGAAAAATAATGTTTGTAAATCTAAAATGTTTTTGTATTGACTCGATAATGTAGAAGTCATAAAATAAAAATCTATAACAAAGTTTGTACTAAAAAAAAAAATTGGACGCCTAGTTTCTGGACGACTTTTTCATAGTGCAATTTATACATACATGCATTTCCCAATCATGTGATATTTATTTTATATAATCATTTGTGTCCAAATGATTTGTGTCCAATAATTATGGAGTTAAGCGTAGTTTGAGAAGCACTTTGTTCACTGAGTGGCCAGAAAGTAATAGAAATTGGTCTTGGAATATTTTAGAAGGATTCCCTCTATGATAGTTGTAAGCATATATAACTTAAACCAACGACATACCTTTCAGGTCCATCTGCTTGGCAAAGAAGTGAATACTAAACCATCTGGGCCCCTACTTGTGCCAGAAAAAGGATATGGATAGGTATTGTCTGACATAGATCACCTCAGGGGGTACGTTATTCCACTAGAAATGAACATACACACACACACACACAAATAAACAGCAATAGTATTTTTTTCTCTATCTGTTTGTAGCAAAAAGGCAAAACACTCTCATTGTCAGGTAAAGCAACCTTTTAATCAATTATCTACTCCATAGGGAAATACTCCTACAAGCCTTTGGATGACTACTTCATGACAGTATCTCAGACTCTCTAAGGAATAACACTTCTAGAACAAGCTGATAAAATTAAGTAGTTGTGGATGCTTTGTTGAAATGGAAGACTGTGTCTTTAAGACCCCCCACCACCACCATCAGCTCTCAAGAGGTCAGGATAGTAACACATGCTCAAATAAGGAGATTCAGTTGTGATTAACACTGTGACTATTTTGATAAATACTTTGAAGCTTTATTTTCTTAAGGATATGTGAGCTGGCGTGAGTTTTGGCAAGGCTGGAATGTTTGAAGTAGCGTAAGCCAGCTGCTCGGGGGGGCTACTCACTGAGGTTTGTTTATTCACAAGCCTATAACCATTAACCATTGGCCTTTCTTGCTTACCCTTCCTTAAAATGCTGCATTTGAAAACTGATTGTTTTATTAACCTCCCTGAGACTTTCTGATTCATTCCATTGCCGCAACGAAAAAGTAAACCATAGTTTTGATGTGGTGGTGAACAGCAATCTTAAGTACAGGGTATTTGTAAATACTGGCAGCTGGTGGAGCACTCACAAAGAGCAACCCACCCAAACCTATACACACACACACACACACACACACACACACACACTACAACTCCTCCATCCATTTCTGAGGGAACTGCAGACATCCAATGGATGTGCTAAAATTCCCTACTGTGTCTGGTCCGTTAGCAGTGGACCTGTGACAAAGCCTCACACCTCGCGACCAGCCCTGTGTCCTATCTCTGGCTTTCCTGTCTGACATCTGCTCAGGGTTGGGATTTCATTCAAGAGGGGGGCAGAGGGAGTCAATCTGCTCTTTTTTAAAAAAGAGTCTTGCAGTGCCCTGGGTGCTGATCGGGAAAGGGGGGGTTGGGGTGGGGGGGAGGGGGGGTTGAGGAATCCACACTATTTCTCTTGCTGGCACCACTGGTGTGCTTTTCTGCAACCCTTCCCCATCAACGCCGCCACAACTCAAAGGCGTCTTTCATATCCTCCCACGGCTCCAGATTGACAGGCCTCAGACAGTTCAGGTGATGAGGAGGAGAGGGTGCGAATGGAGATAGAGAGGTGCCATGTTTGAACACTTCATAAAGAAGCAAGGCTGATATGCCGCAAAAAACCCCACTCTTTTTGGCAATCGACCATCATGACTATTTGAGGACTTTGACAGATTGTGTTAATGTGTTTATTTGGTTGATCAAAATGTGGACTGGAGCTGTTTTCAAGCTTTATTTATGTCGCTGACTAACTCGGTCATTGACAGAATGAGGCAACATCAATCATCATGTTTTGATAGGAGGGAAGGAACAGTACCTTGAGCAAAAAAGGTTTTTGTTTTTGTTTTTTTAGATTTGCCCAGGTTAGAGTAGGTGAAAAAGACAAAAGCAAATAAGATAAACATGAATATTTAGTGCTTTTTCCTATCTAAATCTTTTCAATCTCTGATAATGGTAGACGTGTTTCGCTATTAGATAAACCTGAATCTAAAAATGCCTATTTGTCAAAGCTTGGGGTAAAAAAAAATGTATGCTTTTATAATAAATTAAATACAAAACTTGCATGTCAGACAGATTGACAGAACTGGATCTCATTTGTATTATCATTTGCAGCTAAACATAGCTACAGAAAAGGGCATTATTTACACAGTGTAATCCTAGTTTCAGTCGCTACTTAGCCAGCAGTGTCAGTCTTCTTCCAGAGAAAAAACATCACCTCAGCCTGACTGGAAGACATGTAGCCTTATTTATTACTCTTAAAACCTAAGACATGCATATAAATTTTAAAGGTGATGGTTATCACTCTGTGCATTCTACTTTGGAGAACAAAAGGCATAAGGGATGCCTTTTCTTCTCCAATGTAGTACAGTTTTTGGAATCTAGTGGCATTTGTGTTTCTTCGTTCAGTCTACTACTGTTGCTTAAGGAACAAGAAGGCTCTGTGTAGCATAGGTTCATGTGGACAAGCTGTGACTTAGTGCTTGATATTGTTGGTGCAGCTGAAGAACGACTGTTCCTTCTGGGGGGGAGAGACCAGGCATAGTCGCAGCAGCAGCGTGACAAATGTAGCCAGGAAAATCCATTAGATAAAGCTAGTTAACGGCCTAATTATTCTCAAGACAGAATTATCTGGGCATTAAGTGTTCATTGAATGAACAGAGGACTAATAACGATGTTTCATTTTAATTCTCATTTCACTAATTAGAATGAAAGGGCATTTCAAATCCAGTTATGAATTCACCCAGATTAGTGAAGAGAATAAAGCAGCAGGTAATTATGAAGAATTTATTATACCCTTCAAAATTTTATTTACTGTAAGATTGAGTAAGTTTGGTTATTAGGCAACTGACTGTTGGTGATCATTTTCAGAACTACTACAACAAAGGGCTGAAATATTTCTTGTGAGTCATTAGGCACATAATATCCAATTGAACTGTCAATTCACATACCCCACTGCAACCACTACTATGTCACGACCATTCAAGTCAATAATGTAATCTACAGTTAAATTAATTACTACGTGACTCTGACCAAATTATAGTGATAGCCCTCTGAAAAGACACAGTAAAACTTATTAGGACAAAGAAGGATTCCGTGCTGGTAAAGTAACTGCACGCATTCACTACAAGGACAATAGTCCCTTAGTTAAAAAAAGAAATATAGGTTTAATAGCTCTTTGTTTAATTACTCCCAGTCTGTATTAGTATCTAAACCAATGCACAGTTATCAACAAGAGCTGATCATAAGAGTTGTTGCATGTTTATGTACATAAATATGGAAATTTAAATAACATGGAAGTAATTCAATTCAACTCAATGTGTTTTAGAATACCTACGATATTTCAAATTTTTTATGAATATTGTTAATTTCATTAGAAAATTCTGAATGGTAATAAAAAGGTCACTGCACCAATTCTCATTATGAATTCTGGAAGACTATGTGGCTATAAAGATTAGGTTTATAATATTTTAAGTAAACATTCGATTATTTAATTAATATTATATATATATATATACACACACACACACACTGCCTCTCATTGTACTTGCACAATGACAATAAAGGGATTTGTTCCTTTGTCAGCTCTAGTATTTTTGGCACCCTTGGTAAAGATTAAGGTAATGATAAAGGTAAAAATGGTAATGAATAATAATTAATAAGCTCAATCACACACCGAAAATATGAGAAAAATCTAACCTTTAACTGAAGTAAATTTATGCTAAGAAAAAAAATAACCATATCAAAATATTTATAACAAAAACAAGTTACAATTATTGCGACTCCTAGAAATTCTTATGAATAAAATGCAACTGAAATATGTTTTTTTCAAGTTCACCTGAGTGTTTAGGAATCCAGTCAGCCATGACTTTCTGTTTCACTGGAGTATGAATATGATGCGACACATAGGCCAAATGTAAACCATAAACATAAGCACATGGAGTTCACTAGAGTAAGCAACTGGCAACAAACACTTAAGGTGAGTGTAAAAATGATTTAAGGTGAGTGTAAAAATGAAGGATGGTTATACAGAAAAGAACCAGATTCGCACTGTTATGTACGGTGGAGGTTCTGTGATGTTCTGGGGCTGTTTTTCCTCCAAAAGCCCTGGGAACCTTTTGATGATCTTTGACTCCATATAAGAGAGATTTTAAATAAATAAATAAATAAATAAATAAATAAATAGGTCATCGTTGGATCTTTCAGCAGGACAATAATCCAAAACATAAAGCCACATCCACACAAAAATGTTTCACTCTCCACAGAATCAAGCTTTTTTAATGGCCATTTCAGTCTTGTGGGGTACACTGAAGTCCAAAAGAGAGGATCTAGAGATATTTTTTATTGAGGAGTGGTCTCAGATTCCTCAAGCATGTTGGAAAAGGGAGGTTGCACACAAGTACTATATGCACGGGTGCCAATAACTAACATGTGACTATGAAAATTACATATATATACATATATATACATACACATAACTATATATATATATAGAGAGAGAGAGAGAGAGAGAGAGTGAGTGAGTGAGTGAGTGAGTGAGTGAGAGAAATAACCACTTCAATTAAAGGTTAGATTTCTAAAGAATTTCTTTGTAAAATAAGAACATAAATGTTCTTTCTTATAGTTAACTCATATTGATGACATTTAAAAAGGTAATATAGTGTTCAGAGAAGGTAATTTTTTTTATTATTGTTTTTTTTATTACTATTTTTATTGTGAGTTATTCAGAACCATCTTTCAACAGTAAGGGTGCCAGCCAGGTACCAGCTCTGCCCTCTGGACTGTGATTTTTGTTAGGATTGGAGGCACAAAATGGATCAGAGCCTATTACACAAGGTTTAGGTACATATTTATAAAGTATCCAGTCAACGCTTATGCTCATTCTAGCTTCCCTAGATGATTTAGCAATATTAGCAATATATTTTAGGCATATGTTCTGACAAAACAATATGCCAGTTAACACAAATTGCTGTTTTTTGAAATTCTGTGGAACAGTATTTTATTTGTTTAGGATGTGTGGCATTAGGGGCAGGTAGATGTGATGATTGTGTGATCAGAGAAAGGTCTTTGAAACCATTGCCCTCTAGAGGCCACTGCCCATGCAAGCCTATTCTCATGAATGATGGCTCACCATTCTCAACCACTGCACATGGACCTAGCATACATGAGTTAACTTCTCCTGCACCCAGAGAGGACTATATAAATTTAATGCAATATAAAATTCATCACTGATGATGGTGGAAATTATATGCCAAGAGAAACAGACTTTTTTTTTTAGCTTTATCATTCCTACAATGGATTTTAAAAAAGTCCAGCAATAGCTTACATTTCAAACACATTGTGGCAGATTTCATCATTTAGATAAGCACAGCAGGCACATTAAAATGTCAGAAATTATGACACAAAACTAATGATATTTAGAGTTGTCGTATCTATCTATCTGTCTATCTATCAATCTATATATCAGCAGGTGATTTATTTATCACATCATGAGTTTATCATTAGTACTGACAGATCAGTGTTTTTGTAATGGCTGCCACCTAATGATGTAAAGCAGAGGAAAAAAGGCAGCCGTACAGAGAGAAAAAAAAAAGAAGAAGAATGCACTGGAGTTCAGGTTTAATTAACAGTGCCTCCTTTATGAGCCACTGGTGTGCATTTGCCTTGTTTTACGATGCAAGTTCTTGTTTTTCTCATTCATCTCCTTTTGTTTCTAAGACAGGGAACAGATCTGGCTCTATGGGACGTTTAAAAAGAGAGCTAATTCAAGCAGAGGGGCTCTTTCTCGGCTGGGCCAGGCTCACTGGGCGCTTTTGTGCACTGCCCCTCACTCTATGTGTCCTTGCTCTCCCGGCTGGTCAGATTTTTTTGTCTGCGTTGGATAATCAGCGTTTGAGTCAGATGTGGTGGGAACTGGGCCTGCTTGGGGCTCCTCTCTGAAGGTGTTTGTTGTTAAATAGAACAATTCAGCTGTCTCTTTAGAAAACCTGACAAAAGCAAATACTCCCTGCTGAAAATTTTCTTAGCCCATCGCACAAAGGCTCAAGTTTGTTTAAGAAATTGCCGCTAAAGAAAGCGTCAACCCATTAAGGTAATTATATAGAACCTGTGTCCTATAAAGGCTTAATTGATGTTAATGTTTGTCTAATTGGGGATTCAGGGAGAGCAAAGGACTAAAGGTCTTCATAGCACTTTCAGGCAAGGCTCTGAAAAGGGTCCTTCTGGTTTTCACACTTCCCACAATGGCTGCCCGTCTTTCTCACATTACGGCCTGTTTTCAGCTATTTCCAGCATTCTGCAGCACTACTTAGAGCACAAAATAAGGGTGAAGAGCCATTGTCTGGTGCAAGCACTTCTCAAAGAGTGTTCCTGACAGGAATTGTTAGAGGACTCATGTTGAAGACAAGGGGGTGTGAGGGTGAAAGCCACTGTCATGCACTCTTGTCATGTCTCCGGTGTACAGCAATGGGACTCCTAATTGCTGCATCTGTTTTTTCATAGCACCAATTCATTTAAACAAAATACTTCAGTCAGCACCTCCTGTTCCTACCACCAAGCACAAGTTTAGCTATTGTGAGTTTCGGTGCATTTGCATGTGTTTATGTGTGCATTGGCTGGTACATATTGGTTGAAACAGAGCATTTTCCACTGTACATCTCTTAATACTCGCTCCTGAATTCAGCTGCAGGCTCCAGCACAAATCCCTTATCATAATCATCCCTTATCACATTCTGTCTCAATAGACAAAACCGTCAGTTGTACCGTTTGAAGAGAAAAAGACTCAAGAATAGCTGTTTTGCTACTATAGATAAAAAGTTAAAGCATATAGTTATTACTTAGACAATCTGACTGAAGAATTAGGGCAATGTGGAAAAGAGCAATATGACATTTTCACTTCTTTGATTCTTATTTTTTAACTGATCTGTCTTGGAAAACCCTCATCTGACCCTATTTGGACTCTGACCATTTCAAGTATTTCTCCTTGGTCTAATCTCTAAGGTTGGTGTTAACAACCAATGCCATTTCCACACAAAGTTAAAATAGGGCCAGTGGTGAATGGCAAACTGATTGTACTGCTGTCAGCCTCCTGCACAGGCTCTTTCTGCAGATGGGAAGTGTGAAGGATTGGGGGGAGGAAAAGACACTTCATTTAACTTGCACCAAGCTGATTGGAGTGGAGAAGGCAATTCAGATCTTGAGTGGATTTCCCATTGCAGAACCTTTACTCAATCCACACCCATTTCCGCAGGCCTCCTGTCAGTCATGGCACACAAGGCAATCCCTGGCACAACTCAATGGACCCCCTCCACCTGCACACAATGGAGACATAAAAAGGGGGGAAAAACACCAGAGTGTGATAGCTATATGTGGTCATCAAAAATCAGTGCTATGCTGATGGAGCCTGTCTTGACCCTACTTGTATGACCTTTGCCCTAGGAGCTTGTTAGAGCACACATTGTGTGCTAGTTAGATGATCTCCAGCAGAGAAGTGTATTAATGTTTTCCATCAGTCCTGATGTGTTCCTCACCTGTGCCACCAGCTACCTTCTCTTCAACATGTCAATAACCATCATGATGACAAATAACAGGGGACAAACAGAGCCCACTGTATCTATATACCAGCCTTGTGTCACAGAAATGATCCAAAAATAGATTACTACATTACTTTGGACTTCAAAAACTGTGTCATTATGAGTTCAGTCCTGAGGGGGAAAATAACGATAAACAAAAACAAAAAAACAAGACAAGAGTTTGGCTATTTTCTGTGCTAATACTATACTGATGTGGTACTGGATAATTAATTTCCAAGAAGTGATTAAAATCCAGATGGCTCAAGGACTGTCCTCTTCAGTACAAGTGTCTCTATCAAAATGTCATGCTGGCAACCGAGTAACTTAATCACAGTACTTTGTTAGAGAAAATTATATCTAAAAACCCTGTCTACGAAGTGTCACATTACTCATCAAAGTACTCTGCGGCTGAATAATGACCAGGGGTTACGGCCTCTAACCCTGATGCCTGACCTGTGGATACATACGAGTCAGTCAGAAAAAGCTTTGCGGCTGCCCTCTCCCTTAGCTCAGCCTCTCTGGAACAGAAATTCGACTCCACAGCTATAATCACTTTAGTACTGTTTTTGTTCGGCGGTAAGTGGACAAAATATTTGGATGATCTTGAGCAAGCACAATAATTGAATATGTGATTTGGTAGTAGCAGGTGTTTGGAATCTTGAGCTTGTCTTTACATAATGAAGCATTCTGTAAACAAAAGCAAGTTGTTATGTTGCTTCGGCATGCTGGGGATATGCTCAAATGAAACAACTAATTTTCTTGATAGCATACTGTAATCATGCTGTTCCTCTACCACGCACTGTGCTGAGTGGTGTGTTGCCTATTAATTCATTCTCCTTCTCTCCGGTGAGAGAGAGGGCCCTCCTTCCACTAGTAAACTGCTATTATTCATTACACCTCTGGGCCTATAAGTACAAATAATCCCTGGGGTTTGAAAGAGTGAAATAATTATTATTATTTGCTTAGATGTGGTTGAAGTATGGCTCACGGGTCTAAAATGGTTTGGATACGAAAGTACGTAAATAAATAAGCAAATAAATAAATATTAGCATGCCGTGACACGGTTTGCCCTGTCAGGAGGCTGTCTAATTGCCAGGTAGACGGGTCGCGGCCTGATTGCGTCATTACTTGCCTTAATTTAGTCTATGTATAGAATACAATAGTAAAAAGAATATTGAACAAAGCAAATTTGGATAAATTTGCTCCAGAAAGCTGTTGTGTAAATGTGAGATAATACCACATCACCACAAATGGCATGTCTACGTCTATGGCCATATTACGTGTAAAAATACGAATATGCTGGCTAACCTGGCTAGCCTCAAGGAGAAACTTAGCCTAGCATACGCTTCCTAATTAAACGATGTGAAGCGGTAAAGATTAGAGCGCAACAGCTGCATAAAATGGACCGAACGACACACCGGCTGGCTGAATTTAGTGGTCCCATGTCAAATACAAGGGTGAAGGAATACAGAGGCAGGTTTTTTCCTGCTGAGAGTTTTCTTTTAAAGGGCGCATGACTAGGAGGATGGAAGCTACATCCGAAATCCCGCAGAGGCGAGCCGGTAAAGCCCGGTCACCTGTCATCAGTGCGCGCGCGGGAGAATCCAGCACCTGCTAAAAAGCGCTGAGTGAAATCAGGCAAATGATCAGCGTGGAGCTGCAGCTGATCATCCCCCAGTTTATTTACACTACTACAGTACTGTGTGCTTGGCATGCTGCAGAAGTTTCTGGAAAAGTAACGCAGCGCCTTTACAAAACACAATGAAAATTACAGTCTAATAAATTAATGAATAAATAACACGAAATAATAATAATAATAATAATAATAATAATAATAATAATAATCACAATTATTATTATTATTATTATTATTATTATTATTATTATTATTAATCACCACCACGACCATCATCATCATCATTATTATTATTATTATTATTATTATTATTATTATTATTATATAAATGTAATATAATTACAATGATCCAGAATAACACTGTGTCAGTGACATAAATGTGTAAAAATATGTGTGATATGTAGAATATTTTTCAGACATAATGAAAAAGAATGTGATGTGGTGAAAGTTATGGGAATAAATTAATGAAAATGTGAATAAGCCTGTTATTATGAGGAAATAAATAAATAAATAAACTGCACGTTTTCTAAATATTAAATAACTACACGTAATTTGTAATCCTTTGCAAATATATGTGTTTGTTTAATCCAATCTCTTTATCTCACTCTTTTTTAAGTTGGGCTGAAGAATAGGTAGTTAATGAAGTTAATATTTGCCTGTTTCCCACTCTAAGTGCTTGTTCCCTTGTGAATTCAGTGCTAGATCACAGAGTCTGGGCACAAAGGTCCAAGGCCGGATCTTTGGCTTCCTGCTTTGGCTTGTGATTTGGGGCAGGAATTGGATGGTGGCCACTTGTTACACCCTCTGTGACCTCTTTGTCCTGCACCTGTGAGGAATCCCCCAACCCCACAAGGCAAGAAAACAGAACAAGAATCAGGTTAGAGGTCAAGGGTCAGAGCACTGTGAAGAGGAAGTTTTTTTTTTTCTTTCAAAACAGCAAGACACTTATCACTCTCATCTGATTTGACAACCATCTGTCAGTCAAGGAATTTGGACACTTGTTTTGCCTATAACAGAAATTGCTCTCAATATCGTGGAGTGAATGAAAAAGCTGTAAGTTATTTTATGCATTTTTATATCATAATGTTATTTACATCCGGAGAGCTACAGAAGCGGAATAACCAAACACTTTGAATTTTTTTGTCTAAAATTCTGATCTTTTTATTTCTTATTCAGATTTTTTAAAGACACTATTGCGATGTTTTATAGACAACTCCAGAATTTTTGGCACCCTTCATCTAACTGTAGATTCCAGGTGTTTTCTTGTGTTCTTTGGTGTTTCTCAGTGGATTGCAAGCGCATATTTATCTAATAACCAAGAGAAACAGGGCATGGTCAACACTAGAGTTGCTGGAGATTGAGAAAAGTGCCAATTTATTTCCATTGATTTTAAATATTCCTTAGGGTTGTCAATAATGTAGCCACATAGAGATTTGATAGAAAATATTATTACTTTATAAGCTAAGTCAGAAATAGATTGAGTGGGAAATCTAAAAATTGTGTGTATTATTTATTTTATACAATACTTTTTGCATATTTTCTTGAAGGGTGCCAGTAATGCAGGATTGAGTGCTCTGGATTGACACAGTGAAGGCTTGCATGTTACAGGTGCTATAAAAGTCTGCCCACAGAGACACAGATTAACTCTGATATACAGTACAATAGGTCTTTGAGAGGCGGTTCTATCTTTCTAATTCAACACACAGGAGGTAAAACGAGCAGCATTGGCTGTAGTTTCTTGCACTCCTCAGTTGAAACTCTTGCGTGTTTGCAGGATTTCCTTTACAGATTTCACTTCTTCCCAAAGGTTTCAATCAGATTGAGATCACGACTCATGGCTGCCCAATTCAACACACCTATTCTTTTCCTTTCAGCCATTCATTCAAGCTTTTGGTTGCATCTTCCATGATCTTCTGCATTTGATTTAACTGTTTTCTTTTCATTATAAGCTATAGACAAATGGCTGCATATTGTATGTTTTATGCTGAAAAGCAAAACAAAAATCTAGTCAATAATATTGACTAGAGTTTTATATGAAACTGCTGGGGCTTTCCCAGAGCTATGAGTTACTGAAGCCAGTGCGTATGATATTATGGTACTAGAGAATAGTAATGCAAAAGTGTTGTAAAGCAGGAGGTGTGACAGGTACAGACCTGTGAACAATGAAGTAGTGCTATGCAGGTAAACTCAGCTTGGAAGTGAAGAAATTGGACAAGCAGCAGTTAGAGAAAACCCCTAATTTTATCACCTCAAGTTTCATTCATATAATAGTATTTGTTTGGAAACAAACATGACTCCACTACATCTCACATGTGTTGTTGTTGCTATGTAGTATCTGTGGGAAAGTTGAAAGGGTGTATAAATATACTGTATAGGTCATGTACTCTGCTTCTTGTTTATTTAAACTATTCCAATAAGCTTCTTTTTTTTCATTTATAACAGCTTAAATAGTCATTTGCTTGTATCATACTTGGTTCTGGTTCAATTTGGGCTTGGATTGAATCATTTATTCCTGTTTCTGACATTCAATATACTGGCTCTCGTATAGTAAGCTATTTTTGTTCTCAGCCACCAATGGGTTATTATCTACAGGCATGCATGATCTTATTGCCAGAATATCACTTTTGTGAATGCCCATTTGCTTTGTTTCTTGGAGTGAGAATTATATAAAATAATAACTAAAATAATAGTGCCGATGTGTTTTTGTTTCTAGTCAGCAGTGCACAGGTCTGTTCTGTCTCATATCTATCACCTCACAGACAAAGCGAATAAAAAAATGTCAACGACCAGGTAGCACTGCCTTTTCTACAATTATAATGCGAGTCTAATTATTGCCCCAATCGTTCACTGCTGGCTTCAAAATTGAGTTCATAATTGAGGCATGTCACAAAATTTGAACATTACCACATGAGACATACGTCAAAATGTTGGTTGGAACTTGCAGATATCCACCAACGTTACATTGAAGGTTGTGGATCATATTTAAAAAAAAAAAAAAAAAAACCTTTTCCTGCACTCTCCTATGACATGCCATCCTTGGGAAAGAAAACCTAATTGGGTGAATGTGGTTTGGCCCAAACTCTCCCACCAGTATCAGTCTCTCTCAAATTGTGGCTCATGAGGGAATATGTGGGAGGAAGGCAAACACTTACCATGCCATTATTCCAGGCTCTCCCAGTTCACCCCCACCCCCCAATCTCCAGCTTCCCCTCCCTTCTTTCCACCCATCAACCTCTGTATGCTGCACGACAGTAAATGGAAGGGGAGAGTAAGCCTGACGGTGGGCTCTGCAAATAGTGACACCTGCGGCGCTTCTGAAAGGCGCTTCGTTCCTGCTCACTACATTGTATGGAGGTGGAGAAAGGGAGTCGAGGCCCCTTACCTGGGCGAGAGCAGGCACTCGGTCCCAACCAGGCCCTAGCTGGCAGATTGGTAATGAGCTGTTGTGTGTGGTTAGGCTCAGGTTTGGGCACTGTGCCCGCCCGCGCCGCCCGCCCCCGCCCGGGCGCGGGCGCGGGGGGGGGGGGGGGGGGGGGGGGGGGGGGGGGGGGGGGGTGGGGGGGGGGGGGG
>CM075012.1:20344061-20354061 GCA_037576675.1 Pangasius sanitwongsei
CCCGGGGGTTGGCTTGCCCAGGGTCCCAACACCCCCCATGGTGGGTTTTTGGTTTTTTGTTTTTGGGGTGGGTTTTGGGGGGGTGTGGGGTTGGGGGCCCCCCCCCCCCCCCCCCCCCCCCCCAAGAGGCCAAATGTGGTGGGGGATAATAAGAGAGTTGAGACTCTCAATGTGGTGGTGATTCATGGGGGCCATCCGTCCAGATTATCTTTCTCACTGTGGGCACAATGAGCACGGGGCTTCCCCAGGGTTAGGAACAACACCGCCAGATTGGGCCACTGAGCCCCTGGGGGAGAAGCGCCTTTCCCAGGGTACAAACACTGCGGTGCCCATCAGGTTAATAGGAAGTATAAATAGGAACTGTTTGTTCTAAAATGGAGTTTCACTCAGGCACAGGACACAAACACAAAATGTCTTACTCATGAGGACAAGGAGGTAATATTTGTAATGACCTCATCACTTTTAATTTAATTGCAAAATTGAAACTTGTGCAGCCTCAAAGAGTCAAATTCCCATGTAGAGGTATGCAGAATGAAGTATGAATCAAAATACTTTACAGTGCAATTAATATGAGATGACATACGATTTCATCTCATGTCTGTGTTTAAGCACCAAATATGGTTATGCATTCAACTATTTCTTCTTATTATTTAGTGCCTTTCTTTAGTGCCTTTCTTTCCAATTTTGTGCCTAATGTTAATGTTTACTGTTAAAGCCGTTCTTTATTTTTGCAAGGTTATGCTGCTACCTGTCCCACTGCAATTTGCGGAATGCACTTGTGCCTGCTCTATTGTGAAGCCACATTTCTTTGTTGTGTTTTTACTGGCAGTAGTTTATTGTTTGTAGTGTAACAAAGTGTATATTTAATTACAATGCCCTTTAATTTCTGGATTAATGATTTTACTGTATAGCATCCGTCCTAGTCCTGGGATGGATAAGGTAATTAGAAAACACCAAAAGGTGAAAAGTGCCTTAAACATGTACGAAATAAAGGACAAAGACAGAAAAGACAAAGGCACATCTTAAAATGACAGATATCAGGATCATTCTTTCACAGAATTTATTGAAAAAAGAGGATGTGCTCTGTCTAGGTCTGCAGTTCGTTCACCCTTAGAGCTTGATCTGATTTTTTTTTTTAAAAGTTGTTATGTCATATTTAAAAAAATATCATTCCAATAATTCCTATGACTATCAGTAGGATTTTTAGTGGCAATGAGCACCATTTGTCTCAGTGACTAATATACCATACCTCTGTGTTTATGACCTGAAATGTTCTTGTGTGTTAAATGCTAGAAATATCTGTGTGACAAGCTTTTCTAAATATGCTGGGCATTATGCCACAATGTATGGAGGTGTTAGGGGTGCAATCATTCTTTGCCTATGAATTTCTCATCTGACTTCTGTGGAATAATCTCACACCCCAAAGCATTTAGACAGATCTCTGCGAGAGAGGTAGTCTGATAAATGGACAAAAGATTGATAAAATTCTCACTTTTTGTTTAATACATGTAAAAACACAATTGTTTGTATACTCTTTGGTTTCATTCTCTATATATAACCACTGATCACTGTGTCCTTTATGATCATCACCAGCAAGAAACCTCATGTAGTATCCTAGATGTCACTGTTCAGTTCTGCATGGCAAACACTGCATATGTGAATGGCCAACACATGCAAGCAGTAACACTCAAGCAGTTGTGTCACTCATGTCACACATAGTTAATGTGTGTGAAAGAACTGGCTCTTTAACTTAAGCTGTGATTATTGATTAACCCCTTAAACTCCCAGGACCCGTTGGCCACTCTTGTAGCTACGTAGCTTTCCTTTTACTTTCATTGTAGTTACTGATTCATATCATACTTAAAGATGGGTAACTGAAAAAATGTGCTGAGATTTTCTGTAATGAGCACAAGGATATGCTTCTGTTGAGTTGCCCATTCATTCAGAGTCATAAAATGTAATAAATTTGGGACATTATTTGGCCACACATCTGGCCACCCCACTTATATAGTTTGCATAACATGTCACATTACTGTAGTTTCTTCAATATGCATGCTGTTTTTATTAAACTGTTACTCCTTAAAGCATTACATTGTCATGGAATGGGGGACTTTATTTGCCTAATTTCATAATGTTTGGAGGGTTTGTGAGAAAATGGACTCCATATAAAAAAGTCATGGAAATTTCATTCACATTTTTTAAAATGGTGTTGCTCTGAAGTGCACTGAAAGTCAAAAAAAAAAAAACACATAGAACAGATTTTAGAATATTAAGGGTTGTGTTTTGTGATTATGGCACATGCACAAAAGCAAAGTGTAATATTGTTGCACTTTATTTTTGATATCTTGCTGACCAGCAATGCAAATGTAAAAAAAAAAAAAAAAAAAAAGTTGGGATTTAATGAATACATTATTTATTCATTAATGAATACATTAATGAATACGGAAGTGTGTTTAGGTTTGCAGCCACTATTAAATTGGGTTTTTAAAAGAGTGATGCTGTTTTAATGAATGTTTTGACCAAAATGAGTATAAATAAATCCCACTGTATCAGCAGATTTTGAATGTCACAGCCCACTTACTTCAGTGTATTGCATTAATTTATGACCAGAAAAATAGCAACACCATGCAAAACTGAAAAAAAAATAGCTTGTGCCCAAAATAGCAACAAATCAGTGTTAACCAGCAAATTATGCTTGTATCAACTTTCAATAAATCCCAATTAGCAACTTCTGACTATAACTCAGATTATTGCCTAACTCGACATCCAAAATCACCAACTTGCTTAAATCTCTCCCACCCATCCAGAAACATAGCCACAAGGGCTGGTGAATAAATAATCTGGTCCAGTCTGACTCCAGACAAGCAGGCCTCAACGCTCTAAAATTTTCATAGACAGTCACCACAGAGCAAATGCTAATTCAGGTGTCCTTAGCTGTACTAAGATGAAATAAACCAGCTCTCCTTACAATACAGTGAAGGAAATATAAAAAAGTATATATTGGAAAATACAGTTTTACCCATTAATGTCCAAGAAATAAATTTATTATGACACAACTTCTGATCAGTCTAAAGTGATGGAATTCTGTTTTTTTTTTCTGTCTGGAAAAACCTCAGTACTTATTAATATTTTTATTACATGTAATATTCATACTTTTATTCAGAGTAAAATTTAGATTTTCTATAGATTTATTAAGATTCAATAGTCTTATATGACCAAAGGTTTCATTTTAATATTAAAGCAAAACTCACTTTTTAAAACATTTCTTCACATTTGTGCTCAGGCACAATCAGAGAGAATATGGATCATAGGTAAAAAGTAAAATTTCAATTGACATTAATGGGTTAACTTTTTCCAGTAGAATGTCATGTAGAGCTTTTTTCAGTTACTCAGTATACAGTAGCCAATATGATCAAGTATGTCAAAGGGAGTCGCAAGTTAAGTTTCATTGTCCTATGTCTATATAACAGCATTTAATGAGGTCTATTCATTTTCCTAAAGGTAAAAATGACCCTACTGAGAAGTTTAACATTGTGGGCCGGTGACTACATATTTCCAAGGCAAACCCAGAGTTTGAATATATGAAGAGTTGCTGACTGCATAGCGTAATGAAGGGAACCTTACACTTCCTGCCCTTGTTGCAGATGCATGTGGCCACTGTAGGTTTGTTTACTCCTTCTTTGTGACAGCCTGTCTGTTTAGATTTCCTTCACCAACCATTGAGATTAGTGCTGCTGCATCTGTGGTATAAACAGCACTGAGCAATAGTGCTAGCCATGTGAACAGTCCTAAACAGTCAAGTGACTGGCATGACAAATCAAATGATGATAAATGTCATAAGGGCTTTTGCAAGTAAGGGCTTTTGTCAAAAGGTGATTAGATTGGTTGAGACTGATGATTTGAGAAATCCACCATATAGTATACAGGACATAAGACTCAAAAGTGTGTAGAAAATGCAGACCATTACATGATTAATATTACACCAAGCTTAGAATAGTGACCCCTGTGGGTTTTTTTTGAGCCAGAGCTGAAACTGAGGGTGTAGAAATGTGCTTTTTGTAATTTTGTTTTATTGCACTTTTATTCTTCAAATAAACCATTGACACAATAGACATGATTGGTATAAATAAGAGAATGGTTATCAAATTGATACCTGGAATCCTTTGTGAAACATTATGTTGTAGGGTTCTACATAAACCCCAAAGACACAAACTGAAAATGGTGTTGATTTAATATTTTCTTCTAAGCGTGTTGATATAGTGTTGCTGTTCTTTCGGCTGCTCCCGTTAGGGGTTACCACAGCGGATCACTTTCCATTGTCTGCATATTGATTTGGCACAGGTTTTATGCCGGATGCCCTTCCTGACGCAACCCTCCCCATTTATCTGGGCTTGGGACTGACGCTGAGAGTGCACGAGCCTGTGCACCCCCAGTGGCTGGTGTTGGGTGTAGATATAGTGTTATGCCATGTTATATCTGTACAACCCAACAAAACAGTAATCCAGAAAACGTATATGAATGTTTTGGCTGGAGGCTATGGATGTAGCACAGACGTAGCACAGAATGTATACTCTACCATATTCTACTTTACCAAGTATGTATGCTCTACTCTATACAAACTCACAGGCACCGGAGCGGAACCGCATCTGCACGGAAGCAAATATTTACTTACCAGAGAATCCTGTTTATCCACAGATCTGGCAGGTGTTCGATATGTTGAAGCATAGGTAAAGCTCCTTCAATCACACTAGACGAACGGCAAACCTTTCTGAACGGTGTGACTCTGCTTAGAGCACAGAGGCTTGTGACTTTCTAATTAGACTCTTTATGCCAAAGTGAACATCAACAAGACAAACTATTTGTGACACTCACCTGAATAAGAATGCATTATGTCTAAATAGTCCAGACCACTTCCTTTAGTCATTAATAATAAAAATGCTGAATATTTACAGCCATCTTAGTCTTGCAAAACACTTGTTAAGGCATTGAAATGTAACTTAAAAGTGTAACATAAAATATGACTTGAAATTGCTTGAATGATTGAAGTAAATCTGTAGACGTCGGAATTCGTGTGATGGGTGCACATTTTAAAATATGATTCCCAGGATTTCATTAAGAAACTCAATGGGTAGCATTGGCACCTCACAGCTCCAAAGTCGGCAGTTCAAGCTTAAGTTTGGAATCAGAGTTTTTTTATGTTCTCCCTGTGTTTGTGTGGGTTTCCTCTAGGTTTTCTGGTTTCCTCCCACTTCCCAAAACATGCTGCTAGGTGGAGCGGCTACTCTAAATTGCCCTATATGTGAATGAGTGTATGAATGGTGCCCCATGATGGACTGGATAGACTCTAGATCTACTGTGACCCTGACTAGGATAAGGCAGTTACTGAAGATGAAGGAATCAATCCTTTATCAGTTACAGTAACCAAAGAACATTTCATTTATTTTCCACTAGTGTGTTTTACAGGCTCTCTGAAGGCGTAGCCTGAACTTGACCATCTAATTTTAGTAGTAAGCAGACTATTTTGACATTCAGTAGCATTCCATCCCTACTTTTACTGCATGTGTGTATGTGATGAGAGAACACAGGTGCCCCATTAAGAGGAGCGTACACTGGGTCCGAAGCTGAGCAAAGTGCTCTATTCAGGGCAGAATCAGAGAAGAGCCGATGGTTTGTTCGGCTAACCAAATAGCACCTTTCATCTTCGGCTGCTTTCACAGCCATTGAAGTGGAAGATAAACTTTGCTCCCCTCTCTCTCCTCTCTCTGTTGGTGTGAGTGCTTGACACCCCCCTATTAAGGAGCTTTTGCTCAGGTTGCCATGAATGGGCAAGGAGAAATTTGAAATGCATTCAGTCACTGTGTTTTAATGGAGCCTTGGTCTTAGAGAAAATGGCGCACACCTAGGAAGCTTAGATTTACTTCAGGGACAAACAGAAATGTGTGTGACACTCTAATCAGCTTGAGCCAAGCTGCAGAGAAAATTAAAGGTGCTTCTATCTCTGTGGTGTGACCCTCCTTTTATTTCAAAAACCAAAAATAAATTCTCCATATCAATTAACCTTTCCTGGTGGTGCATGACTGTGTTCACCCTGACCTTTGACTATATCACAATATGCAGAGGCAGCCATTCCCTACGGCTGAAGGAGAAGGAGTGGAATGTATAAAAGAAATCAAAACACCTACAAAAGGCCATCACAGAGATGACACCAAGAATGTGATTTCTTCCTCAGAAATAGAACTGAGCACCTTGAAACGCACTCCAAGTGGAATGACTGTCATCTAGGACATCACTGGGAACATTTTGCATGTTAAGATGATAGAACTCATTTCTGCACCTTGTCACAAACGTCAGGCCATCACCGAGCCCATACAGTTGGTCTACTTTCAAGTTAAAAGCTAACGCATAAATGTTTATTTCCAGTACAGCCTATAATACACATAAAGTCATAGACAGAAAGAACAGTGAGGGGGAGAAAAATCAAATCAACTGACTTTATTATATCCAATTCCAGTCAAATTGGAGCTATGCTCAGGTCGGACTAATGGGTAGTTATCTAATTTCCCTCACTTCCATTGAAATGATGTTCATGTCTGCAGAGATAGAGAGATTGAGCCAAAAAAACCTCCTCATTCTATGCCCAGAACAATGGTTTATCACAAGACACCCTTATTTAAACGAAACTCTTCTTTCTCATTTATGAGGAGGGTACTTTAGCCTTTTTGATTATGGTTACCAAGGTGACATCAGTAATGGCCTTGGTGACACGTGGCTGGTGTGAACGGAGAGACGAAGGTTTGTATGATGCATGCCATTACTGTCAATATTTAATCATTAAAAAGCAGCCAGTGGTTGGAGGGATGCTTGCACAATTCCTAATTCTACAAATCAGCCATTACACATACCCCGACCACATATCATGATCTCAGACTAAACAGGACAGAGTGGAACATAAGCCATTGTGGGTACAATTTTATTGATTCTGCACTAGGGAGAAAAAAAAACAATGTTTAATGCTTTGTAAGTGTATGTACTTCACAGTGGTAGAGACATGACTTAAAAGTTTGCTGAACACACACTGAAACATTTTGAGATTCTATTTATGTCTATGTCTGGGCTAGATGATCAATGTGTCACATGCTGTAATATAAACCTTAATTGTAAACCGCTTTATAATCTGCTGAAAAACCTTTTCCTCAAAAGAAAAAAAACATCTTTTCATGAACGATAACTTATCATGCAGTTTCTTTAATAATGCCTCTAAACCATTTACAAAGAAAATCACAGGTTTAGTTATTAAGTGTGTAAAATTTGAGGCATTTCAGTCATAAAACATACATTGATCAAAGGACAGAAAACAGTGAAAAGGTGGACAACTAAGAGGAAAAAAAGGGTGTTAAGTGTGCCATTTTGCAGTTGAACTTATTTTTTCTTTTTTTGAAATAATGTCTGAGTTTGCCTGGTTTGATTGTCAGTTTTTTTTATACTGTGGACAGTGAACAACAAAACAATAGGGCACAGTGAGAACACTGAGTAAAATGTAGCAATGTAATGCTTCCTCATGAACCCAGGGAAATCTCCTATGGACAGCTTTATGAAACTTAAGTTCTGAACCTAAACTCTGAGACTAAATTGACATGACAGGGTAAAATAATGTCTGTCATTACAAAATGATTCTATACAGCAAGCTAAGAGGTGGAGTTACTTAGAGCTTGTTGCCTCTGAACTTGTTCCACAATAACAGCAGAGTAAAGTCACTGCACTTATCATTCTAATACAGAACAACTTAATGATCTGTTAAGATCTGTTTCATTTGATGTCATGTAGTAAAACTGTATGTATATACTGTAAAATGTGTGTCTGAATTGCCCAGAACAATCAAGCTGATATCAAACAAAATTTGTGGGAATTCCAATGAGCCAACACAGTTTTCTTGCTATTACCAAAGGATGGTGTATTTAATTCGCTATATGACAGTATATGCAAATTAGATCATTATTCCTAGTCTTTATTTGTTAGAATTTTTGTGAGATGTAGCCTAGCCAATAGCCTAGCCTTAAGTAAAAGAATATGTAAATTGTATCTGAACTATGTATCTCCAAAAAAATTTTTTTTACCACATTGGCTGGATATCCCAATAGGCCAACGACTGAATTTCTTCCATAAAACAGCTCACCTGTAAGATGATGTGACACAGAATGACCTGATTTTAGCTACATCTTGGACCTGATCTTGGACCAGGGTAAACAATAAGTTCATTTTTGATTCTTGCCACCTGGCCTTATACCAGATGAGACATTTCACATATGTAAGGGATGAAGTTTGCAGTTGTAGCCTAGCTTGTATTAACAGAAACACAGAAGTGTAAACAGAAACTGACCTTTAAAGAAATTTGTTGCAGGGAATAAAAAACGTCATATATGGTTTTATCGGAGATGTAC
Source organism: Pangasius sanitwongsei (assembly GCA_037576675.1). Classification (NCBI taxonomy): domain Eukaryota; kingdom Metazoa; phylum Chordata; class Actinopteri; order Siluriformes; family Pangasiidae; genus Pangasius; species Pangasius sanitwongsei. The sequence continues at coordinate 20,352,500 of CM075012.1, forward strand.
ACATGCGAGGTACTGGTATAGTAAAAAAAAAAAAAAAGAAAATTCCCATCAAAAACCAAGGACACTGCATTCCCTTTCACTGACATTTTGGCGAACTGTGCACTTGAAAATGTTTCACAGTAATTGATGTTGATCCTAGTATGTGTGCAGGCTGCGCTACAAATTAGGCTGGAAAAGGTTATCATAATATTTAGCTAGACCAATTTGTGAACTTGAGCAGCTTCCCCCGCGGGCTAATCGTGAGAAGCAAAATATATTTTTGGGTTTATATTATGTTATACAAGATGTCACCTAGTAAAATGGTGGGTGGCAATGTGAATCCAACAAGTCAGTGAATGGTTAGACAAACGGCTCATGACTGCATGTTGTGGTGGCTCAATGCTGTGAGCATTACACTGAGGGTGTGAAGGAATGTGTTAAGAGTTCAAGCAGCCTTCTGATACCACAAATTCCCTCCCCCGAAGTTCAGAGGGTCCTTTTAAACAGAATAAAGGTCCTTCTCACTCATTCAGCTCCAAATATTAGCAGGTTAAAAATGGTCCAATGCTCTGTGACTTTAGGTTTGGAGAAGCTGTGAGATAGAACAGAGCATTTATATTTCCGAAGCCACAGATTAGGCTAGTGCATTGTTGTGATTATGGCCTCATATTTTACATTACTATAGGCCTCATGAAAGAAACTCACAATCAGTCACGCCAGTTAGGCTAGCTGTATTGATCATGGACTTCTTCTTCTTCTTCTTCATAAATTACCTTAGCATTATACGGTTCTGCCGTTCATTTTTAACCCGGAAAGAACATTTTAATACCAGGTATACAAAAAATGGTCATTTTTGTAATAGTTTTTTGGTAGGTTATTATTATTATTATTATTATTATTATTATTATTATTATTGTTGTTGTTGTTGTTGTTGTTGCTAGTAGGCTACCTGGTTAATATGACATGGTTAAGCGCAGTCGAACTGTTCGGCATTTGACGCGGTGCTGCAGCAGTCAGCCCGCACTGCTTTGTGTGAGCGGCTTCTCCTGCTCCCCGCGAGGAGCGATGGAGGAAGAGTTAGTAACAGGTAGAAAATGGCTTGGGCTTGAGAGCATGGCGGGTTTGGGTGTGAGGGAAAAGGGCGCGTGCAGCGGCGGAGCGCCGGGAGCCTCCACACAATCCAGCACACAGTCTGCCAGCGCTAACAAACATGAGCACAGCCCCAGAAACCTGCAATGTCAAGCCAACACACATCAGCTTCACACCAGCCAGTGATCTCCATACGCATGCCTCTATATACGGGCTAAAGAATGCGATTTCAGGCTAAAAATATGAGCACAGCTTTTATACTTTTAATCTTCACAAGTGTAATAGCTTATGTGATCGGAAGGTCTATCTGAAACAGGTCTGAGTTTGACAAGTGGAGTTAAAAAAAATCCATTAAATAATAATAATAATAATAATAGTAATAATAATAATAATAATAATAATAATGTAAGCGGATGTGTTGTCATTTTTAATTGTTTGTTTTGTGTTTGTTTTGTGTTGCCATTTTTAATTGTTTGTTTTGTGTTTGTTTTGTG
>CM075012.1:20359061-20363733 GCA_037576675.1 Pangasius sanitwongsei
TCATTTTTAATACCAAACCTATAGAATGTTTGCTTGATGGAAACATGCAAAATTTTTAAATAATGATGGTCTTGGATAATCCTACAAAGCATAGTAAAAGTTTTAAGTATGTGTGCAAAGACAGATTTATGCTCCAATAGAGCCGCTACAGATGTGTACTCTCTGCCTCAGCGGTGTCACACACACGCTATGCTCCAACAGCAGAAGCAGCTCAGCTGTCAGTTTACTGTTTGTAGTTTCTGCTATGTCGATCAGAATGTGTCATTGTGGCTCTTTTCATTTTCTATCTATCTGCCTAGTCACCATATCATTAATCAATCCCACTCATTGTATATCACAAAGCTAAAATTACATCCAGAAAACATCCACTCTGTCATGCAATATACAATATATACAATATACCTTATATACAATATTAAAGGACAGTCCAAGTGAAAATGCTAAGTTGGATTTAATGCTCTACCACTCAGTGTTAGCCACCTTATCATTTCCATGTTTACAAATTAAAAAAAGTATACAATTGTTCAGCAAGAAGAATCAGGAAACTGAATCTAGTGTCTTCAGATTCTTGATGTTTCTTGAATGCTTTCAAATAACTATGGAGGTACCCTATATGACCATATTGTTTATACATATACACTCAACAATCCACATCTGAACACCTGTACATTCATGCAATTATCCAATAAGCCAATCATGTGGCTCCAGCACAGTGCATAAAATCATGCAGATACAGGTCAAGAGCTTCAGTTAATGTTCACATCAAACATCAGAATGGGAAAAAATGTGATCTCTGTGACTTTGACTCAGTGACTCAGTGGCATGGTTGTTGGTGGCTTAAGTATTCCAGAAACTGCTGATCTCCTAGGATTTTCACACTTAAGAGTCTCTAACAGTCTCTAGAGTTTACACAGAATGGTACAAAAAACAAAAAACACTGAGTGGCAGTTCTGTGGGGGAAACACCTTGGTGATGAGAAAGGAGAGAGGTGAATGGCCAGACAGGAAGGCTATAGTAACTCAAATATCCACTCTTTACATCTGTGGTGACAGAAAAGCATCTCAGAATGCACAACATGTAGAACCGTGAAGCAGATGGGCTACAACAGCAGAAGACCACATTGGGTTCCACTCCTGTCTGAGGAATCTGAGGCTACATTGGGCACAGGCTCACTAAAAGAGATGTTTGTCCAGTCTTCAGCTGTCCAGTTTTGTTGAGCCTGTACCCTCAGATTCCTGTCTTTGGTTAATACAAATGGAACCCAAATTGGATGATGAGCGTATTTAACATTAGCTAGCTCACCTTATAGCAGCTACAAACAGTCGTTTCCTCATTTACTCTTAAAGTTGCACATTGTTAAGATCTAAAAAAAAAATGCAGATCATTACAGAGAAACAGTGCAATGTCCTCTGTCCAAAGACTCTTCTGTGTCCATAGATGCTGTCTAGGGGGCATTGGGTCATTGGACCCCCAAAACTAAAGCCAGAGGGGCAAAACCCCTCCAATCCTACGCAAACATGAAATCGGAATGAAAACGAAACAACATTCAGATAGGATTATTCATCATACAAGTCTGCGTGAATGAGTTGTTCTACAGAAACATTACTATTGTCAGAGCTGTGCTGTTATAGAAAAAAACGCCTTCTGACCAGTCAGATCCGAGAAATCAGCAGTGCTGAGGTATAAATTTATATATCTACTGATCTATCTAGATAACTTATCTAGCTAACAAAGAAGCAACATCTATGGCTGGCAGGCTAGCTATTTATAACATGACACAAAATTTAGCAGTACAGTTTGACAGTGAACTTGTTCATAATGTTACTCTATATGAAAAATGAATTAATTACCTAAGAAACGTGATACACAAATATTAAATACAGTGCTGCCTAATTGCTCCTGTGTTGCTCCTCATCTATCAAACATTTGATTTCCTTGGCATGTGACATCATTAGAGGCAGGCAGTTCATGTCTGCAGCCAGACCCTTCTCGATTTATGTACTATTTAAGCTTTGCTCTGTAATAGACTGAGTTCCCTAGACTGCCATTATAAATATCTGAAAAGACAATCTAGACCTAAATACACATCAAACAAGTGATTATTCCTATAAATATAACTGTTTTCAAAACTTTAATATTGTCAATTAACTTATATGTATAGAACTGTTATTATTTTAGTGTTCTGATTAAGTTAATCATATTGTTGCTAAACATTATGGCCATACCAGTAAACAAGTAAACAAGATTTATATGCACAATAGTCCCACTTTGGTCAGACTGGATTCGGACAAATAGCAGAACGGCAAGCATTATGGTAACTCATATTAACTCTTCTGTGCAGACACGTGCTATGAGACAGGAAACAAGACTGACCTGTAGCCAGGGATGACTGAGGGACTTGTCCACACTGTAGCGCTTCCTCATTTTGACTTGCAGCAGGTTATTAATGAGGTCAATTGCTGGAACAACAAAGCAGGCTGTCAGTGGCCGGGCCATGGTGGGAACGCCTCAGGATTAGGGGCTCGTAGGGATAACGAGCAAAACCAACATTATTAACATTATTTCAGGGGTCACAGAGCTCTGAGAAAACCCAAGAGTCCTTCACCTCGAGGCCTTATCCTCTAGGGATTGGTGGGCATTACATGAATAGGCCATGACAAGAACTGAACACGCTCTCACTGACCCCTTCTTTCTTTAACCCCTTCCTCCTGCTCTCCTTTTATTCCTCTTTCCTCCCCCTTCTCACCCTATATCATTCTATACTCCTGCACTTATTTCAAAGGGTACCAAGATTTAGAGTCTTTGCTATAACAAACATACTATTGCTGGCATTATCAAAAACAGAAAATACCATATTTGTTTATAAAATATTGCAGATTCAAGCAATTCCAATAAGTAACTATTATAATTTGTGTGTTTTTTGCTCTGGTAGGAACTAGTAGGAAATACATGCTTTAAAATACCTGTTTAAGGCATGACTTATTAATTAATATGATTAATAATAAAGCATTTACATCAGCACTTACATCAATAAATAAAAAAAAACGCTGATAAACTGACTGACGAAGTAAAAAGAACATGCATAGACAGGGGCAACTTCTTCGGCTTATTAAAAAGAAAAAAAAAAGTCCACAAAAAGAATAATAGTATCCAAAATCCATTTACACATGTTGCATAGTGAAGTGAGAATGATAGTTAATCTAACAACATTAGATTTTTGATTGACATGCAAGTCCAATGATGGAACAAAGAACCCTTGAGAAACCTTTTTTTTCCCAAAGAATATATACACTTAAAAATGCAATTATTATTCACACTCTATTCATAACATGGGTTCTATTCAAAGTCTCTTGAGAATATATTATTCCCTAATAACAAATACAAACATAAGTTTTCTTCACAGCCAGTGTTTAGTGGTTAAGCCAAATCCAGTCACACTGATGAGTTGTTTCTTCACATAGACTTTAATCTTCAATTAGTTTATTCTTATTCCAAGAACAGAAACACATAGCATACTGTCACAGCTATACTCTCACACACATAGCATACTGTCACTGTTTGTAACGTGTGTTATCATTTCTGATTCTGTAAGAAGATGCTTGTGACAAGCTTATCCATCAAATCTGTTACATCTATAGACATGGCTAAAAAACCGAGCTAGTGAAATGAATTGTAGCTTATTTTGCCAAGGTATTTTGTCTTTCGCTGATGAATATTTGGTTATTATTGCAGTGTTCTTATTTCCTCAAAACAGTATTACACTTTTAAACATAATGTCTTAGCTTTCAGACCCCAGTTGTTCCTGAAACAAAATGTGCCACTGCTAAGGTTACATGGATCAAGATCCTATAACCAACCAACTAAACAATCTGGTTATAGAATTACTAGAGATACAGGGAACGACTAACATACATCACTTGAAACTTGCAGGTGAAACTTGCAACATCCATCAGACGCTGGATATGTAAGGAATAGAATATGAGGCATGCTGTTAAAAATAATCAACGACTGTTATCACCTTGGATTATTTTCCTCTAAAAGCGAATTCCAAATGGTTGTATTCCTCTTATACCACAGCAATATGCACAACATGTTTTTTTTTTATTAAGAGAAGAGTGACACAACATACTTTTCTAAGTTTATTTAATACTGCGGAATGTCCATGAAACAAGTTAGTTCCCTTAAGTTATAGTGGCTATAAACAATTGTTCCCTCACCAGTCTCTCTTCTATTCTTTCTCTTGTAGGTAATAAGACAAAGAAACCAGAGCTTGTCTTGTCTTGTTACTGAGAAATGGGAAAGAATAAAGTCCACTAAATAAGTAAATTAATATAGACCTGTAGAAACCAATCAGATTCAAGAATTCACCAGAACTAAACAGTACTTGTGCTACATGACAATGTATGTACTGATAACTAGCCTACTGTTAATGATAATTAGATGAGACTGGACACACACATTAGGGCACTTCTACAATCCAAGGCAAAGTGTGCAGGGCTTCGAGTTTCCCTGGGTGTATCTGTGTTTAGATTGGGTTTTCCCTAACTTGTAAGTCTCTTTAGCTAAAAAAAAAAAAAAAAAAAAAAAAAAAAAAAAAAAAAAAAAAAAAAAAAAAAAAAAAATAAAAAAAAAAACAAAGAAAAAAAAAGTGTTTTTTTTTGTGTGATAAATA
>CM075012.1:20363743-20393023 GCA_037576675.1 Pangasius sanitwongsei
AGGGGGGGCCCCGAGACAAAAAAAAAAAAAAAAAAAAAAAAAAAAAATTTTATTTTTTTTTTTTAAAAAAAAAAAAAAAAAAAAAAAAAAAAAAAAAACATCTGCTAAATAAAATAAATAAATGTAGAACTACTCCAGCTTCCCTGGTGAGTCTCTATTAATTTACAGCATGAAGCACTGAGAGTTTACATTACTGCTACCCAGGAAGCTGGGATCACATTGTTTATATAATAAGAGATGTGTTCACAAAGCTTGTTTAGTGAGGTCGGTCTCACATATTTAATTTCCTTCTGCAAGATCCTCTTAAAACTAAGAACTGTTACAGTAAACACAGGATAGTATATTCTGGACTGATTAATCAGCGACTGTCCCTGTATAATTTTAAAAGTTAATTGCAATGACACCTGCATAATCCTGTACTGTGCAGCCATAAAGTGTTTAAAATGTTAGATTATCTATGTAACACTTTAATAATGAAGTGGTAAATGGCAGTGTGAATAGGCCTTGAGATTTGCATAACATTAATGTAATTATCAGTGCTTTATGTATTTCATCTTATAAAAGTCAGTCTTATTGCTGGAATTCCCTTCTGGGTTGTGGTGCTTGAGAATCACATTTAAAATATTCTCACTAGAATGGAAAGGATTCTCTTCATTATGTTCTGTCCATCTTGGCATCTACACACAATGCTGGACTTTGAAAAGATGCAGTGACAGATTTCATGTTCACTTAAGGAGCCATTAATGGTGGTCCAGGGGAGGACCTGGCTACATCTAAAACCTGGGAGAAAAATATGTTTATTCTAGCAACGTGAAGCAGGAGATATGGTCTATATACTGTAGTTAGTGGAGATTCAAAAACAAACCTATCTATCTAACATTATAGTACAATACCACACGAAACCCGATAGGCTAATGTTAGAGAAAGTGCTCAAACAAAGCTGTCTAGCTACTCATCACCGTACCTCACAGAAGAGAGGAGGTAGTCAGTTACTCAGTTGACTTAGCCGGCCAAATTTAGTTACCCATTTATTTTCATTATTATTAGTTTTTTTATGGGTTTTGGCCAGGGCTTTTATGTATACCATTACATACCGAAAAAAAAAACTTGTCATATGCTGAGTTTTTCACATCGTCATAGCCCTAGTAATGACTATGGTAGATGTGTGCATCAGAACTAGGATCCCATTGGACCCACAGAACTGAACAACAAAATAATTCCAGGAGCAGGAGGTTTTTCTGTTCCTGCAGGCGGAAGTGGGTGGTCAGATATGAAGTTCACAGGACAAAGAGTGGCCATGTTTATTAACATAGGACCGTATAGAGCATGCATTTACAGCATTTTAAATTTAACCTTGATAGGGTCCCACTGTTTTAAATTAATAAATTACTAAGTTTATATTTTGCGAAATAGAGCCAACTAAGTTAGTTAGAATATGTCCTGGGCAGGTGGAAACAAAAATAAAAACTTCAGGACGGGGCGGGTTGGGTCAGAATTCCTTTGGAAGCAGGCAGGAGCAGGATTTAAAAAAAAACTGTCCCATATACACCTCTAGACCATGAAAGTGACCTTTACTTTCATTTATTCATATCACTCAGGTTTCTAAGTATGTACAAATGTACATGTGTAGATGCACTTTCTCTCACAGTTGTTCAGCAGCAAAGATTCCGAATGCAGAAGAAAGCGTCCACTTTTTGTGGGCCGGATTAAAGTGGTAGCTGATGTAAGCACAGTTTCCATTTTGTTGTGGTTGCCTGTCCATTTCTTTTTGATTACAAATACAGAAGAACAAACTGGATCCAGGCCTGACTGTTTACATACCTTCTGAAGTCACCTTCTTCCATGGGTTGGGTGGGTACATGAAGGCAGCATTTTGGATCTGGTCATGGATGTCCTCATCCTCATTGAATGGGAATGTTCCGCTGAGGCTGACGTAGATGATGACGCCAACACTCCACATGTCTAGTGAGCGGTTGTAGCCCTTGTTCCTCAGCACCTCAGGTGCCAGGTAGGCTGGCGTGCCCACCACTGAGCGCCTGAAAGACTTCTCGCCAATGATCCGAGCGAACCCGAAATCACACAGTTTTACCTGTGAAAGAGCGATAAGTGTTCGCTGAGTGCTAAGAGCCTTATGCTGGAAGCAGACAGCCCCTTTAACTTGACTGTGGTGCAACAAATAGCATCCATTATTTCTCCCCAACCCCCTTTTCCCACCACAGACACTATAATGAGCAGTTGCCAGAGACAGTGCTAAACTCAAATGAAATTATCATGCAGTTAAAAGCAGTTACAGTACTACTCTCCTGCTGATTCTCCCCTTCACATTTTACATGCACAGAGGAAGGAATGCTCTTCGAGGGCCATCATAGGACCACTGCTGCTGGGCTGAAATCACGGAAAGTGCAAATGACAACTATTTTAGCTAGTCTGTTTTTGTGTTTTTTGTGCTTGCTCTGGAAAATATTTGTTGTAAATAATGCAAAAGAGAGTTGGTTTAGTATTCCTCTGAGATGTTTGCTGGTGCCCAAACACAGTGAGTCATTCGTTCTGCTCGAGTGCTTCCAGAGCAAGCTTCACACGCTAGACGGGTAAAACAATGAGGAGATAATTTAGTAGTCTTTCAGCGCAGAGACGCAGGCACACACTCTGTGTGCCGAACACAGAATAAACTGTAATTATCATCACTTATTGTTATTCTTTTGCTTTTGTAAAAGCAGATTAATTCATGTGTATTTTACAGTTTTCTCCCTTTATTTTTTCGTATGGTTTTCTGTCAGCATGCTACTCACTTGTGGAAAGGAGTCAGCAGATGCTAGTAAGACATTCTCGGGTTTAAGGTCACAGTGTACAATGTTCTTGAAGTGAAGATGGCGTAGCGCTACAAGGATCTGTCCAAAAAGAAACCTTGGCTTTAGTGGGAAGCGTCACACGTTTTCATACTCTCACTGTTACAAGATTTGTGTTTACAACACAATGATGGGACTGTTTACTTGTGTGTATGGGGTCTGACACTGCATTAAGTCAGTACGTGTCTGAGAGACTTACCTGTGTGACAAGGAACTTAGTGATGCGCTCTGGCAGCCTCCCTTTCTCACTAGACAGTATCATCTCCAGCATGTCACCATGGAGCTTCTCCATGACAACAAACACACGCTCTGGAGTCTCAAACATGCACTCCAGGTTCACCACCCCAGGGTGGTGAAGGTTCTACAAAATACAAATACAAATCTTGGGTTAAAAAAATATTACAGTAGTGATTTTCACTGCATATTTCTGTTATATATGAATATGTATATATTCATAGAGACATTTCTGTTCCACAGGTTCATAGAGACAAGGGCTATTTTACATACCAGCATATTCCTACGTGTTCCACAGTTAAGCACTGTTTGTGTTGTGCTGTTTTATATGAGGTCTTCCTGCACTGGAGCTGTGAGGCAGCAACGCTACCCGCTTTTGTACCCAGTATTTCCACTATGCAATACTTACATTTACAATTTACTCATTCGGTAGACGTCTCTATCCAAAGTGATCTACAACTGAGCTGAGCAGATGAGGGTTAAGGGCCTTGCTCAAGGGCAGCTGTGGCAGCCCAAAGCCTTTTAACCACTGAGCCTGCATTGCCTCCTTATTTCCATCTACTCATATTACTCATATGAGTATATGAATATTCATATACTTAAATACTTAAATGCTTATATGTAAATGTATGTGTTTATCCACCTGCAGGATGGCAACCTCATTGCGCAGCTGACTCTCTTGTTTAGTGGGGAAGCGCAGTTTGTCTATAATCTTGATTGCCACGTCTCTCCCTGTTTTTCGGTGCTTTCCTGCAGCATACAAACCATAAGAACAAAACTATTTGGTACAAATGAGGTCTTATGCATTATTTTTAATTAACTGATTGTATCAACATAAACATTAGAGAGACATCTTAAGGAGAACATTTGCAATGCTCTCAACATATTATGTGTTATTGTATGTCCTATTTATGTATCAACAAACAGAATGCCACAGAGTAAATACAGTTTAATTACCGCCATAGACAATGCCAAATTGCCCAGATCCAAGAACTTCATCAGGGAATATCTGATAAACTGTGCTAATGTCCTATAAGAGAAGGAAATAAACATGCAAACATGACTGTCAAATAAATTACATCAACACTTTCCCTTCAGAACGAATGCTTTATTCCCTCTACTATGTCTAATCTGGTCTGTAAATTTTGTCCAGTTACAGTGTCTGAATTAAGAACAAATATTACTTGCATTGCACTATGTCTCTGCCAGAGAAGCGTGGGTAACTATGGCAATCCCACGGCCACACGGGTGATCAAAATAAGCTCCAGCAGAGGTATTGAGTGTTTATATTGCACTGAAACTCAAGGCTACAGCTATTGGCAAGCCAACAGTTTCCTCCAGCACACAGAAATACAGTTCAGAGAGAGAGAGAGAGTTTTAAAACATGACATTCATCCAACCCTTTTCATATTTTGCAGCATAAAATATATCTGCGTTGGAGGACTGATAACTCATGCTAGTCCTTTACACATAAATGATGCATGTTATATTATATTTAGAGTAAACACTTCCTGCTGGGATTTGTTTATAAGAGCTATATGGCACATTCAGTCCAGTCCAGGCACATTCAGTCAACAGACCAGAGCTGTTCTATGATTTATTATTTTATTAATTAATCCAATCTTAAAGTTTCTTTTATTCTATTCAACTATTATTTTATTTTATTCTACTAAAACTATTATTATTTTACTGTTCATGTTCAACAGTCATGATCAATATGGGATATGGAACTAGCAGAAGAAAAATCACGCCTACCACATTCTCCTGCACCTGACAGTTAGACACAGAGATGCTGATGGAGATATCTTCTGTTGATAAAGAAAACAAAGGCAGTTATAATCCTGATCCACGCACATGTTACTTTTAAAATAACACTTCCATACAGGTGTCTGTATATGGTGATGTACGTCCATTCCTGTTTGGTTTTAGCTCTCACTGTAGATAATTACTCATTTATAACTAGGAGAGTATAGATTTGCTCAGTCAATCAATCAATCAATCAATCAATTTACGTATTCTCTCTTGCAGATGAATCACTGTATTAAAATAGTATACTCTAAATTTCTTCCTATTCCTTTTCATATTCAAGGTGGTACACAGGGTTCTGTTACTCTTTAAAAATAAGACATTTATGGATTATGATCTCATGTCTCAACATGATCCTTGTTTATTAACTAGCATCAAAACACCATGGATAAATAAGATAATAATTCTTCAGGTCTAACTGAGATCATCTTAGCAAGTTCATTTTTGTTTTTGTTTTGCTATCATAAATCGTAGCTGTTCTATTTTGTCAACTATGTCACTGAAAGTTTTGTGCATTGTCAGTGTTAGCCTTGTTAAAAAGTATGAATAAAAAAGCTACAGCTTATATTATAGGCCAACATGCTTTTAAAAACTATCAGGGTGAAATGAACACTAATTTTGCATTCTACTGACCCATTAGTTAATTATTTAGTTAAGCCCACTAAAAACACATTATAGTTAATGCTTGATCTCAAGTTCAGACCCAACTCTCCGTGCACATGGAATAAACTCCAGAGGAGCTTGAAAACTGATTCATTTATTACAAAGGGCCTTTTTAAAGATATAATTGTGGAGCTAATTGTGTGTGATTAACAATGTATTGCAATACATTATCTGAAATGTATTACATACAATACACATTCCCACAGTGAGCTTCCTAAAATTTAAATGAGATGAAATGAAATAAAAAGGCTTTGTAATATAATAAGTCCAAATGCATTCCAGAGTAATGATCATACTGTGGTAGCTGTGTCGGCTGCTGTGAGCTGTGCCCTTGGAAATAACAGGCATGAGGGCATGCTGGATGGCCGTTTGCCACATGTGAGCGACATCCTGGCCGGTTCCACTGATCAGCACGCTGCCGTGGAACACAGAGTAGTCTTCCTGAGACAGGTTCTCCCCTACAAAATACACTAGAGTGGCAGTGGCAATCTCAAAGCAGTGAGGGTTGGCACCTTCAGGAAGCAAGCTGAAGTTCTGAGCAGGCTCCAGGGACAGAACCTCAGATAAGGGGATTTCCTGTAGAACAAAATGAAACATTAAACTAGAGATTGGAAGAGAGATATTGTGTAATATCATAATATGAAATAACACATTGGATATAGAGAAGAGCATTACAATATAATGTCTGTTAAAGGAAAAATCCACCCTGAATAACTTGCACATTAATCTTTATAATTAAAAAATGTGATCTTCAGTGGCGTCCTAGATTTATTTTGTAATGAAAGTCTGAGATGGCTTTTTAAAACTTTTTTCATTGACATGTTGGTCTATTTCACTTTGGTCTCACTTTTCATTTGTCTGTCCAGGTCTCTCACCTCTTCATCTGTACATTCTGCTCAAACAAATCAGCTTCCAAAACATCAACTTTCATGTTAATATCACCATCAACTGCATCAAAATCGTCATCTCATTTCTTCCTACTTTTCATATGCAACTAAGTAATTCAAATGGTTAATACACAGGGTTCTGTTACTCTTTTGAAATAAGACATTTATGGATTATATGTCTCAACATGATCCTTGTTTATTAACTAGAATCAAAATACAATTGATAGATAACAATAATTGAGATAATCTTGGCAAGTTTGCTTTTGCTTTGCTATCATAACTTGTAAGCCGTTCTATTTTGTCAACCATGTCACTGAAAGTTAATTTTCAAGTGTCTGTACATAATCAAGCCAAACATTTATAGCTGCCTTTGTTCTGTGAACATATTTTATGCATTGTCAGTGTTAGCCTTGCTATTTGCACAGAGATTAAATTGTCAACCAATGTACAAGATGCTAAGTTTATATAATCATAGTTTATCAAATGCCATTTCAGTTTTTGCATTTGACAGAGAGAAAGTGTAGTTTGTCATGTTTCATACAAAGAATGAATTAAAAAGCTACAGCTTATATTATAGGCCTACATGCTTTAAAACATAACAATGTCCCTCTGTGACACACAACAGCTAGCTTCTCAAAGGAATAATGAAATTACAGCACCAACCAACAATTTAGCACCAGAATCACTAAGCATTTCACAAATATTTCAATATAAACATATACACTGGGCTTTGTCTTTAATTCTGATCCAACAAAGCACTCGTTCTGAATTATATAGATATATATATAGATAATGTTATGAATGTTATCTAAGATAGTTGATTATCATATAATTGATATATTTATTGACTGATTGATTGTACTCACCTTATAGTATTTGCTCCCAGTATCATTCTGGAACAGAGTAATGCACTTGCTATCCAGTCGCCAGTAATGCCTCTTACGCTAGTGTAAAATCAAACAGTGAAATGGTAGAATTACGCTGATGTAAAATTTGTGTCACCACATTTGTGGCAAAATGTCCTCTTTAATGAAGAAGTAAAGGGATACAGCAGTGTTTTTACATACTTTTGACATTTATTTCATTTCAAGCTCTTTTTGAAGCATAGTCTATTCCTAACACAAGAAAACTGTTCTTAACCACAAGTAAAAATAGTTCAATATCCCTTTAGTGTTTTTAATCATGTAGTAGTAACAGCCGCTTTTATTTAAGGATATCTAAGAGCTTAGAATTTAAAGACACTAAGGGCCAGATTTCTCACCAGTGTGTCCTTGCTAGTGAAGTGCACAAGCCATCCCTCCTTCATGACATTGCTGTTTTTCCTCTTGATGTGCTTCACTGACTGGACCACTCGCATGAGAGGGATATTGTTGCTGGTGCATGGACTTTAAAACACATTGAAACAAAGAATGTCTGTGCTCCGCATCTTTCTTGGTGAACACAGCATAACCTAATGTTCCTGCCACCAACCCCAACTGTCTGTATTTAATTTATTTCTGTGTGTCAAAAAGAGGCAATGAGAAGCTTATAATGCCTGAGGTATTATTAGAGTATGTTTATGCTATGGAGAGGAGTACCTGATGATTCTGTTGGACTCATCAGGATCTGGATCATGGAAATCTCCAAGTTCACAGTGACCTACATCCAGCAGGGCTGAAGAATCTGCAACCAGGGATTCCTCCATGTCATCTATGATGGGACTGTTTCTCTCGCTATCATGGTCATCACAGCCTTCTGCCATCAAAACATCCAACTCAGCTCCAGGACTCAACAGGTCTAGAAGAGAAGAGAAGAGAAGAGAAGAACAAACAGTAACAGATAGACAATAACAAAGCATTGATACCTGACAACATTCATGGAGGCTCCTTCCATAAATGTTAAATAAAAATGTTAAATTACAAAAAAAATAAAATAAAATCATCTCATTACAGAAAACTTCACCATATCAACTATTAAATGTTATTCTTTGTTAAACAGCAGCACATTTTTAATTTGTTTATTATTAGATTATAAGTCCCTGTGAATTACCTGTTACTATAAAAACTACAACATGTTAGAACAAGCACATTAATATAAACCTGTAATTTGAATTACAGCCAGAGCTACCGTCTGTTCACGAATCTGACTGGTCAGAACAACACCTTCTGACCAATCAGATTTGATCATTCAACAGTGCTGTGGTATAAATGCATTTAAATTAGCTTAGATGTAAAGGTTTAACAGCATCAATGACCTTTCACAAATAAAAGCACTCCCCTAAATAAAAATAATCTGTATTTGTAATAATATGCAATTAATATACAATTATTAAATTTGTGAATTATTGTTATTATTGAATTAAAACAATAAATGTATTAATATGAAATGTACATGAAAATGGTATCTTATTTGACAAACAATATAATGCTTTGGTTTTCAATTATTAGATTTATTGTGGATATTGTACATTTATTTATTCATCTTCAGTAACCACAACTTTGTCCTGGTCGTGGATGCAAAACAAGCGAAACTCCACACAGACAGTAACCCGATCCCAGGACTCAACCACAGACCCTTGAGCTGTGAGGTGGCAATTAATGCCACTGGTGCGCCACCATGCTGCACTGATATCATATATCTTATACATCTGTTCTCACTGAAATGTAGCTCATTTTGTAATAATGATGGGAAAACTAGGAAGGCTAACTAGCCGGCTACTCTGGCAAGCTAGCTTACTACTTAGGCTCACTATGTAGCTAGCTTGCAAAGACGTAGCTAGGCTATTTTGTTGCTAACTTTGCTAATATTGTTTAGAAAGGAATCAGAAAAGTAGAATCAGAGTAATAATAAACTTTTGGTTACAATATATTATGGTTGAATGTGATAATGCCAATAAAAGATATTTGGTTAGACTGTTTTCCAACCTAGCAATTAGCCTAGGTAACTAGCAGTTTTGGTAGATACTGGTTTTGGTAGGAAGCCATAACAAAATGTACAGTGTGCATTTCACCATAAATTAACAAATAAACAATTAATATCCCAACAGAGCAGGACCTATATTAAAAAGATCACCTTAAGGCTAATCATTCATCTGTTAGTGACAGAAATACGACCGACTTTTTAGGTACTTACCTATTCATATTCAAAATTTAAAACACAGAACGAATGATTGCTGTGATTTGTGTGTTATGTTTGTTAAATAAGCTGCCACATATCTTTTATTTTATAGTTATATATTATTTTATGCATTTTCAAAGTTATGTTTCTATGTTATGTTGCAGATGTAAATTTCTTTGGATTTATTTGTGATTAGAGTTTATTGTGACTATTAGAAACTGAAAGTGTATCTGTGCATTGCGCATTGTATTTGCGAAAGCCTTTTTTCCTTTACACATACTAGTCTCTCAATGTTTTGAAATGACCAGAATGAATAGAGCAAGGCAGCATTTTAACGGTACAGTAAGATAAATATTGTTGTATTTGGTGTGAAAAAACAACTATGTTGATTGTGACATTAAGGAACATGTAGAGACTCTAAAGTTATACTTGCCTCCATTCCTTGACACCTCTCCAAGGCAGTTGTTTGGCACTTTAGGTGCACATCGTTTGTGGCAGTTGAATTTGCAATCTGTAACAGTGTGAGGGGGGGAAAGGAGATGAGAAAATCATGGCAAAGTGAGAGAGAGAGCAAGCGAGAGAGAGAGAGAGACCTGGCACGCTGAGACGAGCGCGTGTTGTGCTACTGGTTGACAGGCTGAGACCTTGCACATTGCCAAAGCACATTAAAGCTGTTTCTATCAGCAGGCTGACAGCACTCTTTACTGCCTGACACCCACTATACCTCTTACTTACATCAAAGCAGCTACACTGTGGCCCTCATATTAATTGTATATTTCACATTATATCTATGTTTATAATATTTATATTAACTCTATACGGTATATTATTGTATTTACTGGCTAAAACTATTGCATGAATTTGTGTACACATACATTGCAAATGATTGTAATGCTTCATTACAAGGATAAGTTGTAAATATTGTATTAATTTATTTTCGCAATACACACTGTGTGAGTGTGAACTAAAAAATAACTACTCATTTACAATCTACTAATTAATAAATGTGCAAGATGAGCACTGGAGTGTGGTTATTATCCTACGTATGGAGGCACTACTGTAATTATGTGCAATTTTATTGTTTCTATTTAGCATTTCAACCCACCATCAGAAAAAAGTACTAAACTGTACCATTGCTTGTGGCTGGAGTGGTGCCTGGTCTTTGTACCTTTGATATGAATCTTTAACCTAGGAAAGTGAATGTTGTTTCACTTTAAGGTACACTAGCGTTCCTAAGGTTTAACTACTTAGAGTAAATTGCTTTTCAATTTAAACAAATATTTACACTTACCAAGGAGAAAGATACACACTAAGGGTACCACAAAAGAGGTTGTGCCTATATTCTGAGAGTACAGCATGTATACACTCACTGGGGTTTGGCTTGCACGTATATAGATTTAACACCAACTACTAAATGCATCTCACTGGCAACGAATCATACTGAGACATTTGAGGATACAGACAAAGTGAGCAAACAACAGTTTGATTCCCCAGCATGGCTCAGGTTTACACAAGTCAAGTGTGAGCTCATACCTTTGCACTGTAGGCCCTGGCGGAACAGGCCCTTGAGCAGCTTCTTGCAGTGCTGGCAGACGGTGGGGCGCGTGTAGGAGTGGATGACAAACGTGTGAGGCACCTTGACTTTGGACAGCAGGATCTTGTCGAGCTCAATCGGGCGTCCGATGTACGACTGCGAGTTGGAGCGCCCTCTTCCAGGGAACATGTCCTTCTGCTGAGGAGACACAAAATAGATGATGGGCAGAAAATCAGCTTACAGAAGAAGCAGGCACTGCTGGATCTCATGTAAGCTATGCTCACTTTTGATAGGAGAGATCAGCAAGAATTCTGCCAGGTTAATTCGTTTTGGATTGGAGTGATGATCACACATGCTTTTTTTTTCATCATGAACACAGCAAAGTTGCTTGTGTGAAATAACACCCAGAGCGTACAGTGAAGACCAGTTTAGCACTCTAGGTGTTCATTTAACACTGGTGAGTTAGCTGTGCACATGCTGTACTTTCTACATAAAAATGCTGCTTTTTCAAATGTTTCATCTCTGTCTCACACACACAGACGCACACACACACACACACACACACACCATATTCTAGACAGCTGTCACCTCTAGTCGTGTGCACAAGACTACATTCTTGAAGAAGCAAACACGAATATTTGTCAAGAAAAACAGGTTGAGAGGGACGGGCGGTAAATTTGCATTAAACTCAGAACAACAAGTTTCCAGCACCAAGCTGTTTTTAATGTGCCGCTGATTGGCAGTCGTGCAGATGTCTTACCACCTGTTGAGAATAGGCCTGACATCACGCAGGTGTGCCAAATCAACTTCTCACTGCACTAAAGAAAGCAAGCAATCGATATCTTCCTTGTCTTTGTGGTGTATACTTGGCTGGGGGATTTAAGTAGCTTAATGTCATTAGGATGATCTTACAATAAGCATTAGACTTAAGAACTTTAATATCCCTAGGTTTTAACAGACATCTGCATACAAATATTTGTGACATACAGGTGATTAAAAAGTATTTGAATACTTCTACATTAAAAACTACATATACTAATACCGTATGTTAACAGTTAATGTTACTGTGCAACACTGGTGCTATAGGATGAAATCCTTTAAAAAACAATCCAACAATTTCACCATATACACAGTGTTGTGGAGGAGGTGGCTGTTTCATTCTGTTTTTCCTCAGTTTTTTTGGCTGCTGCCCGCATCTCTGCTGATTTGTCTGACAGCTCCAGTTTATTCTGGTACATGGCACACATGCTTGCATATACACAGAACTGTCATGGCTATAAAAGCAAATGACCCATGTAAGATCAACAAAACATATGCAAGCAGCCAAATTTTCTAACACCTAAATGTCAAATTTCCAACCCAAGTTATTTCCTTTGAAATACTCTGTCCAAAGTTGAGTCGCATGACCTGAATCGTTACTCAGATCTCCAGAATAGTGTTGAGCAAGCTAGAAAAATAAAAGATCTTTCCACCAAGACCATGATTCTAGATCAAGGCTTCTTAAAAAAATGTTTTTGCAGCCAGGGACCCCTTTAACTGTAATATAAATTCCACAGAGTAAACAACACAGATCCCCTTTCTTTTTTTAAAACTATTCAAAATATTAGACTTGATTAGACATTATTTAATTGTACACAATAATATTTTGCCTATTTACAGATGCCATAGGGCTTTTCATTCCTGAACTATCCACCATCAGAACACATTATGTCTAGTTTGACATTATTAATAAGTTACTTTTTTTAATTGATCAACTGACCAGTCAAACAGGCTTATAACTGAAATAACTTTATAATAAATATTATATATAAAAATACAGTATATAATAGCACAGAACTAGATGACAAAGCTATAATGGTGTAACTCATTCAGCTGGGGAGTAAAGCCTTGTAGTGCGCTCTATCCGTGATGGAGCTCCTGTGGAAAGCATTTGCTTGAAAATAGCTTCACCTGATGGATCACCTGATAAATCTTATCCAGCGTAAAATATACATATACACACATAGGCAATGCACACTTCCAGATTTTGAAATATTAATACGTTTGATATAAGCCAAATCTTTAGACAATGTAGATGTCTGCGTTGGAAATGAAAGGGATTTAACTGGGATTATATGTGATGGATTTATACAAAACCATGCATAATAGTGACGTGTTGGAGGAGAGGAATAAATATAGTTTACCAAATTATTTACAAATAAAAAAGCATAAAAGTTGTGATTGCTTAAGTATTCACCACATTGCTGTAAAATCCCTAATACAACAGAGATGATCTGGCTAATCAAGTAGACTGATTATCTGGAGCAGGTGTGTTGGATCAGGGTTAGAATTACATTCTAAATATAGGAAGGTAGATCTCAAGAAACAGGCTAAGTGATCAGTGCTCTAATATGTGATCTGTGAGGTAAATTGGGCACAGTCAGCAGATGTTGCTTTTTTGCAGTCAACAGTTGATTAACAGTTTCCTTTAAACAAACTCAAGTGTGTATCACAGCATTTCTGGTGTCAGGATAAAATGTCTCAACCTTTGGGAAAGAGGGATTTGAAGCCTGCCATATGATGGTTGCAACAAAAAGAAAGAACACCTTTAAGTAAGGAATAATTAGTGATTAGAAATATTAGTAATGATTATTTTCCAATAATGGCCCATACTGAAGTGTTTTCCTCCACTTATATGATGGCAATTTGCCAACTATGACCATTGTCATGTCCATGAAGCAATTCAATTCCTGTTATTGCTTACATTATAAACGCTACAAGCAGTCCCTCACCAGAATCTCTTTTCTTCCCTCTCTTGAAGTTAATAAGACTTGAAAAAAGTCCTGAAGACTTTCCCATGTCAGAAAGCTTAAAGGAACAGCTGAACATCTGATTTGTTAGAAAGGCTGACAGTGGAGACTCCTTCTATAAATGCTTTCCTCACAGAAAACAATGCCAACAATTGCACGTTTTGTAATCTGTTTATGCGGAGAATCCCTGTGTCAGTTTTTAATATAGAAAAGGTAACGTATTAGAATGTGCGCATTAATATAAACCTGTGATATACCTTGCAGCCAGCGTTTCTGTCTGAGTTGATGTTCTAGAAAATTATTCTTTACGTTCTGTCCTCCTTCTAACCTTCTTCTCAGATTTGAGAATTCAACAAAGTTGTTGTATAAATACTTTAAAAAATTGACTTATATTCTTATATAACTTATATTCCCTTGATTAGCCAGTTATCGGTGATTTTTGAGACAGTCATTTCTAAAATATTTCAGAGCCTCAGGAGACATCATATTCCATCATAGCACAGCATATTATATCAACCGATGGGAAATGAAGCCCATCTTCACCCTTATATAAGAAGCAGACATTGGACACGAGATGTGCGTATGAAAGTATAACCCTTGAAAGTACGAGGCTGTTTTGTTAGATGATATGAACGAAAGTTTCTTTTCAGTACTTACCTCAATACTGGGACTGACAGGAGACTGAATAAACAGACAGAAAAAAAACAGTACAGAGAACACTGTTATTAAACACCAAACGTGAGAAGTATTGTAAGTCATCACCATACGTAAGCATCATTTTAAGTGATAGATACTTTTTTAATGAAAGTCAACCCATGGAATCTTACTCAATTACATATCCATGAAAAATCTCATTCTTTACACTTTCCAAGTTATGGAACAAAGCTTCCATTGTTACAATTTTTTGTTTTCAATCCAATCAACTGGGCGTATTAACTTTAATTTTTAACTATATTTAAAACATCCGGTCAAATCCATACAAATTTGTACAGATACTACAACCATTCTTCTTTGCAAAGAAGTGCTTCTTTGCACTTTGTCTGTCAATAGTCTCAAATGCTTTTCATATGTCTTCATATGAACTTATTTTAAAAAAATAAATAAATAAAGAATCTGAACTCAGGAAAAATTCAAACAAACAAGGGTGATGTGGTTGAATTGGTTCGATTTCAAGTCATTCGAAAATTATGAATGCTAAAACTGCTCTTTGTTTTTCGTACAAATGGGAGTCATGCACATAGTTATACGTGAGACCATACTGAAAAAATTACTTTAATTTTGAATATTTTTTTAACTTTGGCTCAAATGTAATTTTAAATAACACTGTCCACTTTTAATTGAGTGGGATTTGGACAAATACACACACCTTCAATTAAGTATAATTTTCTGTACTTTTTCATCCAAGTATTGAATATTCTAACTATTATATATCACTTAATTAAAGAAAAAAAATTCACCAAATGTTTAAACCCTTGCTTTTTAAGTTCAGCGTACTAAGAGCCGAATGGAAATTTAACTTAGATATTAAACAGGTTACATGCTTTAATTATAGTATTGAATCAATTCTATATGTTCTTGAATAGAGACATTGTATATACAAGGCAGTAATGCTTCAGATACAGCACATTTTAACTGATATTTAAAAAGGCCCAAACCAGTAACGCTATGAGTGTGAAGGTATAGAGGAAAACAGCATTGCAGAATTTCTTCTTCTTCTTCTTCTTACCTCTTGAACTCATCAAGGACGAGGATGAGTCAAATCACTTGTGTTAAATCACACACATATGAAACTGTCACACACTAAACACTATAACAATAAACAGCGCTGATATAGACTACAACGTGAAACTCACTAGTAAAGCTTCATCAGAGGGGCTGGGGGAAGGTTCAGCAGAAACCGAACGAGTGTTGGTCAGGCCGGTGAGGGACACGTTCGACAGACGCCGTTTCCGAATACCACTACAATTGTTTGGAATCTTGAAAGCGCAACGCTTGTGGTAATTCAGTCCACAACCTTTATCCAAAACATAGTGATAAAAAAGAGAACACACAAATGGTCTGACTGTATTGTTGTACAATTTTGTGAAGCATTACAAAAATGTATACACATGATTCATTAAAACAGGTTTAATTCTGCATTAATGAATAACTAATGCTGTTCATATAAAGAAATAAGACCACACTAATGTTATTTAAAATTAATCAAAGCTGGTATGACCCAGCTAACGTTAGACAAATAGCTCTAGCTCTACTAGCAGTCTTTTATTCATTAATGTTTTGCTTGTAGAAGCTGAATAATCTTATAAAATTGGTTTATGACAAGAGAATACAAAATAAGAAGAAAAAGCAAGAGAAAGTTCATTACTGTTTGAAAGCAGAAAAAAATAGTGCACATAAGATGTATCTATACACACTGATCAGCCATAACATTATAACCACTAACAGGTAAAGTGAATAACATTGATTATCTCGTTACAATCGCACCTGTCAAGAGGTGGGATATATTAGGCAGCAATTGAACAGTGAGTTTTTGAAGCTGATGTGTTGGAAGCAGGAAAAATGGGCATACATAAGGAACTGAGCGACTTCGACAAGGTATTCCCTAATGGCAGTGGCCTCTTTCAGCAGGATAATGCACCGTGCCACACTGCAAAAATTGTTTAGGAATGGTTTGAGGAATATGACAAAGAGTTCAAGGTGTTGTCTTGGCCTCAAAATTCCCCAGAGCTCAATCCGATCGAGCATCTGTGGGATGTGCTGGACAAACAAGTCCAATCCATGCAGGCCCCACCTCGCAACTTACAGATTTAAAGGATTTGCTGCTAACATCTTGGTGCCAGATACCACAGCGCATCTTCAGAGGTCTTGTAGAGTCCATGCAACATAATATTAGGCAGGTAGTTTTAATGTTACGGCTGATCGGTGTAGCTATATGAAGATATAGGGCAGGGGTGTCCAAAGTCTGGCCCTAGGGCCAAATTCAGAACTGGTCCACGACTTTTCTCTTAGAATTTATGATAGGTGGTCTACCGGGAAACATGTTGCAATTTTTCCTTTCACCTGACAGTGGCAGCAGTCTGTGTTAATACAGATAGCTAAATTCTAAGAGCCTTTTTTTCTCTGCCTACACCTGCATACTAATTAACTGAACTATTTAATCATGGCTACAGACAAAATATGCAAATTTAACAGCGAGAAGGAAACAAGAAAACTTTTTTTTTTTACCAAGAGCCATACCAAATGCATGTGCGAGACTACTGCAGCAATTAAGGAATTTAATATCATGAGATATTATGAAACAAATCATGGGCAATGCAAAAAATATAAAAGAAGATGTGAGGACAGAGAAACTAAAACAGCTGGAAGCTATGCTGGCAGAAGCAACTTTGTATCAAACTTTTTATCAACCTAAGCACAGAAAACATTTCATGAATTTTTATAGCATTAAAAATGACAGTTTAATTCATGATTGTTAGTTTGTCCAATTACTTTTGGTCTCTTAATTAGGGGGACCACATATAATCTGGGCCCCTTAGAAAATAGTTTGGACACCCCTGATATAGAGGTTACCTTCACACTTGAGTCCCTGCCTGACCAGACCCCATAACATCTCTCCACAGTGATCACAGAAGGCTGGAGCCCGGTACGAGTGGACAAACAGAGTGTGAGGTCTGATCTGGAAGTCCTCTACTGTAGCTGAAGCTATAAGTTTGTTTAAAAAAGAAAAAAAAGAAAGAAAGAAAGAAACATTAAAGATATCTTTGTTACATAATGTATGAGCACTAAACAATTTATAGACAAGAACAGAATGAATTAGAACAACATAAATTTTTACTGAAGAGCATTTAATTGTGGACTGTTTTTTCATATGTACACAATGGCACAATGATTTAATGTCTGTTTTCTAAAATATATATAATTTTAAAAAATCTTTGTAGAGTAACATGCCAAAAACCTAACTGATTTTTTTTGTCACTGCAATAAACTGCAAAGTCTTCTTCCTTGCCCTGCTTGCCTATCACATCATTTGGACTTTGAACTTCATAAGGGAATTCAGCTCTCAAAAATCTCTGCCATTACGAATCAACATGTCATAAGTTTTCGAAAGAAAAAAGGCAAACAAATGGTGCAGAGGGAGATATTTTTATTCGATAGTGTCTCCTCTCCCGGGGGTTCCCTCTGGGGAGGTGCGCCTCCGGAGGTGCAGATGGACGAGAGTCTTGGCCAAAGCCAATGTGTCAGAGGGCGGACTGGCACGGTCCATTCTCGGCAGCCTGGCCCTCTTCTCCTCACATGAGCAGAGCGTGTGTCTGTCAGGGTTAATGGGCTGGAGATTAGTGGCTCCCCAAGAGGGGCTGATGGTCAGTAGCAAATTAATTAAGGGTTTGATTTAGGCCATCTGAATGCTGCGAAGGATCGCAGAGGAGCCAATTCAAAGCTCCATGGCCCTGACTTCCCTAATGAAAATTATTCAGGCATACTTTTAATAATATACTGCTGAATTTTAGATGGACATTTTGTCTCTTTTGAGTTTCTTTATTCTTAGAAATAGACCTGTATGCAACTTAGAATTCTATCACTACCTTTTATTAGCCAAGTACAAGGTGATTCATCAATTTCTACTGGTGAAGTTGTCAAATCTAGTAATACAAAGGATAAAAATATTGTGATCTTAGTATTGTAAGGTTCTATCTACCATACATTTTTCATCCAGATAGAACCATATTATATTAAAGCCACATATAAAATATCCATGTACAATAACCAAGTAAAGATATGTGTAATGTATGCATGATGTTTATAATCCACCAATCAACCTAAACAAACCCAGGCATTATTTATATTTGCAAATTATGCAATGAAAGAGCGTTTTGGGAGAGACGGGTGGAGTGTTTTGATTGGCTCTTGTTGGCTGTATGTCGGTGGACCAATAGCAGCTGAGTGGCAAACTCAGCGGGAGGACTGCTTGCTGGAGCACGTGCCCTTAGCCTCCTCTCCAACATGGCTTCCCTGCAGCCTGCTCAAGTAGAATACATTCTGATTAGCCATTCTCTGGCTAAATTGCCTCAATTCATTCAAATTATTGTTTTGCCTTTTGTTTAAAGGCCAAGATATGTTTGCAAGTTTGAAATACCTGTAAACTGTCATTAAATGCTTCAGGGAAATGAGGGTGGCACGGAAAATCCACCCTGTGCTGCTGAGTTAAAGTAAGTAAAAGACTTGTGCATGTGTGTCTGTGTGTCACCATGTACATAGGTTTTTTTCCTTCAAATTTTTGGGAGAAAGAATAATATATACTAGTCTATTAGAGTATTTTACATAAATAAAAAATCAAGAAAATGTTGCAATATTATTTCTTGGTCTAATTTAGGATGCCTGAGAAGACATTCAGCTCCCTCTGTGTGCTAATGGTGCAGTGAATCAACCACTATTATGCTTTTCACTCCTTTACAAGGTTTCAATGACACACAAAGCCTTTGCTTTCTTTCTGTAGCATTTACTGCAATTATGTCAGTCTAGATGTACAGTATGAGTTCATGTTGTTGACATGACATGTTGAGTTGAAATTGTGTATTGTTATCTCTGTGCTTTCTTTTGGATGTCGAGTTCACAAAGTTTATCACGATAAATTATATTTGAGACTATTTGTTATTCAAGAGCTGATATTTTCATTGCATGCTGCCATGCAATGTTATCATGTGCAAGGAGCAAGTGTGTATTGACAAATTCACTAAGCAAAAAGCCCTTTCAGTCAATCTATGATTAAGAGAACAAGCTATGATTTAAAATGTTTTCTTTTAAACTGCTTTTTCTATCTATTTCAATAAAGGAATGTAAAACAAAAACCCACATAATTTCTGCTTGCAACATTGTAAAATTAAATCGTAATGAACAATAACGTTTAAATATAATATTTGTTTAAATTGTACTTTTATTATCTTATTATCTTAGGTTTCATTCAATAAAAAAGCTTGTAAAAAAAAGAAGAAAAAGAAAAAGAAAAAATTTAAAAATTAAAAAAAAAAACAGGTATGCAGAAGATTATTATTTGTATATCCAACAATGAGAGAAAAATATTGTTTGATATGTTTTGAAAGGAAACTGAATTCCTCACAGTTTAACACACATTATTACAATTAGTGATGCACTGACAATGAAATTAAGTGCCAGATTTTTTTTTTTTTTCCTTTAACTGTGCCATTGAAGGAAGTACCTCAGGATTGAAGCCTGGACATGGGGCTGTGATCCATTTAGATACATTGGTGTATTTAATCTTAAAACCTGCAACTACAATATTCAGTCAAACTTTCAATATTTGGTCACAGTGTACAGTATTTTTACTATTTAAAAAGGGCTAATTGTAAATCCATTAACAATAATACAAAGCAAAAAGTCAGTGAGGTGATAAAAAAACAAAAACAAATGTCAAACCAAGCCACCGTGTCTTTGCAATCTCTGGGTGGAGGTCCATCAGAACACTGTATTCTTCTCATATGAGGACAGAACAGCTAACTTGGTATTTAAATGGGGTGAGGTGCTTCCCAAAATCAAACCCCAGATATCTGGTGATGAATTCCATTCACATAAGAAGCATGTGCAGCTTTCATACCCCTAAGTTAAAGCTTTTTAACATGTAGCATGAAAAAATGTTACATTTGACACATAGCAACTATAGAAGTCAGGGTAAATACTTTTGTGATTATTGGGGCTTCATCAGTTTTCACTGATGAAATGTATTCAGGATTATTACATTATTATTCCAAGATTTTTCCAAGATTAATATTATTACTAGATTATGCTCCAGTCACATAGAATCACTACTAGTTTTATATTAGGAACTGGCTGTGATTTAACGATCATTTAAAGATAATAATTTAAAGATAATAATGGTAGAATAAATTTTTAAATAAAAGGTCGATACATGGATGGAGCTTTCCACTAAAAAACACAAAGAAAACATCAAAAATCAGTGTTGAATAATTTATGTTTATTTAATACATTTCTACACTGAGTACATTTCTGTATCAGTGCAACAGTATATGCCTGGAAAACCATTACCATTTTGAGTTTAACAGAATCAAACTTTTGTACTGCTTGTTAGAGAAATTATACCCTGTGAGGACGTGTGAAGAGACAATCATTATAAATGATTCTGGCTGACTTAGCTCTCTCAAGAAGGAGTCATAATTAATAACCGCTGATGTAACGTTCCAGTGGCATATTATGTTATTTTATAGCAAGATTACCTGCTCAGTGCACTGTTGAAGAGTGTCACTCGACAATCCCAGAGGCTTGTCTTTGACATTCTGCGCATCTGGGCATGTTATTCACCTGATTCTCTTCCCTAACCATCAAACACACAGACACACAAACACTGCAACAGACTGGGGGAAGGGGTGAGGTGTCAGTCCTTCTTTATCTCCTCACACCAGACTCTACTCAATTGCCTGTCATAGCTCAGAGGAGAGGAGGAGTAGGTAAAGAGAGAAAAAAGGCCTTCCAAGCATTTGTAGAAACACTTTAGCAGTGTCAAACGTGATACCTCCACCGCTTCCCCCTCCTGGGTGACACAGCTCCGGCTTCGCACTGCATGCAGCAGCCAAACTTGGATGGGCGTCAAGTTTCTCACACGCCAAAAAAGAGGGGGTGACAAAAATAGCTAAATGAGTCTAGTGTTGTCGCGTGGAACCTCAGTGACTGACGACTTGCAAAAATGGTCACAGTATATTCTATGATTTTTTTTGGTCCATGTGTTTACAAGCGACTCCAATACTGTTAGATGGACAACTGTCACATTTCAACAGCAGTGCTAAAAAGGGGTAAAACAAAGTCTCTGTTATCGCCTTCAGCATTCAGTTCAGCTCTTGTGCTAATAAATATGACTTGGGCAACTCATGGGAACATGTTAAAATGTCTACAGCTTCAATGGCGTTAAGAAAAAACTCAGAAAACTGAATCGTACCTGAGAGCACTACCTCCACCAGATCTCCCTCCATGATGTCAGCTGCACACTTGACCAGCTGCAAGATGTTCTCTGAGGTTGGGTCATGACGAAAAAGTAGGATCTTGTCATATATCCCATAGAAGCCACACTCTGGGAACTGCAAGTCAAATGAGGTTAATTAATCAGGTGTTCCTGGTGTTTTTCCCATACCTTTTACTGTTCTCTGTGCCTCATTAATCTACTGTAAAAGACACACTTTCATATCATATTCTCTCTATGTTACACCAAAAATTGTTTCAGTAAAATATAATTAACCCAGTCATGAACCCAGCTTTTCTAGCATGTCCTCCAATAATAGTTTCAGAACTAAAGTAAGGCTTATATTCAGTACATTGGTACACATAAATCCATTTCACACCAAAGAGAGATGATGTTTTACAGTTTGTTCTGTTACTAGCTATCATATCATATATATGAAAAAGCAGCTGATGTTTGATATTCATGCATGCAGTTTCTTCTCTCAAGAGCTTCAGCTAAAATGAGTAACTATACTGTACACAACTATAATGTAAACTATTGATTTCCCCGTCACAAAAGTGCAACAAACCTCATCACACACAAAACACATGGCCCCACCTTCACCTTCTTTATTTATTTCTGTTTTTTGCACATTTCCTAAACAGTTTTACGAACAACAGTCTCGCAATCAATTCAATGTCAAAGAAGAGAGCAACATATTGACTGACCCGTGTAGGCTGCTGGGGAAACGACCTGCTAGCCTCGTTCTCTATTGATCACTGCTGGGCTGAGTTACAGCCGCACGGCATGGAGTGCCTGTTCAAAGCTGCACTATTCACAAAGGAAACTCATACTGCGCCAATTATTGTCTCTATTTACATACTAAAAACCAAGGAAACTCGTATTTGCACAATAATTACTCTGCAGGACATTTATGCAGCACGTGCCAATGAATATTTTGACTCTTCAGTTATCAAAATACTGCAAACACTTAAGACAAAAACATGTAATGTATCAGCTGTATATAAGTCATTTTCTACTCAAGGTGGATGAATGGGGGCTATACAATAAATACAAAACCTGCTATCCAAAATAATCTAGAAATATCTTATGATTCATCACATTTGAACACAGGTGAGACATTTAGGCAGATTAGAATTTTTTTCTAAAGCATTGCTTTGAAGTTATAAATTATAAGTAATAATCTGTTACCTTTGTTCTTTTGGCAACACACAGTTAAGAGTTGCATTTTAATTTAAATGGTCTCAGTTTTATTTTCATTTGAATAATCTTTGATCAGCAGCACTGAACTATGAAAATGGAAATGAAAAGGAGACACATTTCCGGGATATTATAGTTCTTAAGAATGCATTGTAGGGCCCTGTGTGTATACAGCGATACAGTATTTATAGAGCCGAAGCTGTGGCTGACTGCAGTAAGGTATACAATGCATAGAGTCAAGGCAAGAAAACAGCTCCAGTCAATACAAACACAGATCCTATTCTATTGCTGGTGATGTGTTATGGGAGATCTATTAACGCTGTTTTTTTATGATTAAATCCAAACTGCAGATCAGTGAGGGCATGTGTGGGTTTGTATTTTTTCATTTTGCTCATTCTAATGAGTTTGGTACAATAAAGACACACTGAGGCGAGTGAACATTCTGAGGTCGCCATGACAGCAGCCTCACTGTAGCAGTATGGGTTGTCATGGCAGCAGAAGCCCAAGGCTCTTTCCTGATTGAGCACTATTCATTTATTGGAGACAAATGGATGTGCATGTACTGAGCCATCAAAGCCAGAGCGACACCCACTGATCCTCATCATTAACCCCTTGGGAGATGCCTGGCTCTAAGCTCGGGAATCTTCTATAACTCCATGTTATGGCCTCTTAGGGTGCTTCACAGTGTTGCCTTGAATGCTGCATCTTCAGGGCTGTTATTTTCAACACTCTTTCTCCCTTTCATTTTCTTCTGCTGTTTTTGTGGATGACAGACTAGCACTGTATGCGAGGGACATCAATTTGGACGTTGTCTTCCCTTTAAACACCAGGTTGTTGAGGCTGGCTGTCAAGGTGGAGCAAGACTGAAAGAGACAGGTGTGCCAATGCAGAGGAGGGCCAGAGAGACAGGCAGATATAGACAGAGAAAAAGAGAGTGAGAGCAAGCACACTCTGAAAGCTGTTGGGAACAGTGAATCATCCGTTCTGCATTAACTGCCGAGCCTCTCTCACCCACCCCGCACTTTCTCCATGTGCAGACTTCCATCCCTAACAACATTCTCTCAATATATCCCAATGCCCACAACTATTTCTGAGACCAACTATGAGACCAACCTGCTTGGATCCACACCTAGGTCATCCTGGCCATTGACTTTAGTATGCGATAAATGGTAGCGCAGTTCTCATGAAAAGTAAATACATTAATCAAGAAATAACTTCAGAAACGACCAACAAAGCAAGCTATTTCTTAAGCTAAATTGCTCACCAAAATACCACTTCATAAGGGGTAGTAAACATTAAGACAGTATACATTTCCCTTACTAACGGTACATTTTTAATTGGTTTCTAGTTCCTGCTTGATAGTTCTCAAGAGATTACCTACAATGCTATTAGCATTAGTTACCAAAATATTAATGACATTTCTTTTAATGGTATAATGTCCTCTGTGTTATATGTAATGGTATAATGTCCTCTGTGTTATATGTTACAACATTTTTGGATGTGATTGAACATATACACTTGCAAATTCTGCTTAGGGATTTTTGGTTGTACAGGGGTGGTTTAAAATAATTTATACACATAATCACTTTCAAACCTAAAAGAGATGGACCTGGGTCACTGACCTAAGTCTTCATTACAAAAGTAAGAAAAAATAAGAAAAAAAATGTATAAGCTCAGGATTATGAATTGCTCAGATAGCCTTTGGCACTTCCCTGCATGTCTTCTATGAAAGGCTATTATGCAACATGCAACATTTGAAATGCTGTAGAGCAAAGATGCCTCAAAGATGCTGTTTTCTTTACTGACATACAAACATTTTCCTTTAACATTTAGTTTTGTGCTGGAAAACTAATGTTTAGAAATCTAAAAAATTTTTATACTGACTCGATAATGTAGAAGTAAAATAAAATTTACAACAATGTTTGTACTAAAAAAAAACATAGGGCGCCTAAAACGTCTGCACAAGACTGTATATACAACTAAGCAATAGTTTGCCAAAAGTAAAGATATCTGCTATTATAACATATTTGTTCCAAAATTTTGGTCTGACACATTTTCTTTATTGGTTGGAACTGGTGTCAATTCGTGATTACTTTTATAATTCTGTGAAGAAAGATTAGGCTGTTCGTGTGCTTGTTTTTTGCCTTGTGGTTTATATGAGAGGAAACAAAACTGTGGCATATAGAATCTGTCAACCTTGACCAGTCAGCAAATTTAGGTTGATTAATCGTGTCAGTTAACTGCCTAAAACGATTTTATTATTCATTCTTGAAAAGAAACATGTAGAAATTTAAAAGTTAAAATACGTCTTTTCTATCACCAGCTAGTTAGGCCTAGCTGGCACAAGCTAGCTAAATAGTTAAGAGCCGCCAAATCAGGACATAGCTCTCAAAGAACTTCAGAGACAACACCAAGACACTCCTCACACTTGAATGCTGGTATGTGATGTGTTTTTTAATACATAGCTGATATAGTTGGTAATTAGTTCAGCCAGCTAATTCTTGTCTTTTCATTTCAAGGGTAACAAGACCTATTTAGCTAGTTAGCTACCATTCTTGCTCGGGTGGCAGGAAAAATTATATAACTCTGATAACCAGACAATCTCATATGGAATTACAAAATGACAAAATTATTTTTAAAAAATTGAGATTACTAATTTTTAAATAAAAAAATAAAAGCGCTTTTCCAATAAAAGCATTGTCTTTTTGTTCAAAATGGTCATTTTTGTTCTAAGCATAAACATTTCTTAAGTATCTGATTACAATAGACCTTCTGAGTTTGTGCAACATAATTATATTCATCAATTGAACAAGCATTTTAAAGTTGACTCAATTTTAGCTACATCTGGATTAGGGTAGGGTTAGGGTTAGGGTTAGGGTTGAGTTAGGATAAGGGTTAGGGTTAGGATTAAGTTTGGGTTAGTGTTAGGGTTAGGTTAGGGTTAGGGTTAGGGTTAGGGTTAGGGTTATGTTAGGGTTATGGTTGGGGTTGGGTTAGGGTTAGGGTTAGGATTACAGTTAGGGTTAGGTTAGGGTTGGGGTTAGGGTTAGTTAGCTACTATTCTTGCTCGGGTGGCAGGAAAAATTATATAACTCTGATAACCAATCACAAATAGAATTACAAAATGACAATTATTTTAACAAAAATTGAAATTACTAAGTTTTAAATAAAAAACATAAAAGCACTTTTCCACTAAAAACATTGTCTTTTTGTTCAAAATGGTCATTTTTGCTCTAAGCATAAAAATTTCTTAACCATCTGATAGACCTTCTGAGTTTGTGCAACATAATTATATTCATCAATTGAACAAGCAGTTTAAAGTTGACTCAATTTCATCTGGATTAGGTTTAGGGTTAGGGTTAGGGTTAAGCGTTAGGGTTAGGGTTAGGGTTAGGGTTGGGTTAGGGTTAGGTTAGGGTTGGGGTAAGGGTTGGGTTAGAGGCAGGGTTTGGGTTAGGGTTAGGGTTATGGTAAGGGTTAGCATTAGGGTTAGGGTTATGGTTACGGTTAGGGTTATGGTGTTGGGGTTGGGGTTAGGGTTAGGTTAGCATTAGGGTTAGGGTTGGGTTAGGATTAGGGTTAGGTTAGCATTAGGGTTAGGGTTGGGTTAGGGTTACAGTTAGGGTTAGGGATGGGGTTAGGGTTGGGTTAGGGTTGTGGTTGGGATTAGGGTTAGGGTTACAGTTAGGGTTAGGGTTCGGTTAGGATTAGGGTTACAGTTAGAGTTATGGTTAGGGCTAGGGTTACAGTTAGGGTTAGGGTTAGGGTTAGAGTTGGGGTTAGGGTTAGTTAGCTACCATTCTTGCTTGGGTGGCAGGAAAAATTATATAACTTTGATAACCAGAAAATCTCAAATAGAATGACAAAACGACAAAATTATTTAGGGTTAGGGTTAGGGTTGGGGTTAGGGTTAGGGTTAGCGTAAGGGTTAGGGTTAAGGTTGGGTTAGGGTTAGGGTTGGGTTAGGGTTACGGTTATGGTTGCGGTTAGGGTTAGGGTTACGGTTAGGGTTACGGTTAGGGTTGGGGCTAGGGTTAGGGCTAGGGTTAGGGTTAGGGTTACAGTTAGGGTTAGGGTTAGGGTTAGTTAGCTACCATTCTTCCTTGGGTGGCAGGAAAAATTATATAACTCTGATAACCAGGAAATCTCAAATAGAATTACAAAACGACAAAATTATTTTAAAAAAATTGAGATTACTAATTTTTAAATAAAAAAATAAAAGCAATTTTTCCACTAAAAGCATTGTCTTTTTGTTCAAACTGGGCATTTTTGCTCTAAGCATAAACATTTCTTAAGTACCTGATTACAACAGACCTTCTGAGTTTGTGCAACAATTATATTCATCAATTGAGCAAGCAGTTTAAAGGTGACTCAATTTTAGCTACATCTGAATTAGGGTAGGTTTAGGGTTGGGGTTAGGGTTAGGATTAGGGTTAGGATTAGGGTTGGGTTAAGTTTAGGGTTAGGGTTACGGTTGGGTTAGGGTTAGGGTTATGGCTGGGGTTAGGGTTAGATTTAGGGTTAGGGTTGGGTTGGGTTAGGGTTAGTGTTAGGGTTACAAAATAACAAAATTATTATTAATAAATTGAGATTACTAAGTTTTAGATTAAAAAAATAAAAGCACTTTTTCACTGTCTTTTTGTTCAAAATAGTCATTGTTGCTCTAAGCATAAAAATTTCTTAAGTACCTGATTACAATAGACCTTCTGAGTTTGTGCAACAATTATATTCATCAATTGAACAAGCAGTTTAAAGGTGACTCAATTTTAGCTACATCTGGATTAGGGTAGGGTTAGGGTTAGGGTTAGGGTTGGGGTTAGGGTTAGGATTAGGGTTGGGTTAAGTTTAGGGTTAGGGTTAGGGTTGGGTTAGGGTTATGGCTGGGGTTAGGGTTAGAGTTAGGGTTTGGTTGGGTTGGGTTAGGGTTAGGGTTAGGGGTTAGGGTGAGGGTTAGGGCTGGGTTAGAGTTTAGGGTTAGGGTTAGGGTTGGGGTTAGGGATAGGGTTAGGGTTAGGGTTAGGATAGGGTTAGGGTTAGGGTTAGGGTTAGGTCTGGGTTAGAGTTTAGGTTTAGGGTTGGGGTTAGGTTAGCATTAGGGTTATGGTTAGGTTTAGTGATAGGGTTACAGTTAATGTTAGGTTAGGGTTAGGGTTAGGGTTGGGTTAGGGTTGAGGTTAGGGTTAGGGTTAGGGTTGGGTTAAGGTTAAGGTTAAGGTTAAGGTTAAGGTTAAGGTTAGGGTTGGGTTAGGGTTAAGGTTGAGGTAAGGGTTAGGGTAAGGGTTGGTTAGAGTTAGGGTTAGGGTTAGGGTAAGGGGTAGGGTTAGGGTTAGGTTAGAATTAGGGTTGGGTTAGGGTTAGGGTTGCGGTTAGGGATAGGGTTAGGGTTAGGGTTGGGATAGGGTTGGGGTTAGGGTTAGGGTTAGGGTTAGGGGTAGGGTTAGGGTTAGGGTTAGGGTTAGGGATAGGGTTAGGGTTAGGGTTAGGGTTGGGGTTAGGGTTAGGGTTAGGGTTGGGTTAGGGTTAGGGTTAGGGTTAGGCTTGGGGTTAGGGTTAGCGTTAGGGCGACAGTTAGGGTTAGGGTTGGGGTTGGGGTTAGGGTTAGCTAGCTACCTTTCTTGCTTGGGTGGCAGGAAAAATTATATAACTCTGATAACCAGAAAATCTCAAATAGAATTACAAAATGACAAAATTATTTTAAAAAATTGAGATTACTAATTTTTAAATAAAAAAAATAAAAGCACTTTTCCACTAAAAGCATTGTCTGTTTGTTCAAAATGGGCATTTTTGTAAGTATCTGATTACAATAGAACTTCTGAGTTTGTGCAACAATTACATTCATCAATTGAACAAGCAGTTTAAAGGTGACTCAATTTTAGCTACATCTGGATTAGGGTAGGGTAGGGTTAAGGTTAGGTTAGGGTTAGGGTTAGGTTTAGGGTTGGGTTAGGGTTAGGGTTAGGGTTAGGGTTGGGTTAGGGTTAAGGTTAGGGTTAGGGCTGAAGTTAAAGTTAGGGTTAGGGTTGGGGTTAGGGTTATGGTTAGGGTTAGGGTTGGGTTAGGGTTAGGGTTGGGCTAGAGGTAGGGTTAGGGTTGGGGTTAGGTTTAGGTTAGCATTAGGGTTATGGTTAGGGTTAGGGTTACAGTTAAGGTTAGGTTAGGGTTAATTAGTTACCATTCTTGGTCGGGTGGCAGGAAAAATTATACAACTCTGATAACCCGACAATCTCATATGGAACTACAA
>CM075012.1:20396187-20420130 GCA_037576675.1 Pangasius sanitwongsei
TATATATATATATATATATATATATATATATATATATATATATATATATATATATATATATATATATATATATTCATAAGCAACAATAAAAACAGTGAGGCAAAGGTTCAGTGTGACTGCTATTTAATAATGAGCAACTCCTCCATTTTTTTAATCACCCAAACACAGTCCCTCCCACTTGTTTTCTACTGGCTCAAAAAACTGAGGCTCATGTATTCACAGGTCCATGATCACCTGCACAAAGTTGCTGCGAAGCAAAAATAACAGCTCTCAGAAGCAAATGCATGCCTCGCCTCCTTTCACCTTCAGTGAATTGGCTTTTCTGCCTGGCAAATGTTATTTGAGGTTGGTCTGATGGCTGCTTTTTGTGAGAAATCAGAAATGTGCAGTTTTCAGGTGTCAGGTGTTTTCAGTTTTTTCATCATAGCAAGGGGGCAAAAATCATAAATGCTACCTACATGCTGAGAACTAAAAATCCATGTGAATTTGTTTTCACAACTGACATAGAGGATTTTGTCTATTCTAATCATTGCCGCCCTCATTTACATAACAGTACCACCACTGTCATTAGTATCAGAACATATCTAATAAGAAGTCATCTAAAAATTAACATCTACTCAAATCTACTGTAACTCTAAAGCTAAGCAGTTTAGAGTTAACCCCTTAAACTCGAATGACCACTCTTCACTCTTGTATTTACGTTTACGTTTCCACGGTGGTTACTGAATAATTCATAATACTTAGTAAATAGCATGTTTAAAGATAATATGTTAAAAAAAATAACTGAATAATAAGTTGGTAATTCAAGTGCTTCAGTGGCCCACTGTTTTTACACAATGTTCAGTATAGCTGTATCACATAGATCATTGCTCATTTTAGTTCAGACATGGCTGTTATTCAGATTCTTTGGGTTTTACAGCAATTAAATATCTGGTTGGGATGCTAATATGTTTAGTCACAGACGAATGAATGAATGAATGAAATATGAATCAAATATGGATGAATGGCTGATTACTAATCTAATCATATCCAGATGATTACAGAAAATGCAGTCTATAAACTGAATGCTTTATTAATGCATCTGAAGTGTAGCATTAGTTAGGCTCATATTGGTACATTGCAATTTACACAAAAACATTTAGACATTTACATCAGCTATATATCCATCTGTGGTCCCTCGTCTATATTTAGTCAAGTCTATAAATAATTGGAGAGTATCGTGATTTTTTTCAGGTTTCTTTTACATATGCAGATATATTTCATTTCAAATGGAGAATTATGAATGATTATGAGGACTATATTACTGAAAAATATAGGGATGATATTTAGGTGACCATAAGTGATTGGAAAATCTGTCAATCTACATAAAATCTGTCATGCTTATCTTAGTACTTGGTCGAAATTCACAGACTGCCTAAATCTAAACACCTTCGTATCCAGCATCTACCTTGGATCATGAACATTTCTTTCTCCACACTTTCTTCATTTTATCCATCTGGTACAGGTTACCCTTCGCTTCACTAATCCATGACAAGCCCTCTGATGTCATGCTGTCATCACAGCTGTCCAAGAAATAACTGAATAACCAACTGTCCAATTACTTTAGGTCTAAAATGGGGGGAATATTGAAAAGTGATTCCTATGTGGTTCAAGCTCATAGTTATTGTTTTAAATTCCATGTGCTGAAGTACAGACCAAAAAAGCCACTGTGGAGTTTTAGTTTTAGCCGATTTTACTTCTGTTTCTGAAGTCTGAGTATATGAACATACCATATAGCAGAGGTTCTGTATTAAATGAAAATAATTAGTTAGCCAATGTATATCTGTTTAAGGTTAGCTACACTCTCTACCTGTACAGAGAACAAAGACAGAAACAGTCTGCCTTTTCTCTCAGCTAGACTAACACACCAGGCCATATCCCCATACTGATCAAGCCATGGAACACACACAAACCATCAACCAATCAGAACCATGGCTTGCCATGTTGAGTCTGCAGGCTAGCGGGTGCTAGCTGTGCTGTGACAACCACTGGTCAATACTGTTGGAGCATTGTGCTTTTGTTTTTCTCCCTCCCTCTGTGCCTACAAGGCCAAAAAAGCCTAAACGTTTTGCCAATGGCAGGCATGGGGCCACATTCAAGGCCTAACAGAAAGGGCAAACAGATTCCCTCCAAGCTCTGCTAATGCTCAAGCCATTTGATGTTCAAAAACTATGGCTGTATTCTTACAACTAAAAGCTGTTGTGATTTATCACTTCTCATTAATCGTGTTTTACATTTATTGCTGGAACATGCCTTTGGCCAAAGTGAATTAGATCTGACAGAGCCAACAGTTTCCAACAACCTTCACAAGACAGGAGTGAGATAGTATACAAACACAAGATAATAAGCCTTAGACTAATTTGCAAGAGTGCCAAGTAATACATGCAACCAAGCACCAAGGGTCTTCAGTCAATGGTTAACAATACAGCAAAAGAGTACACACCTAGCCGCACACACATACACAGACACACACACAGGTGTATATATATATATATATATATATATATATATATATATATTATCTAAAAAATAAAAGAAAAAAGAAAAGACAGGGTGGAATTGTTCATAATGGACTAGACACTCATAAAG
The DNA here is from genome assembly GCA_037576675.1 of Pangasius sanitwongsei. Classification (NCBI taxonomy): domain Eukaryota; kingdom Metazoa; phylum Chordata; class Actinopteri; order Siluriformes; family Pangasiidae; genus Pangasius; species Pangasius sanitwongsei. The sequence continues at coordinate 20,398,816 of CM075012.1, forward strand.
ACTAGTTTAACCACCCCCCAACAGACAACACACCTACCCTCACACACATACACACACACACACACAGTTTTATATATATATATATATATATATATATATATATATATATATATATATATATATATATATATATACATGTTCACACAAAGGTAGATGAGTTCAAGTAATGCATCAAGATCAGTAATCTTGCTTTAGACATCTTTGTAAGTTTGGCTAAATACAATTTCCTACATTCACAGGTTTGGCATACAGACTGAGGTGTAAATAACTTAAATAATACCAGTACATCTACACAAACAACCTTCACATGATCACTTTTCTTGGGTCGTTCATGTCTACAGGTGCCAATTCTGAACTCTACAGAAAGACATTGCTTGCATACATTTGCATATCGTTAATACTGAGGGGGACAAGCTGGATTTAAGGCAAGAAGACACACTGTATCTAATTAAAGCACTCTTTTAGGCCTGCTAAGATTCTCATTGTCACCTTAATAGCTGTATGTTCACACGTTATTAGTGAGTGTTTTGCAGCTCTCCTCCTCAGCGCCAGCATGCCCACTAACTAACCCTTGGCATAGCGAGCTCGCGCTCAAGCACCACACAGGTTCTACTGGGCTTTGAGGTGCTATGGCAGATCATTAAAATTACATGACGGGCTTAGCAGGTGGTATGCCTCTAAATTGACAGTAATTCTGATATTTCATGATGAGCTTTATTGAACTCCTCTGTTCAGTATGTGGTGTAACAATCGTTAAACAAAATGAACGACAAATTTAGCTGCTTAGGCATGGAGGAAAAGTTGTCCAACTTTATGCCATATCAGTGATGACACAAAAGCAGACAAATATTATCTGCATAATTTTTCTTATATAAGTAGAATCCACATTGATGCTCCATCGCACATGGATGATTGACAGACATTCATTGTCACCTCAGAAACTTGAATTACAATTTTTGCACAGAGGCACAATATACTTGTTTGATTTGTTTCATGCAACTGGCTGATCTATTTTCAATGAGTGCCTTTTGTGAGATGAAAACTCGGCAAGGATATGCTGGAGCGCTGCATCTTGGTTTGTGAAGTCTCAGCACGTTTCTTGTGAAGAGATAATTGTGTTTTGCAGGTCTTGCCTAAACAACCATGGAAATGAGGTAACCTTTCAGTGAAGCACATTAACACTGAGAGAAACCGCTGCATATTTTTGGCCATTTCAGCTACTGCAATATGCAATGTTTACTTTATTACCAAAAGCAATTAAAAAGATTCGTTTTGTTGGCCCTCCCTGCTTCTCTCAGTGTAAAACAAGAAAAGTCCTTGTTGCAGCGCTGTTGAATTGGCAAAGACAAATGATGTTCAGATGCTCTCTTTGATGAGTAACAGCCCTCTCAAATATCCTGCATTATACGTGCCATATAAAAGACCGTGACAGACCATGCTCAACCACGTTGTGAGCCCAAAGAGAGCTTTTGTGATAATCTCACATATCTTTGGGAACTTTGGGGGGATCAGAGGAGCTACGGAAGGAATCATGACCCTCCAAGATGGACAAGCTGTCTGTGCATGTGTAAATACACACACAAAGCATACAAACACACGGTATCACATCTATCAATGCTAATGAAGACAGCTCTTTCAGTGATCTCCAAAACAGCTGCTCCACAATGGCCCCTGTACAGTACTCATCTCCTGCCGGTGTGTGTGTGTGTGTGTATGTGAGTGCATGACCTCGCCACACATGGCTCTCGTCACCATAATGGCACTCAGATGAGTACTTCACAGGCAATCATAATCAGTTGCCAAGCAACTAGAGGGACCACTCTCCTGCTCACGCAAAAAGACCAATGTTGCTAAGATGACCATATAAGCTAATATCACCAATTCACAGCTACTATCTCTGGTGACGTGAATATATAATTTGCTCTAATATCTACGTCTTTCAAATACGACAGTATGAAATGCAGCCCATTCAGGTTTTGCACAATGCTTAATGGTAGAATATGACTCTCCTTTATGGGAAAGAATGAAAAGGCTCTGTCAGCACTGAACCATTGTCATTAAAGCTTGGGCTTCAGAGATAACATGGTTTAAACTCATGCCGGTACAGACAGCAGTGTTGAAAAAAGTGTTGAGTTACTATATTATGGAAAATGGGCCAGTTTTTTAGTACTGCTACTACTTAACCTGCTGTTGAAGTAACTGAACCCCTGTACCAGTGGAACAATATGTTGCATCTTTACTTGAAGGCAGTGTTTGATTTATATTCAATGAAGGCAATGACAGATTTATATTCCACTATGGTATGTTTCCATATAAACATCAAGTGAATACAGTCTGTACTTGAGACAGGTGTACCTAAAACCCTGTCAACTCAGTGTATGTGTTTAAATTTCCTATTCATTAAAATAAATGTTCATGCATTTGCTGTGCATGTCCAGAATTTCTTTTCCTTACATTACACTGCTTCAGTACCTGTCCAGTGGTGCTTAATGTAGTACTGAGATCAAAGTATTGGTGACATAAAGTATAGGGTGACAGCAAAAAAAACTAAACCAAACTAAATGAAAGGAGCCATCAACTGCTCTGCTCCTCCACCAGCTGTGTCTATGGACTGAGCAATAGGAATGGTTAGCGCTTAGCATGAGGAGTGCAGCTACCCCACTGATTAATAAGAACGCATGCACAAGTGGTAATGCAAAAAGGTGCAAACTTGAAACAAAGGCGCCATCACTTTAATTAAACCTGATAATCCTGAGCACTAATGGATTCACGGTCTATTAGGCATCCCCTTGATAGCACTAAGGACTTTTGGCAGTGTGAGAAAGAAGATGGTTGAGGGAGGTTTCATTTATGGAGCCTCCACAGAGAAGGTCAAATCAAGATCTTTAGGCTTGAAATTGAATGGCATACTTATGGAATGGATTGCAATGGAATTTTTTTTTTTGGTTCTGGGGAACTATTCACTTAACATGAATGTCATTCTTCACTGCCTCTTGTGCCTCTAAATACCAAAGGTTATCCCATCTTAACTGTGCTCAGAGATACTGGGGCTAACATCATGTTGACTGGTTTATGAACTAAAGTATTTAATCTCAAATGAGTCTCGGGATATGGTTAACAGAAGCTATAACTATTGCTGCTAATTTGAGAAAATAAAACATATCTTGTGTCTCTTGGACAGACAGCTATCTTGGAAAAAAGAAATTTCATGGAATTCCTGTGTGTTCTAAATATTTCCGATAATCCAGTTTAATCTAGCGTCTGAAAAGACATCCTGAGCTAATATCTTGATTATCTCTCACTGACGCTGGTGGGACATGACTGGATCACTGATGTTTAAAGGTGAATGTTTCACATATTTTGATCATTTCATTCAGATAGTATAGTAACTGTGATTGTGGAGCTCTGTACAAATCTGTACAAACTCTCAAAAATTTTAAATCTGCTCTCAATTAACCCTTTATTCAGTTATTTATTTCAAATTACAATCCCCTCTGAAAGTATTGGAATGGAAAGGCAATTTTGTTTGTACTATACACTGAGGACATTTGGGTTTGAGATCAAAGGATGAATATGAGACAATAGATCAGAATTTCAGCTTTCATTTCCATCTATTTACATATCAGATCTAGATGTGTTAAACAACTTAGAATATGGTACCTGTTGTTTGAATCCACCCAGTTTTCAAGTGATCAAAAAGATTGAAACATATGACTCATAGGTGTTTCTTGTTGCCCAGGTGTGCCCTGTTAGATTGACTGTTTAAACAGTTAATAGCTCTGAATGTCTACTCTTGGTTTGAGCCCTGGGTTTCACCTGTGAAGACTGAATTTGTTGTTAAAAAAAAAAAGATAAAAAGGGTGAAAGTACCACAATCCACCATTAGAAGAGGATTTCGAGAAAAGAAATTGGCCATACCACAAGATGCAAACCACTCATCGGCAGTAAGAATCAGAAGGGCAGATTGGAATTCACAAAGAAATACAGAGATGAGCCAGTTCTGGAAAAGTTCTGGAACCAAGATCAACCTCTACCAAAGTGAGGGAAAGGCCAAAGTGTGGAGAAAGAAATGATCTGCTCAGGATCCAAACCATGCAAGCTCATTGGTCAAGCACATTGGAGGTAGTGTCATGGCTTGGGCTTGCATGGCTGCTTCTGGAGCAGGCTCACTAAGCTTTATTGATGGTACAACTCATGATGGTAGCAAAATGAATTCAGAAGTCTACAAACACATCCTGTCTGCCAGTTCACAGAGAAATGCATCAAGCAGCAAGACAATGACCGAAACACACTGCCAACACAACAAAGGACTTCATCGGGGGACACAAGTGGAAGGTTTTAGACTGGCCAAGTCACCAAAACTTATGCCAACTGAGCAAGGGATATGCAACCAAATGTCAAGTGTTATTTACTTTAATGTACTTTAAGACTATCTGTTCTAATACTTTTGCTCACCTAAAAATTGGGTGGTCTTTCCACACCAAAGGTGCCATGTTCTAAGTTGGGTTTTGATCTCTTGAACCCAAATTTGATCTTTTGAACCCAAATGACTTCAGTGCATAGCAAAAAAAAAATAGAATTGGCCTTGCTGTTCAAATACATTCGGAGGGGAGTGTATATTATAAATAATTAAAGGGAACCTGTAGTTACAATAGTGAGGATCTTAAGCCTGGACCTGCCAATGCAGTCTGTGATTTAAACTGTTAAATGAGTTTAAAATGCCTGCATCAAACACTGTATGGGCCTTAAACTCTTTATAACATGACTGAGTAATTGTACTTAATCTGATACAGTCACAAACGTGTTATATATGTTAACCAAACTCAGTGGTGTGCTCTATGCAGTACAGGAGGTTTGAGTATTTTAAAGGTAAAACTAAAGCTGTTGGCCTATTGGCAACTAAAATGGTGGCCTGATATTATTAATGTCATGAATAAAAAATACAGTTCAGTGCAAAAAAGTGCACACCCTTAGAACAAAATTTAGAACACAAATATATATATATATATATATATATATATATAATTTATGCCAACAGTTCATTTAGTGTATTTGAATTCACAGATGTTCCTTCATTACCACAAATTTAAAAAGTGTTTGCATCTCCCTTTCTGAATGTGATATAAATATTCTCTAATAACATGCACACTCAGCCTTTCCCTTTATAACTGCCTCCTACATCTTTTCTTATTTTCTGGGCAGCTTTTTGGTCCTGCTAGTTGTCCATTCTTCTTGAAATGAAATATCTATTAAAAGTCTTGGCTAAAAGTTTTGGTCCTTTCAAACTATTTTCTTTTCTTCCTAGTGGATAAACGTAGAGGTACACTATCTTTTTTCCACCCAGAAACCATTGGGGTTCAAACTTTTGCTTTTGCCTGTATGCTGATAAAACATTTTATAACCTGGATACACTGAGATGATTTGGCTTAGTCACTCAGTTATAGGGGAGAACCTGTTGTAGATAGAGTAACAATATTTAGCGAATAGATCAACAATTTCTTGGACTGTGCCTTCAGTAACTGAGAAAAGCAATCATCCTCTGACACATGTTACTACCATCCAGCATTGAAAAGACAATGTGCAGACTCAGAACTCTCACCAGACAGTTGGCATGCTCATACTTCCTCTCCTTAACAGCACTGCTTTTCCAGGAGAGCTTACACCACCCTCGTACACCCTGCTCTTTTGGCTTCTTGAGGTTCAAGTGAGGTTCCCACAGTACTTAAGCACACTGTATTTCCAGACTCAAGAGAAATCTGAAATGCTCTGATGTGCTTCATCTAGCCTCCTACTCAGGCTCTGAATTGTGAAAAACTGGAGTAGCGTCTCTTTGCATTGCAGCTGAGGCCGCGCTACAAGGCATAAGAGCTTTCAAGGACATTTTCCATTTTTTAGTCTCCCTGATTATGTCGTTATTCTCAGAAAACCTACATATTTCTGCTAATGTGACTGTAGTTGGGGCATGTGAACAGTGCAATGGCTAGCTGTATTTTCACACACTGTTATCACCTATCAGTTTTTCTGCTCCACACTGTGATACATGTATCATTATAGCAGAGCTGCAGACAGGTGTAACCCAATGTGTGGGCAGAGTGAGCTACAACAATACCAAGGCATTAATCAGATCCATCTGTCTGTGGTCAGAATACAGTAAGCAATGTAGGTGGTCTTATATTGTACAGTAAAAGTCCATATAAAGCCTTTCTAACTTGGTGTATCCGGCAACGAAAAAACATTGAACACACACATACACACATGCTGCTCCATGCTACGACAATGAAACAGTGACAATGAAACACCATTTTCCGTGTCTTGTCTGCACAGCAATGTCACCATCATTTTCATGCACAGAAATCAACATGTGACTGTTTAATGTGATGAGAGCTCTGAGCTCTTATACTCCTGAGACCCTCCCTATCTGAGAAAGTGTCTACAAGGTGTTAAAAGATTTAAGGTTAAATCTGTTGTTCGAAGCCCCTCTCCATTTTCTTTCAATATATTAAACACATCCGTCTATTTTTCCCAAACACAAGCTGACAACCTCAGGCCTTGAAAAAAAGGTGTTCCTTGTTCAGCTGTACATGATTACAGTTATCAAAATGCTCTGCCACAATCTAACACCTATACTTCTAAAAACAGAGCGTAAACAGAGCAAAACTGTTAAAAAGTGAAACAAAACAATAACAAATAAACATATTCCGGGAGAGGTAGCAAAGATGGAAATGGAAAAGCCATCACATTCGGCTTACCTGTTGGAAAATGAGAAATATCAACCAATTAATAGCAAACCTTTTCATAGCATGAAACATTACATTAAATTTAGACCATTTTAAGAGTGCTTTTAGAGCTTTTTACAACCACATGAAAGCATGTAATGACATATTAATCAAACTTTATTTTGTAAGGAATAAAACACTTTGGAGCATACTCTTATAGGAATATAATCCCCAGCACAGTTATCACCCCGGAGTGGAGTATTTTCCTTATAACAGAGTATCCCAAAGTGTTTGACTCCTCTTATATCACTGTAATTTGCCAACAATAAAATAATTTTAATTTATTAACTTAAATTACATGTTATGCTTTTTAACAATTTATAGAAACGTTTAATGTTACGGAACGTCCACAAGACGAGTTAGTTCTTGTTATCACATAGCAGCTATAAACAGTCGTTCCCTCCCCAGCCTCACTTTTATGTCTCTCTCTTGAAATTAATAAGACAAGAAAAATATTTATCGTGTCATGTTTGCAAAAAACCAGAAAGCAGTCTCTAAGTCCTCTATCCTGAAGACTCTGCTATTGATGGAAATCTTACTGACTGTTACAAAGTGCAGACACCCCAAGACTTTCTCCATAAATGTCAAATAAACATTTCCTAACTGAAACTTATCAACCATTTTATGTTTTTCTTTGTTAAATAACAAAACATTTTTTTTTTAAATCCATTTATGTACTTGTGAATGAGCTGTTACTACAGAAGGGATACATTAGAAGGATATAGAGATGTATTAGAAGAAGTGCATTAATAGAAAGCTGTGATTTGAATTGCAGCCGGCACTACTGTCAGAGCTCGGCTCTTACAGAAAATGCATCTACACATTCTGACCAATCAGAATCAACAATTCAACAATGCTGTGGTATAAACATATATAAGATACTGTATTTGCATCAAATGATCAGTGAAAATACTGAACCCTGTACCCTGTACACCCTGTAGACTGTCATTTGTTATTTCACAACTAACAAGTTTGCTGTCAGGGGTCCCTACAAAAGAAAGATCAGTGTCAGTGAAATAGTAGCCTGCATGCTGTAGTGAGCGTTCTTGAGTATCCTACAGTTTCCACTGTAACGCTACAGAGAATAAATGAAGAAAAAACATTGGTGATCCTTTTTTTTTTGACAATAATGAACTTTTTAGTCATTACGTTGCTTTAATGCTTCTACTCTGAACTTGTTGTCTGTATAGCTTATAGACCACATTTTGATTAAACTGCAGCAAACAGCTCTCTTTCTAACTCATTAAATTTGTGATATTATATTTTATTGGCTTATATTTCATCCAGAGTTGATACCAGAGTAGATACTATCGATATTACCATGTGTGTAGTGCTGATAATAAAAGGCTAGCATATTGTCGCTGATGACTTTGACAGATAAGTTCACTTTCTTCAAACTCACCTACCATTGATTGCGTTATTCATTTTTTTCTTTAAGTGGTAAATTAAGCTTTAGCGCATTAATTGTGGTTGGCTAATGAATGATGTTGTAAGAGGTACTCCCTCTCTAACCATAAATTTAAACTTTGCATATGAATTTAGTCATGCAAATTGTTGGCAGTTTGATGTTGTGAAACCATGTCAAATTCTAATCTAGTTTTGTGAACTTGTGGTTTATGGAGGGGGAAAAAAATATTGCAGTCAGGTTAGCTCAGTGTAGCTTTATTTTAACGTGTTTTGTTGTTCAGACAAATACATTTCTAGCTTTGTTTCTTTCTGAAGTCACGTTCATGTGCCAAAAATCACAACCCACAATCCTCAAGGATTATCAAGGTTTTTCTATTTATTATTGAGTTCTTATTCTTATTAGGCAATTTGACTGGTCATTTTATTGAATGAGTTTAATCCCAACCTCAATCATTCAGAAAATAAGTAGGTCTATAAATAATGACAACTTATCTGTTCTGTGAGTGGAAAGTTCATGCACAGAAAAGCCTAGGGCTCTAATAAATAACCAGAATATTACTGTACACATTTCAATGCGCCTATTATTTAATGTTCATAAAATAAATCTGTACTGAGGAGGTCCATGGAATTTATGGTACAGTTAAAGGGCTCCTGTCTGCAAACGCTTTGAGAACCCCTGATCTAGACCTGTTTTGAAAGGTGTAAACAAATCATTGGCATGCTGGCAAATTAACCTGGAAGCAACAAATCGGCATCGAAACAGAGCCGTGAGTGCAGTGCTGAGGATCCTACAGTGGCTTCGGTTCGCTGTTTAAAGCAGCACCATGATTCACTTCACTCCCCAAAGTTAACGCTACACTTGGTGTCCTCACTCCCTCGATTAGCCTTCGACTTTCACTCTGACTTTGAGAAGGTGGCGAGCATCATCAGCTCGTTAGAAAACGAGACATAACGGTTACCTTCTGGTCGACGATGGAACACGCCATTTCCCGGACCTGCGCGAGGCTGAAGTCTCCGGAGTCGAGCAGCACGGGCTCGCGGCTCAAACCGATCTGCATGTGGAAGGAGACTCCGCGCGCGCCGGGCACGGGGCTCGGAGCACGGATCACCGGAGGAACACTCATGGGGAATCCGTGCAATGCAAAACGGGAAAGCGGTCGCGGCGGGATTAGTCAACTAATCACTCAGTGCGCTTCGTCAGGGCACTCTCTTTTCTAATGAACGCCCACCTGCCCGCGCGGGGAGCAAAACTTCCAGTCGCCCCAAATTCCTGCCGCTGTCATGAAGGTAAATGACGAAGGAAAAATAATAATAAACTGGAATACATTCAGAGGCACTGGAAAAAAAAGCGAAGAGTTATTTGGCCGTTGAGGGGCGATGATGATGATGATGATGATGGAGCCCTATAGACGTCAGATAGGCTTAATGTTGGGGTCTGATAGACACCGCCTCCCGGCTGTTCCGGTGATCAGAGAATCACTCAATTAGACAGATCTGCGTGTACAACACGGGTTTTGCGTTAAGAGTAATTCTAAGAACTAACATGCTGCGATCAAATGAGTGTGTGTGTGTGCCCCCTTTTCGCTGCCTGTGTCTTAGTTAAGTACACCTTCAGTCGCCTTTTTCAGGGTGTGCACAGTCCAAACCCAGCTCCAGAGCGAATATTCACCTCCTACTGCATCACAAAATCTGCTGTTTTACACACGAGGCCTGAGGCAGCTTATTTCAAGTGACATTACTGTTCTTTTCATGGGTTACATTATTTTAAATTCATTACAAAATATAATTTTGTAGTGTAGCAAGCACCCAAATGGTAATCATTACTATGGGAAGCAGGAAAGTGGGAACAGTAAGGCCTCATTTATACCTGGTCATTTAATGCATCTTGTATCTGAGATGTTACCTGATGAGATGTAACCGTTACAACACTGTTCAGTATAGGGAACTAAGCAAGAACGAATGAGGAGTACTGTATTAACACCTACAGTGAGAGGAAATAAGTATTCAGACACTTTTGTTGTTTTTTTAATATACAATCGTGGTGAGGATGAAGGAGCTTCCTAAAGTCTATAGAGCCACTGTAAACATGGACCGGTGCGCCATGCAAGATTTCTCAACACACCCTCAGATTAATGATAAGGAAGGTAAGAGCGAAGCCAGCAATCAGTCAAAAAGAGTTGCAGGACAACCTGAAAGCATCAGGAACAACAGTTACAGAGAAAATAAATAATGAACTGCACCACAATCATCACAAGCATCAAAAGAAGCACAGAGATGCATATCTAAATGCATTTAGACAAATCAGAACTCTTTTGGAACACTATACTCTGGTCAGACAAAAATAGAACTCTTTGGAAATAATTCAGCTTGTCATGTTTGGAAAAAAGAAGGGTTGCGTGAACAGAGTACCCACAGTGAAGTGTGGAGGTGGGAACATCATGATATGGTACTGCTGCTCAGAGCTCTCATGTCTGAGAGATCACATTCAAATCTGTTACAAAAGTTTCTTGGTGCAATTACAAATACATATTAGGTATGCCGTGACTATCCAACCCCCATAAAAGTCATCAGATTTGCCTGAATTACAAATGACACTTAGATTGTTCCAGTCAGTATTTTTATTGCAAACCAACATGCTCTTAAAGTAAATGTTCAAAGTTAAAATTCATTACTTGTCAGCAGATCTTTAAAAATATATTAAAAATGCTGCGTGAATAAGTATTCAACCCCTTCAGACTGGTACTTGGTAGAGCCACCTTTCGCCACTATAACAGCTTTACATCTGTTGTGGTAAGTTCCTACCAGCTTTGCATACTGTTTGGGAGTGATTTTCACCCATTCTTCCTGACAGATTTGTGCCAGGTTCTTCAGGTTGGTTGGATGTTGTTTGTTGATTGCAATTTTCAAATAGTGCCACAGATTGTCAATAAGATCTTTGACAGCCACTGTACAACGTCCACCTTTTTTGTTTGAAACCACTCCTGTGTTGCTTTGGCCTTGTGTTTGGGACCGCTGTCCTGCTGAAAGGTGACGTTTCTCCCAAGCGTTTCTTTATTTTTTTTTAGCCAACTGAATCAGGTTCTCGTCTAACATCCTGTATTTTGCACCATCCATTCTCCCTTCAATTTAGACAAGAATCCCAGGTTCTGAGGATAAAAAGAATCCCCAGAGCATGATGCTGCCACCACCATATATCACTGTAGGGATGGTGTTAACTGAGGCATGGCCTTATACCACACACATACATACACACACACATAGTGCTTTGAAACTTGTCTCAAACAAGTATCTCAATCTTGGTCTCATCACACCAAATCCACATCTTCACTGGATCACTCATGTGCTTTCATGTGGCTCTTCTTGAGCAATGCTTTATTTCTACCCACCCTGCCAATACAGTCCTCAATTATGCAGAGCTCTTGAAATGGTTGTCTAATGCACCTTCACTCCACTCTCAGCCACTATGCTCTGTAACTCCTTCAGAGTGACTGTTGGCCTCACTGTGGCTTTCCTCACCAGTCTCTGCCTTGTTTTTGAGTTTTGAGGGAAGGCCTTGTGTAGATGGTTCTTTGGTGGTGTGATGCAGCTTCCACTTGCTCACTGTTGATCCAACAGTGCTTACTAAGATACACAACCTCTTATAATTTCTGTATTTCTAATTTCCAATTCCTAAGTTATGAAATTCTATTACTTTATTTTTATCTTCCATGGAATGCTTCTTAGTGTTCGGTTTCACTCCTTTCCCTCAGACTGACAGTAGGGCTGACAGGAGGATTGCCGAGGTTGCATTTTTTTACACCAGATTAGGCTAATTTTGAAACAACAAATCAGAAATGTGTGTACACCACTGTGAACTTGTTCCTAACGCAAAGACTTACAGTAGGCTCCATCCACATGTATATGGATGATTTTGATATTGTTTCAACCTTCCATTTTCAAAAAATTTCCAGTCCACACAAACTGAAATTTTGAAAAATAAATAAATAAATAAATCCATCTACAGGAACATGCAAAAATGATTTGAAATCCCTCATGTGAGCATGCTTATTATGAGTAGTCTTAAGGAACAATATACAAGTAAGAATTTCATTATACGTTGGTGCACGTGACAATAAAGTGACTTGAATTGCATAAACTTATGTTAAATGACTCAAGAATAACATTAAGAGCATGCAAATTGAACAGTCTGAAAAGTAGAAATGCAGAAAAACCACCAACATTGTCAAAAGCTCATTCATTCATTCATTCATCTTTTGTAACTGTTTTGTCCCAGTCAAGGTCGTGGTTGGCCAAAAGTTGTAAAAAGAAAAAAGACAAACACAAGGATTCCTATGTGTTGCCTGTTGATGAGGTGGAACTACTGCTTGTTACACTTTTTCAGTACAGTATTTCAGTAGTTTTGCAGTACAGCACATATCTTATTCAGATGCCTCCACATGATGGTGTAATAAAAAGCAAAATTAAATTTAAAAAAATAAATAAATTACAAAACACAAAGTAACAACTGATCAGTACCCACAATAAATGGAGTCCTAACATATTTATAGCACACATAAAACTGCAACAGACATTGCACCTTGGCACTATGACATCAGCATTTTCAGAAGCATGTTTTTTTTCAGTCTACACAAAAACATTTAAAAAGAAGTTATAAAATTCCACCTTGGAGGGTGGTTTTGAAAAGCTTTCTTTTTAGTGACCACAACACCATTTCCTTTGGATGGGAGGTCAAAACACAGAGAAAAAAGATGTTTTTAGGTGTTTACGTGTGAATGGGGCCTTTAAAAATAATAAGCAGAAGAAAAATGTGACTCCCTTTTCCACTGCCTGAACTGTTGGGCTAGTTCCTTGTCTTTTTGTGCAGTTTTAGCAATGTACAGTCTTGGGCAGAATATTAATGTTTATTTAGCCATGTTTAATGTTGTTACATTCTAATGCACAGCTTTTATTGTATTATATGCTGCTAAGAATCCAAATGGATCACACAAACATGGTCATTATTAAGTTTCAGTTATTGTACTTTTATAATATTAAATGCATTAAGTGCATTAAATTACACACTGAATCAAAAAATGTGCAATGTTTGACATTTTTATGATATTTTCATGTGCTTTAATATTTTATATCATGTTCTACTACAGTCGCAATCTATCTTTCTCACAAGCCACAGGATGGATGGATGGATGGATGGATAGATAGATAGTAGACAAAAATATACAGACACCTGACTATCACACCCATATGTGGGTCTTCCCCAGACTGAGGCCACAGAGTCTGAAGCACACAAGTCTTTGTATGCTGTAGCATTAAGACTTCCCTTCACTGGATCTAAAGGGCCCAAACCTGTTTCAGCATGATAATGCCCCTGTGCACAAAGCGAGGTCCATTAGGATATGGTTTGACAAGGATGGAGTGGAAGAACTCGAGTGGCCTTCATAGAGCCCTGACCTTAATCCCTTTGGGATCCCCAAAATTTTGGGATGAATTTGAACACTAACTGCACCCCAAGCCATCTCACTAAAACATCAGTGCCTGACCTCACTAATGCTCTGAATGGGCAAATCCCCAAAGCCACATTCCAAAATGTAGTGGAAAGCCTTCCCAGAAGAGTAGAGGTTATTATAACAGCAAATGGGAAGAAAGTCTGGAATGGGATGTGCCACAAGCACTTATGGGTGTGGTCAGGTGTCCACATACTTTTGGCCATATAGTGTAGATCTATAGATAGATAGCTAAATAGATAGTTCAGTGTACTTTATTGATCCCCAAGGGTACATTTGGGTATTTTATGTTGAAGTTTGGTTCTATGGATGGCTAGTGTATAGTGTGACCAATCTTCAATAGTTTGTAGTGTATCTAGTTGTTAGTAACATAGGTACCAGCACACTCAATACTTCAGAAACAAATTCCTATATTTAGGACGACAGTGGCCTCACCTGTCTTTTTTAGCGACCATTTCCATCTTCTGTACTTTACAATAAATATCACTGTAACCCTGAGAATGCAGTACCTTCCTTAATCAAGATGCAGTTAAACAAAATTGAAAACTTCAGTGGCACAGAATTAAATAATATTAATATTAATAGTAGGGTGGGGCAGCGAGTACTGTTGCTGCCTTGCAACTCAAAGGTCTGGGGTTCAATCTTGAGCCAAGTTACTGTCTGTGCAGAGTTTTGCATTTTGTTCCTGTGTCTGTATGGGATTTCTCCAGGTTCTCTGGTTTCCTAGTTGTGAATGTGTGTGTTCATGTTGCCTTGCAATGGCCTGGCATCCTATTCAGGGTGCATCCCGGCCTCACACTCTGGATCCACCGTGACCCTGACCAGGATAAAGTAGTTACTAAAAATGATTGAATATTAATAGTTGATAAGTTGCTGTGCTCTTACTTCATTACGCTGATTTAATCAAGAAGAATTGTTTGATGAGGCCTTTTTTATCTTTCCTTTTGTTTGTGTCTTATTTCAATGTATATGTATATCATCAACTAAAATTGCTCCTCTGCAATTCAAGCATATTATGTACACCTGTGCATGATAACAAAAACACTGATGAAAATTAATTTTTTTTAAAAATAGCAGGAAGAAATCTGGTTCGCTTTGAATAATTTTATTCTTGGGCACCACTTTTTATCCTCTGTGTGCCATTCTTAAAAAAAATCTCTATTTTGTGTTATTTCTTATTCTTTGAAGTTGCTTTCCTCTGAATTCTCGTCCTTTTCAGATCGATTCAGACACTGCATGCTTCTCTTTGTTTGTGAAATAAGGGGATAAGAATCGACTGCAGTACAGCATTTAGCCGCAGTGGCATAAACAAGCATATTTTGTTTCCACTGCAGGTGACTAACCTTTGTGATGACTTGCACGTCCTGTCACGTTTTGATGCATCAAAGTCTTCTTAATGACGTGCAATTTCTGGCTTGACAAAGACAGCTAAAATTATTCCACTCATAAGACCGTAAAAATAACCTTTAAATCAATCCAAATTACCAAAGACGAGAAGTCAAAAGATTATCCGTGCATGTCACACAGAAAAGAAAGACGAAAATGAAGCACTGGCACTGGCATGTGCCAAAGCACCCCTTTGATGGATAATAAGGTTTCTCCGTTGTTAGGAGTTATTACGGGTCAGGACCCCTGGTGCATGTCATGATGACTTCTAATTGCAATTTACGATATAAGTGGGAGAGAGTTTTGGTAACTGGTCGAAATGGAAAAGGAATGATTAGAGACTTGTCAGAAATGACAATTTTCAGTTAAGCAGACCTTTCCTTTATTTCTGTCTCCCTCACTCTCTCTTTCTCTTTTTCTTTCTCTCCCTTTCTATCTCCTTCTTTGTCTCTCTCTCTCTCTCTCTCTCTCCCTCTCTCCTTGCCTTTCTGTCTTTATCTGCATTTTCATCTGTGTTAGGGTCTCTCACACAGCAATTAACTCAGCTCCAAGCCAAATCTTGCCACAGTTCTGATTGACAGGGCGAACATCTACATTCATAATGATTGAGACAGAAGCAATTGGCCCTTCGCTGTTTTTTTCTCTCTGTGATTTGGACAGACACTGTAGTAGCACTTTAGGCTGTGTGGTGTTGTTTTGGTTGTTTGCTTGGATTTGCTAATGAAGAAGTGCACCTTGTATGCCTTCATTATACATCATAGCTGTAGTCTGGTTAATATATATTACTAAAAAAGCACTCTGTTTCTGAAGTGATTTTACTGCACAACTGCGTCTAATTACAAATACCAAGTAGCCAGCATAATTATTATTAGGGGTCAATAGGGTGCTGGATCCCTATTGTTTCATGTAGTATTGTTCGTGTTCTTCTTCTTATTATTATTCTATGCTGGAACTCTATGGCAGCCCAGAGGACCATATGCTAAAATGTTGTGAAATTTTACACACTGATTGGGCAATAGTCCAATAGCCAATAGTCATTTCACCAATTTTTCACTCCACTCCTCAATGCCTCTTGCACCACCACTGGGTCAAATGTTTGAACCATTTGACATAGGAGCTAAGTTTTTTTCCACATTAAACTTTTTCTACATTAATCATTAATCCTTGGCTCATGCAGGACCCCATCTCCACCACATTGGTTTTTCTACCATTTTGAGTTTTTTATAAAACCTTTAAAAGGTTTTACAGCCCACAATTTTTGTCCAATCTTCACCAAATTTGGCTGAGATGATCTTGAGACTAATCTCCACAAAAATCATCAGAAGGCCTTTTGATATTGAAAAGCATTCATCTGTAACACACAAACGAATTTGACATCAAAGCCACCAAATAGGAAGTGAGGCCATATCTCAACAACAACTTGATGGATGGACATGAAACTTAAGAATACTTATTGGGACGACAACCGGGCTGCTTCAATCACTGTGAAACTCTTCGATTACTCCCATGTCAAGCATAGCCTTGAGTTCATCCTAAACCACATTTTTTGTGTTCGGGTAACTGGAACGGGTGGCAGCATACAACCACACCTGGAGGAGTCTCAATGTGGTGGTCTGTATGGCTGGGTAGAGGCAAAAACACATCTCAAAATTCCCCTTGTAACCTGGCAACCTGTGCTCTCTAGGATGGTGAGAGGTGGTCTCCACAAGGCCCAGGGTGAATTGGGCCACATTTTTTTAGACTTACCCCAGTCCCAGCTCCTCCCTCTCTATGGGACCACCATCACCAGAGCCACACGAATCACCTCCCTCCATGGTTTCAGGAGAATGAGGTGATATATTTCGACCTCACAGACGACTTCTCCGACTTGTCGTGTGACCTCAAAGTCACTTTCTGAGTAAGTTGGAGCTCAATGTGGGTAGTAAAACAAGTACCTTATCTGCTGATGCAAATTTCCATAGTCGAGGGCCCCATCAAGACTGTCGTTCTTGGGCCTGATGCAAATTCTCCTGTGTTAGGTGACTTAAGGTGTGGAGTTTCTGAATTTCATTTTTACTGTTAGAAGGGCCCTCCAATGCTTGTGCCCGTACAATAATTTGAATAGGGAAAACCCCATGAAGGCTTGCAGGACCTCTTGTACTACAAATAACAGGAGTTTGAGCACTTATCTCAATTTCGGGCATCCTTGTGAATTTCCAAATCATTAATTTTTTGTGTCTGATTAAACCACTCCACAGGCCATCTCTTTGCAGATGGTAAGCACTGATTCGAATCGATTTAATCCCTAATAATTCGTAAAGCTTGAGTAGTGTTCATGACATAAACATAGTTTCCTGGTCAGTCAAAATCTCTTTCGGGATCCCAACTTGGAGATAACAGTGTGCCTCCGCAACACTGCCTGCTGCCTGATATCTTGTTGCTTAATCCACCAGGGCTAACACAAAGCGATATCTCCGTGTGCACCTTTCTAATGGCCAGAGGTACTGCACCACCTGCGAACATCGCCGCGAATACCCGACCAATAAAAACAAGCCGTTAGATGGTTTAGGGTTTTATCCTGCCCCAAATTCCCAGTCATGGGAATGGGGGAATCCCTGCAAAGAGTGGAAAAAAGGCAAAGCCTTCCTGTCGGGAGTCAACTGACAAATTGCTCCAGTACTACCAGCTTGATGATCTGTTCCACGCCCACTCCTCTCCCATCAACCATGAGCGACAGGAGTTCTTCAGCTGCTGCGCATAAGCAAAGGGGCAACTGGCCTCAGGGAGCTGCAGGACCACCTTCCTGATGCTGGAATACTCCAGCTGTGTCCACGGTGGCAGCTGCTGGGCGCTGCCACACTATGTTTTTGCTATTTACCCTTGATCCAATTTACTCTCGAATAAATTCATAATTCTGGTGTCATCTGATTTCTAACATGATGTCAAGTCATGTCAATGCAAAAATTTTCCATCCACCATTTCTACGCAGCAAACTCGGCAGGCATCTCAAGAACGATGGCAGAATGAGACATCTCGTTTCGTCTCACTTGACCACTAGGTGGTGCTATAATAAGAAATACTTATTGACTTGTAAAGGTTGCTTTACAAGTCAATTCAACAGAAAAATAATATGCTCATAGCAGCACCATATTATCACAGTACTTTGGATTGACAGTGCAGCCATGCCCTCACAATCCACATGTGTGCACTGGCATTGTGTTGTGAAACCCCAGAGCTACACAAAGCATCATACTGAGTGAATACAGGTTCACCATAGCTATATAAGGCTGCTTAGACCACAGAGAAGTGAAGCAGTGTGAATCCTCGTTCTCAATACTACAGTTCCCATAATGACCTGGAATACTGGCAGGCATCAAGACGCATCATGTGGCCAGAATTATTAGTATAATCATTATAATCATTAGTATTGTTTCAGTGAGCAGCCAAGATAATATAAACTGATGATGTGGGCAGATCAAGATGATATAGGCTCTGACTGATGAACGCACAACTCTAGCAAAGTGGCATACACTGTTTATTTCACTTTATTGGAAAGAGAAGGGTGAGATGAAGATATGTCATACTTTTGGTTCATTTGGTGTTTGGTTTGGTTTCACACTGCACATAAAAAAAACAAAACACACAAAAAAAAACAAACATCATAATACGTCAGAAATACATCAACGGAAAAATCTAAACAAACTTTTGGCAAGTGTAGCTCAGTTTAGCAGCTGGCATCTACAAAAAATGCCCGTAAATACAAAATACATGACATGTTTGGTTTACTTCCTGCAGTTGAGTCAATTCAGTGCTGAACTGCATTCTCACTGCAACAGCACCACACTCAAGTTCACTTGGTGCTAGAATTAGACTACCTTGCATAGATGCTCTCAGACTGGTTATTTTCATCCGGATCAGAGTGTGATTGTTGTGTTCTCATCTGCCTAAATTAATTACACTGAGGGGGAAAATGCACCAGGGTTTGATTCAAATGGACTAAACACTGCATGCATGAAAGCACCCTAAGTAGTCCAAAAGTAGTCAAGCAGGTTTAACAGTAGTGCTCATTTCTAAAATATAGTTTAATATTGTTTACACCACCAACAACTGAAAAGTAATTGACATGTTATATGTATTTTGTCATTCAGGCACATTAACCTGAGGCTACGTTATCATCATCTTGACTCTTTGATGTCCTATGATCGTCTTGTTGCTATTACACAACAGCACCCATCTTGTATGTAGCCCTCAGCTTCCAGCATAACCAGCCTATCTCTGTAATGTGATGCTAATATATGATTTGGCGTCTGTGACATACACAGCACACAGTCATCTCAAAGTGGGTGCATCAAAGGCAAACGAGCATGTCTGATACTCGGCCAGAGCTGTACAAGGGCTGCTTATCAATCTTTCATGTGTCTATTCAGCCAGTATACCTCCTCCACATGCCCATTCTCTCATCCATTTACACCCCACTTTGTTTATATGTATGCCAGTCTTATCTAAAGACTTATCTAAATTAATCAAAGCTAAAAAAGCTAATCTGAGGGTGGAACTGAGGGATAAGGGATGAAGATTGAATTTGGTGTCTGGTGTCCTCAGGAATGATAATGATAATAATAAGAAGAAGAAGAAGAAGAAGAAGAAGATAGCCTTTATTGTCACATTACAGCACAGAGAAATTATTTTCTTTGCATATCCAACTAGACTCAAAGCTCAGGGCCAGCCACAATATAGCATGCATGGAGCACAAAGGGTTAAGAATCTTGCTTAAAAGACCAACACTGGCAGCTTGGTGATACTGGGGATTAAACACATGGAGTAATGAGTAGTCCACAGCCTTAACCACTGACTTACCACTGTCCCTTTTTTTTGATATATAAGTACAACATATGGCCCCAAATAACCCATTTCATGTGATATGGCGATATGGATATTAACCCTTAAAAGTATGTGATGGTTCTGGTGCCATGACTGATCATGCCTTATATTTTGCTTAATAATTTAGAAATTATTTGGCATAGACACTTTCTGTAAACTGCATTAAAGCATAAAGCTGGTCATTCAGGGCCAGGCTTGTGAGCTTCATAGACCTATCTGTGCTAATAAAAACAAATAAAACACCACATATCCATTTGAAATGAGGCTTTTTTAAAAACCTGGTAACAAAAATGGGCAAAAATAGGCATAGATCTCTGAACGTAATTGGTAATTTATAGCTGGTAAAATATACATTTTGAAAGTGCCTTATAAAAAATGCCTTATTTGATATATCAAGGCATAGAGCAAAATGCAGGCCTTGCTTGGAACAGATCCGCTTTGTCCGCTTGTGTTTATGATACAATGGTTGTGCTTTGGCACAGCTTGCAGTCCCCATGGTGAAAACACACTTTCTGCAATGACACCTCTGAAGACTGCACAAAAAAGGTCCTGTTTATAATGCCATAGTTTGCTGGGTGAAATTCAAATAACAATGGGATGCATATATACTGCCTGCTATAATGCCAGTCCCCTGATTGGAGTGTGAAGTAAAGTGTTTTGGGTAGGGCCTGACAACATTCAGTCTGTGCTTCGGTCCAATGCTCAGCTGCACTGCTGGGGAAAAAAAGGGAAAAACAAACCGCTCTGGTGGGATACACAAATAAATCTCTGACCTTGTTTTTGTATCACCAAAGTGATGTTTTCCCTGGTGTGCTTTGCCATGAAAATAAAGTGCTCATGAGAGCATTATTAAGCGTGTAAATGCGTTTTGTTAATTGACTGACTATATAGGATTGAAGCCAGAAAATAAACGTTGTACGAATTTTAACAGAGGATTCACAGACAAAACTCATATCTGGTTAGTGCTAATAATGTTCACATGTCTGGTGCTTATATCTGGTGAAGATAATGCTTTTAAAAATAACTGAATTGTATGAATTACACAACTGAAAAAAGGTACAGTGCTGTGCAAAAGTCTTAGGCACCCTATTTTTTTAGTACAAACTTTGTTGTAGATTTTTATTGTATGACTTCTTTATTATTGATTCAGTACAGAAACATTTTAGATTTCCAAACATTAGTTTTCCAGCAAAAAATTAAAGGTTACAGAAAAATGTTTGTATGTCAGTAAAGAGAGCAGCATATTACGTAAGAGACCACTTTTCAGACAAAAAACATCATGAAGAAGCAAGTGTGACAGTCAAAGTCCCCAGAAGAACTGTGGCTGCTTCTGCAAGATGCTCAGTAACACTTACAGCTCATTTCCTTATAAAACTGCACACATT
>CM075012.1:20420230-20441440 GCA_037576675.1 Pangasius sanitwongsei
TTCATTATTTTTGAAGGCATCTTTGCTCTACAGCATTTCTTTGCATGTGCCTAAGACTTTTGCACAGTGCTGTATATTTAGTATACATACTGTTCAAGTGATGACAATAGTACAGCTTTACTTAGCAAAGTGCTGGAAATACATGTTTTAATATGATGTTATATATGTATTAATCTCAGGACACACTGATACACCTTTATTTCTATATAGTCAGACATAACTGGATTAGATGTCCTAAAGATTAAAAACATAATTTACAATTTCTAACAAATCAGCAAACACGTGCTGTATTGTTTTTGTCTCATTATAGCTTGAGGGTGTGTTTGTTTGGGAGGAGGGTGTGTGTGTGTGTGTGTGTGTGTGTGTGTTGTGTTGTGTTATGTTGTATGCTTTCTCAGTCACATGTATGCCCCTGCTGGAACACTTAATTTATGACTCTGGGAATTCATTGATGAAATCTTGGTAACACTAAATAAATTTAACCCACACATAAGGCCATAGAGCCCTCCACAGCTCAGCCTTGAAATTGCATTCACAAAGACGCAGTGGCAAGGTGAAATTTACACCATCCCTCCAAAGAATAAATAGCAATTTTATTTCAAAACCAACTGTTCTGTGGATATTTATAATTGGAAAGGATGCAGTATACAATACATATATATTATATATGTGTGTGTGTGTGTGTAATAGTCGATGTAGTAGAAGTACATTATGAATATAATTTCAGTGTTCATATTATTTTAGTTTTTATATTTTGTGTATGTGTCTAAGCAAAAAAATACAGTCAAATATCTGAATTTAATTCTCAGTTGATTTCATTAATTTCAACATATGTGTTTACAGAACCAATCCACATTAGAAAATATTGTCATACCTTATTTTGGCCAGGATATTAACCAACGAACATTATGTTTGCACTTCACAGCTCACTCCTGTCATGCTGCAACATTGCTGCAGCAGAACATAAACAGACAACAGCATTACACCACCATCAAACAGAGGAAAATGCCCACATGCCCACTATTATTTTTGATACTTAACTGGGAAATTGAATACCAAACATCAGACAACATATTGCAACACTGCCAGGGGCGGCCCGGTGCAGCCCAAATAACAAACAACAAAGTGCACCTTTAATTATTTTGTGTCTCCCAATAACAACTTTAATTGGCTCACCAAGGCAGGCAGGGCCCATCGAGGCAGAAGCACACGCTCAGTGGGGACTTTAAGGCAACTCGTTGCGTCCCCTAATGGCTCCTCTTCCCGGTTCTGTAGCTGCGGCCTGCTAATGATTCAGTTGTCACCACTCTCGTTATCGTGGGGCCGACCCCAGCAGGGACGAGGCTTAATTGGCGATGGGGTGTGGCTCGAATTAGACTTGATGGCGGTCACTGTTGCATGGATGAGCAGACTTGATAATAGACTCCCAGGAGACAGTATTAATCTACAGTTTCAAACCTGTAAATTGAACACTCGCACTCAGAAAGGCCTCTCAGGGAGCATGCACTCTTTGAGAGTTGTTTGTGTAAGAAATGAGGAAATGACATCTCTGTTTGCTTCAGGAAGCCTACACAAACCAGTCAGGTGAAGGGTTTTAACCTGAGAAGGAGTCACAGCAACTTCTCTAATGCCATAGCATTGTGCAAGAAACAACTAAGCTGACACGGGAAGTATAATAATTAGTATTAGAAAAATACATGTAGAGAAGTCCATTAAATTAGTCCATTTAGAGATAACTTGATTCAAGATCAAAGACAATGATAGCCAATTTCTGTCCTTTACACTGTATAACGTAATGCATGTCAGCATAATAGTTTAATAATTTAACTGAAACATGGCTAGATAAGGTCACATTTTCAAACGTTAGTGTGCAAGAAATCTCACTAGCCTTGCATAGAATTAATATCATGCAATTAAGATAGAAGAGAAGATTTAGCTGCAAAGCCTATCATCCAGTAGCCATTTTGGCAGATCTTGTCATGGCGATTGGAAATGTGTGGACATGACTGTCAAGATGCACAAGCAATTAATTTGGTGCACAGTAGCCGTAGGCTAGCAAATAAGCAACATGTTTTCTGTCATATTAAAAAAAGGAATACAGAGTGAGTTTGGTAACATCAATTTTTGATTTATATTGGATACAATTTTAGGATTTTAGGATATTTCAACACAGACACAAAATGATATACAAATTTCGCACATATAGGCTAGAACTTATTTAATTTTAGCTTTATTATGTATATGTTTTTAAGATACATCTTGCTTTATGATGCATCGGGATCAAACATGTTTTTCCGTGAGACTGGGTTGGCAATGTACCTTTATTTTCATTCTCTATGATAGGAAGTGAATACACTGCAATGACAAATGGTAATGTGGAATATTATGAGGCCTAATTATACACACTGAAGTAGAATTGAAACATAGTCACAAAGGCTTCTGCACATTTTCATTTGATGTTAGAGTAATAGCAAGTAGGAGCATAATTTGGTGATATCCAGGTTCTATTCACTTTCCAAAGTCTTTGCTTATATTGTATTATTTGAGATCAGAGAAAGAAACAGGCCAGGCACTCTTATTATTTTTAAAGGATTAATCAGACAGCATATCTTGTGTAAATATGTTCCACTCTGTTTTGCAGACGCTGGCCATTTGATGATAGACCTACACATCTCATAATTGGGTTCATAGTAAACATTCTCAGAACATTTCCCAGAGACCAATTTATTGGATTTGACTTTCAGTGATGACATAAAGTCTTTTTGAGCCACTTTCATTTTCCTTTATAGACTGGCAACACACATACAGCACATGTGAACAGCTGTCCTATCCACTCTGTCATGTTGCTATTAACACAGGACAATGTTGAGGCCAAGTTCCTAAATCTGGGCTAAAATTAGCATCTTTGTTTTAGGTTTTAACATCTTAATCTCGAGATACACACTGCATTAGAAAACTGCTATTCTTGTTCAGCAGCTCTTTCAAACTTTGATGTCAAGATTTGGCTACCACTTTTGTGGAGCCCCAAAGCAACCAGGACCTGTGCTTTAGTGTTGGAGCTGTGATCAAAAGACAACACTCAGTACACTCAGCTCGGCTCTCTGAAACTGCAACGAGGAGCACAGCTGCACAGCGTCCATCATGTATGCTCCGCTCTGAAGCCAATTAACATGTGAGGAAATAGAATGAGAAGGGACTATCGCATGGGGGGGGCATTAGTGAAAGCCTGGGGCTCTGTGCGGCCTGCAATTCATTACAAGCTAAAGATCTGATTGACAAGAGTGAGTAAATCTCAGCAAAGACAGAGCGTAGCATTTTCCAAAGAAAAATGTGACCTTTTTATTTCTCAGTACCCAAATACCCAAATAAAAGAGCAATCTGATGAGAGATAGACGCACTCCAAATGTTTGTTTTATACCAAAAAGCGATTCATTATGGATTGATGTTGCAGGTTGTTCTGTGTTTCCTTGTGTTCTCTTGTCTTTGGCATTTGAATTTCAGCAGCTAAGCAGTGTTAAAGCTGCTGCCATCCTAGAGTGTAACAACAATGGTATTATCCACACTCACACACGCACACACACATAGCCATCTGCCGTGTCTGTCAGAGGAACTGACAGTCTTACCAAATATCACAGAAGCTGCTGTGTGATGTCACACAAGAAACAGCTTCCAAAGCAATCTTCCATTGCTCCCACTTCAGAGGTAGCATGCTCAGTATGTTTAACTGAGCAGTGCTTATACCGCTCTCTTACGTGAGACTTTTATAAACCTCTGCACAGTTGTTATGCTATAGCTGAATTTTCACAATGTGAACATTCTTGTGAATATATACTGCATTTGACACCAAAACATTTGATCTCTCCTGACTCTCAACACTCTCTGTGCCAATTAAAACACTGGCAGATTTCAACAAAGCACAGCGTATATGCATGACACTTCTGCCTATCACAATGTTCTGCTCGCTACACCCAGATTTGTCCCAAACACTCATTGAAGAGTGAATATTCCAGCGCCATTTTAGCCTAATTCCCTTTGACCCCCTTCTCCATCTCCTCGCTTCATCTCCCAAACCAGTACACCAGAGCTCCTGGCACATACAGTATATAATATGTAGCTAGTTAATTGCAAATCATCTGTGATGTACACGGCTGCTTCACTAATTGCCACTGGAAGCTGTGCTCATTAGCTCATCTCATCTGGCTCAGTACACAAGCTAAACAACCTGCAAACGATCCAGCAATTACTGTTATTTTACCACTCCAAGACCAAGCGCGCATGAAAATAGCCGTGGTAAAGAACAAAAGACATTTGGCTGCAAAATATCTAAAAATGCTCCACCATGAGAAGAGGCTCATTAAGCAACATTTGTGTGTGTGGTTTTTTCTCCCCCATAAAACTACACAGCAGGGCACTCCAAAAAGGACTCGTCGAGGCTTTCTTAAGGGGAGCAGCACGCCCTCAGATCATTTATTGACCAAACTGAGTTTCCTTGTTTACCAATAAAGTGGTGCTACATTGACAACGTGTTTGTAACATACATATCACACGCAATGGCCCACTTCTCAGCAGAAGCATATATGTACAGCTGTGCGTGTGCGTGTGTGTGTAAGTGAGAAAAAGAGGCATCATGTTTTTCATTTACATTAAGCATGTTTTCTGTCATGTTCTCACATAAGCACTCACTGTCACACATGCATGCTTTAGCAGATTCTTCCAGATGCCCATGAATTTATTCATTTATACAAAAACACATGCCCTGTCTTGTATGAATGAATAATTATAAGCAGAAGCAAGACAGTCACCCAGAGCTCTGACAGGTAATCAGCTTCCATACAGTTATTAGAATCTCACAGAACCATGTTCCTGATGTTATTCATGAAAAAACTTGCATAACGGACGTTAGCAGTAGCTAGCTCACGGCTAAAAACAAACATCTAAAGATTCTTCTCCCTCCCTTCATGAACACTGTCTGTCTAAGGAAACATGAAAGAAATACAGATGTTTTTCTGAGAGCATCTAGTTTATTGATAGTTATTGAATGAGAAGATTTTAAGACAAGTGTTTGAAAAAAAAAAATCATACAACGCAGCTAACGATGCTAATGTTAGTAGAAGTCTAGTAGTGGCTGATCAAGTTAATTGGTTCCGTTCTTTTTTAGTACGTGCATTAGCACGTTTCGGTGAAGTATTGCTGAGAAATATGCCTTAATGTTATTTGCATTTGTGTAGCTGCTCTACTGATATGAAAGTTAACATTGCAATGTTGCTTACAACCTATTATAGGCGTTGCTGTGTAAGAACATTATTTCAGAATTTCAATGAATTCAGCACTCAAAACATACTGGAGTGTAAGTCCAATTTCACAAGTGTATAGGCAAAATTTGCTAACAGTCAATTAAAAAGCTGTGAGCAGGGTATTAAGGATTGTTGTGATCCACAATTTTCTTTCAAAGACTTTCTGGGAAGGATTTTTAGTGTTTGCATGTACATGCATGTAGAGCACATCACCTCTCTTTCTACGCAATGTGCAATGTAATGTTAGCTGGCATGGTACAGTAGTCTGAGGTCTAACGGGTTGTTTTTTTTTTTTTAATTTGTTCACGATGGTTCCAATGGAACAATGTGAAACAAACAGCAGAATGACCACAGATTTTGGTGGGGAAGGACAACATTAACAACAACATAGCTTCCAATAAAAATTAGTTTGAAAGGCCATCACACTTGACTTACAGTATAGGCTACTATCTATTGAGTTTTTAGAGTAACCCTGTGATAGGCAGTTGCAAGTCGACAACATACAGTCACCCAGCATACAGTCTAGCAGCACCATTTGAGCTGTTTTAGACGTACCTTTGTTCATCTGTGTTTGACACAGCAGGTATGTTTCCTGTTCAACAGAGATGAACACAGGAGAGGTAATATCATTAAATAGGGTTGCCAGGTTTCAGCAAAACTTCTAGCCCAACTACATCTCAAAAACCACATAAATGAACCCAAACTAGCCCACAGTATTCAGGCACTGGAAAAGGGAGATACGTTTTCCTTCTTTTTCTCAGAAAATTATCCGATCTGAACAGTGATATATATATTGGTATATTTTGAACGCTATATTTTAGGATTTTTTGTTTAAATGACCTAATTTTAAATACTGTAAAATTTGAAAATCTGACCAAGGAATAGAGAAATGTGACTTGAGAAATGTTTATTATTAAAGGTTTAGTGAAATTATTGTATTTTATTGGAACAATGTAGATGTAATCTACCCAGAAATGGCCAAAATCTTTAACACTCTAATTAGGCACTTGTAGCACCCCATATATTTACAGCAAAATAAATTTAAAAATAAAGTTTTACAGATAAAATGCTAAAATACACTGTTTATGAGTCTTATCAATAGGCTCAACAGGCTTACTCTTCCACCGTTTATTAAAAAAATCTTTTAAACTCACTTTCTTTCTGCACCTACAGCAATAGCCATTACTGTTAGCATGTTAGCTATCTATAGCTAGTCATAATGTTCACCTTATTTTATGCAGAGTTGGAGAATTACTGTGTAATAAAACACACATTACAGCCATGTTACTTTCAGATTCGGAAAAGTGAATACACAGATGACATACACTCACTTGGCCTCTCCTGTCATGGATGTGCCTGTCTCTGTCATTACATTACCAGATATGCACAAGGATTAATATATATTCAGAAAACATTTCAAGAAATTTTTCAAGTAGTAAGCAACTAGTGATTTCGTCATCAAACTTGTGCTTGGACTGCTGCATTTGTCTGCTCTCGGACGTAGAAGAAGTTACAAAATCTGAAAAATTAAATTGTTTGGGAAGGAATGCCAATATTTTAAGGGGGCCGAGATGAAAGACAGGTACAGTCTCGAACTGGGCTACAATACTTTGGTTGAGACACAAGGTGCTTTGAGTAAGTCTTGAGTAATACTGGAGGCAGATTGCTATAATAAGTGTTTATTCTTTACCTTCCATTAACAATGTACATTTTTCTAGTGCATCTCATCTAATGATGAGGGATGTCATGAACAAATATTTTATGACCACAAGCAGGCTAAATATAGTACACAGTTTACAGATCAAGGCTAACAGTTAAACAACAACAAAAAAAACACTTTGCAGGAATGAATTTTAATCAGGCATAATATGCATACTTGGTATAATATTATACTAAAGAGAATGTTATTTTTTAATAATTATGCAAATTAGAGTATATGTGGAAACTGCAATGATGCTCTTACTTTTCTTAAATCATGTCTGATTTAGATCATATACTAATAACATACCTATCCCTTGTGATATGTTATACAGTACTAATAATCCTTATTGCATTACTGTTAGAATACCCATTATATACATACCCATCACACTTGGAAATGGTTTCCAACCTAACACGTTTTTGTGAATGTCAATAATTTATCATTCTTTTTTTCCTTAATTTACATTAAATGGCCAAAGACGGTTAAAGATTTAAAGCATAAAGTTAATATAAACTTACACCATTCCAGCTCATTACTAGCTTGTTATGGTTGTGCTAATTTAGAGTATGTGCATAAGAGTCATGCAGAAACACTTAGAGGGGCAGGTACTCAAAGATTGTAAAACACCAACAACAGCATAACCTGCTGAACTATAGCAATCGATATTACAAAACCATGCCATATAATATGATTAGGCATTTATCAAATTATGTATGATATTTTGCAACATCCTAAATAATGAAAGACAATATGATACACCTAATATCCAATTTAAACTTTAAGTTGAAATACAAACCAAACATTAAACTAGCTTTAAATCAATATTCTAGCTACAAAAGCTAGATAATATACTGCTGTAAAAGCAATGGCATGGAACACATTTTATTGCTAAACACATATACAGTATGTGTCCAAACCATCAGTCAGTTGAAGACAAGTCTTTTTAGCAAGCTCAGATTTACCCCAAATTCACACCAGATTTTTATGTGACGCATAGCAACCATCCATTCATGCATTTACTTATAATCACACACGAAATGTACATGACTTTTCGGTGAGGCATTTCAGTAGAGTTCAGACATTACTTATGCACGTGAGTGGAAAATGAACAATTTGCACGTAAAACAAACACGATGCAGTGTGATACATGGCAAACCCCTCCTCCCGCCTCCCCCTCTTTGCATGTGGGTGAGGTCTACTTCATGATAATAGGTAATTTTAAAAAAAAAACACACAAAAGACAGTGAATGGACATTTCAGTGGATTTTCAACCCAATCATGTAGCCTACCCTTCAGCCAAACATAATGTTTTTAAGATAAGGCTCAGGTGAATTCTTAAGAACATGAGATCATGTTGGAATACTAAAAAATGATGCTTCAAATGACTTCCCTTTAACAATCTTGAGACAAACGTGTAGGTAATTTAGTCATGTGTTTAGGTGCTGAACATGGTATTTATTTAAACTTGTTCATTGCCTAAATATTCTCTTTTAATAATTATTGGATCTGCCATTTTTCTGGGTGCACTGCCAAACAATACCTTTCCATCACAGAAATAAAAGTACTAAACTGTACTGTTGGTTGTCACGGGGAATATGTCTTTGGTAGCTTTAGTATGTATCTTGTACATGGAAAAGTGAATATAGTGTACCGTATTGTAAATTTAATGTACATAATTGGACCTCAAGGACCACTGATGTACCTGTAAAGCCTTACTCTAAAAGTTAATTAGAGGTACACTACATGCACCTTCCCAGGTAAAAGTAACATTCTAAAGGTATGAAAGATCATGGTAGCACCCCAACAACAAGAAAAAGTACAGTTTGGTGCCTTTATTTATGAGAGTATTCAGTTATTGTACAGGATAAAGCCTGATTTTGTTGTAGCCTGTCATGTTATTAGTTGCAGTTTGTTTAGTCTTATTTTAGTCTGAAAAAAGAAATCTCATTGAGGAAAAGTTAGAACGTCACATACATGAAAAAAAACATCATAAGTGTCATAATGCATCCATAAACAATGCAGTTCTGCTGTCCCTCCTTCTTACTTTCTTTCTTGTAACTACCTCTTTCACGCACTGTTTTATACACACCCGGGCGTGCACACACTGCTCGTTTTGATGTGTTTACACTATGAAAAGGCATTCATTTTCCAAATCCTACCTCAAAATCATTATCTCTTGCACATGAAGGAGGGGAGAGGAGAGTGTGTGTGGGCGTACAACAGGCTTTTCTGCACAATCCTCTTAGAGGGAGACTGAGAGAGAATAGGTTAGTTGAAATTAATAAAAATAAAAAAGGAAAAGAAGCTACAGACTCCAGAGGAGGGGAGGAGAGGCCATTAGTGTAGGCATGATTGACAGAGAGAAGGACACTCTGTACTGCAGACCTGGGTAATTATTATCCCACTCTGTGTGTGTGTGTGTGTGTGTGTGTGTGTGTGTGTGGGAGAGAGAGAGAGTGCGTGTGTGTGTATGTGCGTGTGTGGTTGTATGTATGTATGAAAGAGAAGGAAAGAAAGTGAATAAAGAGAATAGGACAGGGACAAAGATCAAAAAGTAGGCAGAGTTTGGTTTGGTAGAAAAATGATCGCAAATATACAAATAATTAATTTTATCCTCAAACAGAGGCTGACCAGCAGTGTGTGTGTGTGTGTGTGTGTTTAATCTAAATTCAAAGGATCTGATATTTTGTTCCCATTTGGTATAAAATCCTGTTCATTTTCCCTTGTCGGCTTTTGTTTTAGTTGTAGTCTTAACCTTTCGATAAAATTTTCATCAATCCCCTACGGACAATTCTTTTAATATTTTGCTCACCTGCTGTTAACATTCCCCAAAGGGAAGCACATTATTTCATGTAGACCGAGAACGAACTTGCATTCTTTGATTGACCACTTAAAATCACTCCCACCTGCCTGCATGAGGCCTTAAGTCATGAAACTCTCAGGCAAGCACAATAACTAGCCGTCATTTAATGCCCAGGTCAATACGAGCTCGGCTGGAAAAAAACACTGCTCATGATGTGGCGCGATACTGCGGTTAGAATATATTGTTCATTCATGCTGCGCTAACATGAGCTAACACCTGTCCTAACACTTCTATACATTGTCTTTCAGATTGAAGGTCTACAAGGCCTTTTCTTTGAAATCTTTTGTAAGCTGTAAGAAATCACAAGCAAGCATTTTATAACAGTACACTACTGATGACAAGAATATCAGTAGGATAGCAATATGGCCCTGAGGAATGGCCATGGCCTACCATTAAGGTAGAGTTTTTTCTTGCAACCTTTTCAATGTAAGCTGTCAGGAACCAAGACCAAATGCTGTATACCAGTATACGAGCTCTGATAAGTATATCAGTATCCTACAAATCTGGCCCTGAGGAATGGCTGCTGTGCCTTGAGCCGAACTAATGAAGCTCCAGGTTTGAGTCTCACCGTCTCAGAGCTTTCCCACCTTTCACCGGCGCTACCAGGGGAATCCGCTTGAATAAATATGGAACATATTGTCGCAGGCCTCATTGTGGAGCTAATTAATGGAGCAGACGCTTAAAGAAACTCTGAGTACACCAAGTCCCAATTATTGAGCGAGCCAGGCAGTAGCTGATTTGCCATTTGTTATATTAAGTATTTCAGATTAGCCAAGTCCAGGTGTAATTAAAAATTGTGCCACTTGCACCCGCAACATGTGGAAACTTGCTAATTCCCAACTTTTCCCCATTCCCTTGTGACTTAACAGATGGCAGTAGAATGAAAGAGAGGGCATTCTAAATAAAAAAAAAACATGTTACTGTTGAACAGAGCATACCTTAATAAATTGGAATTTGGCAACACGTTCTCATTTGACATAGAAGAGAGGGCAAGGAATAAAATTCAGTGGGGAAAAAATTTTCAACGTATCCTCAGAGCAATATGAAGGGTTAGTCAGAAGATACTGACTAATTATATGTTGTCTGTTCATCTACATCTCATGGGTATGGCGATCTGTCTGGTTGGGTGGTGTTTCTTATGTGTTTGGAAGCCTGAAATCACTGTCCTTTCTAAATGTTTGGAAATTGCTCAACGAGTGGAGAGGATGTTTTGTCGTGTTGCTATGGTGATGCTCCATCTGCCATACAATAAAAGGCTTATGCCTTTACCTCTGAACAATCATAATTATTTGTAAATATCTCTGTCAATAAAAAAATATATACTTTCAGAACGTAAGGATGGAAATCAGAACACTCCCTACATAAAGCTAACTAACCAGCATCCATGTGTGTTTGTGTTTGGCCCTTCAACCTTGATAGGAAGCAAAACAGAGAGCAAAGGCATTACACGAGCCATCGATCCACACATCCAGCAAGCTGGCAAGAAACAACGGGACATGCATCACACACAGCCCTATTCCTTTTTTATCAATCAGCATCTCCAAGTTGCCTCCGAAGACTGCGTTTCGTACTGTTCTTTAAATTTACCCAACCTATAATACACCCCCCCAACATTTCTTTTGCGCTACCAGCACCCGTCCTCCCACACTGCTCTTTCCTCTTCTCCCTCTCTCTGTTTCTCTTTCTCTTTCACACCCAATACACTCTGCCCTGAAGCTACTGGCACTGACACTGGCAACTGGGTAACATAATGGGAGCAAGACAGTGGAGTAAAACCTTGCTTTTGGAATAACGAGCTCCATCCTACAGCAATCGAGATCCTCCAGGAGCTGGCCTATCAAACTCTTAAATTTTATATATGTATTTACTTTTTCTCCCATAGACTAATACAATCCAAAGTACATCTTTTTTGGCATAAGGAGGTTAGTAGGCTAGTGTGCTGAATTGGCAGTAATCTCAATTCTTTGTATTAGTCAACCCTTTAGTCACAGATTTCTTTTGTTACTGTCATTATTGTTATTTGTCCAAAACACATAAATAGGCATAGCCCTGATGGGGTGTTGTTTGGTTTTAATTCAAAATGCCTTTCTTCCAGACATATTAACAACACAAGGTATTAGGAAAGTGGTACCACAAACAAGTCAAATTAATGAGCGAAAAATATTTTGATGATGCATTAATGTGTCAAGGGATATGATTTCAAAAGATTTTTTTGTCTAATTAGGTTTTTGCACGGAGACCAGTCTGAGGTCGACACACACAAGTGGGGACCTGGGCATGAATCTTTGTTCAGCACTGCCATCTACAGGTCTCTGGAGATGTGGTATGTGTCCTTACAACATCTAAATTTTACATTTATGACATTTAATGCAATACGTTTATTCCAGATCAAACAATTTCCGGACTATGCATTTGTTTGCCTTAATGTCTGTGACCATTGCTGCTGAGTTGCTACACCTGTGTGTTGTGTGAGTGCAGTGTATTGTGGTATAAGGGTGATCTTCTCCCACAGCTTTCTTAGTATACGTCCAAAAACACTGTTCCAGCTAGGGGGTGCTGTGTACCAAACCTGACCGGGATTAACTGTCTGCATTTGGAGCCTAGTACAGCATTTTAAACACATTTAACACTTGTAGTATTGTGTTAAATCATGAAATGTTGCCCCTTATATTGATGTGGGTGTGAAAATCCAAGTTGTGGTAAAATTCAGGGGCACTTGGGCTCTTTCCAGGGTACTCAGGAAGAGCAAACGAGCATGGGCCTAATTCAGCTCAGCACATCCTTGAGGTCAAAAGTTTATGCCTCACTCAAGGAAGAAAATGGCACATTTCCAAAACATAATTGTCCTACTGAGAAAAACAGCACTATTGCTAGTACAACATTGCACTAGACAGTTTTGCTAGCCAAACATCAGGGTCATGCAGCACATAACTCAGCACCAGACCAGCATAAACCAGCCAGTCTTGAATATCATGCTAATCTCAGCAGGGATTTTTTTTTTTTTAACAAAGATAACAAGTTACTTTGACTTGACCTACACAAATTTACAAATAGAAGTAGAAGCCACACCTGATCTGAAGTCATCTGAAGAAATAATTGCTTAGACAAGTGGAATTACGTGTGACTTTTACAGCTTCAAGTAGTGATCCTGGATGTGAGAGATGAGGGTGCACTCTCTATATTCATGACTATGTAACTGCAACTTAAAGAAAACTGCCAAAAATAATTATTGTAAAAATGATGTTTGTTGTTCTCAAAGGTCTCCAAACATAGGGGAAATTAACACTTTTTAGAAAAATGTCTTCCAAAATGTAGTTTTTTTTTTTTTTTTTTCTGATAGCCTTTAAGAATGCCTTTGACAAAAGAAGAATGTATTGAGATCATTCTCATGGCTGGATCAGGAAGCTGTCACGAGGTTGCGATAGACTTAAACAGGAAACATGACAAGCACGTCACACACGACACCGTTGCCACACTTATTAACAAATTCAAAAAGACTGAAAGTGTTGTGGACCAATCGAGAAGTGGACGTCCACGAACATCCACTGATGAAGGCACAACCAACATGGTGCTGGCAAACATAGTCCCCTATGTATGGAGACTTTTGGGACACCCTGTATTGATGTTAATATCAACAGCCTGCAACTTGCAATGTATGTAGATTACATTAAAAGATTATTTAAATTTTTCTTAAAGAGCTTTGTCATACCAAAAGCACCTTACTCCAACCTACTGTTCACTGTCTTAACAGCAATTACCCCATGATTATCATTTATCCACTGTGATTTTTCAACATTTGTTATGTTCTATATATCCTTCTTCTTCATTAACCACTTTAGCCTGGTTAGAGTCCGGTAGATCCAGAGCCTGAACCCGGGAACAATGGGTTTGAGGCAGGAATACAACCTGGATAGGACACCAGTCCATTGCAGGGCACTATGCAAATACACATTCACATGCTCATTCTCACCTAGTTTTTCACAGATGTGTGGAGAACTCTGTGCTGTGGACACATGCTGAACTCGGCACAAACAGTAACCCAACCTCAAGATCAAACCTGGGGCCAAGAGGCAGCCAAGCTACATGCCGCACCACCATACTACCTATGTTTTATATAAATTATAATAATTATTTTGTTTCATTGAAAGAAATTGCATAGCATTTAGTATGACCTCAATGCATAGCCTACATCAGATATATGTTGCTTAAATGAAAAACAAAATTACAAGCATAATTGCAGTAATGTGCCTTAGCCATGTGCTGGGGCAGGGAGTCCCACTGGGGAAAATTGCATTATAAGGAGAAGAAATTCAAATCATAGGCTACTGGCAAGATTATAAATATTAATTAAGCAGTGCACTGAATTGATCATGTATAAGCACATACTTATAACCTTGGATCTCAGAGATGGGACTGGCTTGTCATTGCCCAATACATTAATATACCTTGAACAGTCATAACAAAACAAAATAAGATTATTGGACAATTATTATGTACATTCTTGCATTCTGCCATTTACTGTATCCAGTTAGGCATGGCCTGTCTTGTGTAGCCTCTTTATCATGTTAATGAGTAATACATTGAGCTAATTGGCTCGTGCTTGCTTATGAGCTGAAAGATCCTCGGGGTCAGGGTAATGAGTGAAGACCTGGGCTACATTTCAACCCCATTTTCAACACAACCTTGTTAACTAAACTATGGATATGAACTGTCAGGCAATTGGCCAAAATCTTATAAAAAGCTAACTCTAGCACTTTCTGCAGTTTGTCTTTCTGGAGGAATCCTTACAGGATTATGTAGAACCTAATATCAGAGGCTTCCCTTTAAGAGAAGGCTAACCACCCAAAGGAACCCCTGAGAAACCTTTTTCTAATAGTGCACTTACAGCACAAAGCGAGAATGTAGCAGGAAGTGGGCTTTTCAATAATGAGACACTTGCCCTTGGCAGAAAAAACATAGTTGAAGTCATTAAAATGTCAAAAAAAATTATCTTTTAAATAGAGTAATATCACATAGCTAAACAACATGATATCTAGGTAGTGTGCAAATGAACTAGCTTATTATTAGATAAACTAATCTAGTAACATCAGCTGTCATATATAGATGTATATATAGTTCTCTACGTAAAATGCAATTTGTGCATAGCAAACAAATATTATCCTGTAATACTATTTTAGATTTACAAATAATTTAATCTACTTTAATCTTTTAACCTTGCATCACAACGCAGTATTATCAGCCTTGATCTCAAAGGGTAATTTAGTGATCATGGCTGGAAAGAAGGGAAAGTATGCTTCCATCCTAAATGTTTTCAAGTCCATTGGTTTTGTCCTTTAATGGTTCTCTGTAAAACATTACAGCAGAACATTTCCCTATCAGATACTATTACAGCTGTAGCCCCTTCAGGAAGCTTAACTGTCCCAAGAATCCTTGAGGAAACATTTTTACTAAGAATGCACTGCTAATAGTAGTTGTAGTCAGTTATGTAATTAACTATCCTCACTACTCAGTGTTTACATTATCAGACCACACTGTCCATCTGGCTGTGTCTAGTGGTGTGAAATGCGAAGAAGGCTTAGCTGGAAATCAAATTCAATGCTTCTTTTAATTATAATAAAATGAAGAGGTTTGAGGGATTTTTTTGTAAAAAAAAAAAAAAAAAAAAAAAAAAAAAAGAGAGCGAGACAGAGAGAGACCCAAAGCAGAAAGAACAGATAACACAATTTGTCACAGTAAATTATATGTAGATGAAGAATCTTAGTCTCATGAAAGTCCACAAGCCCACAATAAAACTAGCATTAATGTTAGTGTCATGTCTTAGTGATAATGATCTGGCAACAATATGCATGTGAAAAGAAAAAAAAATCAAGAAACCTATTCACTGATCAATTATCAGGAACCAGTGCTACCTACTTACAAATCACATCGCAAATTGACTTGGATAAAGTTGACAAGGGTTTGTTACAAGAAAAAAGCGTGTGTAGGGATGGTCTGTATCCACTACACACGCTTTTCCAACTGTAAACTACTGTACTGGGTAATGTGCAAAACTCTTATGCTTGTGTTTATTTTGTAACATATGACCCATTAGTGTTGGGCCACCAAACAGTTTGCTCATTTTACAAATTTCTGTTAATCTACAGTTTAAAACTAACAGTTTGTCTAAGTTTGTGCCGGGCTGATAATGAGATTGTATATATATAGAGAGAGGAGTTTATAAATACAATTAGCATGTTAACTCTGATAAAATACTCCAGTTGTTCTTATCTGTAAATAAAATGATAGGCTTTTAAAGGTTATTATCATTATCAAAGATGCATTCTCAACACTTTATTTTGTCCTCAGCAATGTGAAAGTCATTCTTTTCAAGTTCAGTGCGAGAGCTACATTTTTAGCTTGGCACATTTGTCAGTTTAAACGCTAATTTGTGTGGGAGAGCCTCTGCATGAGCACTGAAGTTTTATTTGGGCACTCACATTAAGTATGATAATTTGATGATATCTAATGTAGGCCTTTGTATGTATACGTAATGTAGAATATGTGAATTTAAATAGATAGATAGATAGATAGATAGATAGATAGATAGATAGATAGATAGATGCAAGCAAGCCACTTTGCATACCATATAGTAATATCATATAGTAATATTTGTTTGGTTATACTATATTATAAGAAGCTGTAACAACTACTCCAGTGGCATTGCAATAAGTATTATTTTAATTATGGTATTTTGGGAACACTGTTCTTTGTCTGTCCACTGACCACTCCTTTAATGGCTTTCTAACTAAAGGAATAAAATGTGCCTCTAAAAGGGGTAAAAGCTAATAAAATGTGAATTAACCCCTTAATGTCACAACTTATTATTCAGTTATTCATCTCATCATATTTGTCTCATATCTTTCAGCAATTGCTCTGAAACTAATAAGAATGATGTGTTGTTACAAACGTAAATGAAAGTCTGGAAATGCCGATGGTCCTGAGAGTACAACGATAAAATGAATGGCTATTATCTCACTTAAGAATTAACCTTATATAGCCAGGATACTGACTGTGGCTGGATGACGATAAGGCCATGTAGGAAGGAATTAGTCATAGGTTAATAGACAATGTGCTCAACCATGCACATAAACAAGGCCAATAAGGAAGAGAAATTTGATTGAGGCAATTGATGTCATAGTGTTTGGATGGTTGGGAGCTGTTGAGTGCCACCATAAGAACTACAAAGTCGACGTGTCGCAGCTTGCTGCATTAATATCTTCTGAAAAACCAAAAAGCGTGCGGAAAAAAATGAAGTGAGTGAAGGAAAGAGGGTGAAAACAGCGTCAAACAAAAGTCCAGCTGTGAGCCTGTAGAACCAGCAGCTAATTGAAGACGGAAAAGATGGAAAGCCGAATGTGTCAGAATACCATAATTTACATTTGAAATGCATCCACAGCGCATTACTTTCACAAAGCCTTTCATTGAGCCATCAAATGAGTGTTTCTATGGATTTTTTTGTCTCGGTTATTTATTTATTGATGTTTTCCGTCATCACTGTGAATAGTTAGCTGTGTGAGGCATGAGTTTGAGCAGCATTGCAACAGCAGGTGGCAACTCTAGTGGCATAGACAAATTTGAACGCAGTTGAACAGCCTGCCAATCAATTCCTGTTTCCCCTAGAAGAGTGTAACATTAGTTTGTATGTTAGGCCTACCATTTCAGTGTAATCTTTTTATATGTGTGTAAACTTTTCTAACAGAGCTGTTTGTAGGAGCAACTGAGGCTAGTTCGAAGGCCAGATTTAAGACCTGACACTCATTTCTATAGGTGCTTTACTTATGAAATAATTAATGCACCTTATTTGAGGTTACAGAGAATAAAAAATACAATGTGACCCTGGCTTCCTATATTTACTCGTTAAAATGTATTATATGATGTATCTGTATCATGAGATAGCTTATTTACTTATACCATGGTCGAATAAATCAAATTGTTTGATGTCATATGTTGATGTCGTATGACACAGTTTAACCCTGGGGAAACATTAGTAATCACATGACAGATAATGGCCTCTTAATCCACCTCTAATAGGTATGTGATTGCTGCTATTCATCACATGTGACTGGGAGAATGTGGGAGTGTTGTCACTTTGAAGGGATTCCAGGAGTGACTGTAATCCAGCAAGCACTCTGCTGAAACAGTTGGTCCTACAGCAGCCTTACGACATACCGTGGGATGCAGAGAGGGGGGTCTGAAGAGGAAGACTACTAGATGAGTCATCAAAATTACTAGAATCGCTACACTAAGATCCATATGACATTATTGTAAGGAATTACAATGTCAGCAAGATAAGTGAGTTTTGATCTGGTGTGATCTGAATTAGGACACCTCAGATTCCTTTCTCTCACCTTGTAAAGTGGTTAAGTAACAAACAGCATAACTACAGATTGCATACGATTGTGATTTAGATGCTCTGGGTTCTGTCTGTCTGCTGAACCTGAGGGGCTTTTCATGTATGCAGCTTTATTGATTTTATTGAAATAATAATACGTCATCAACAAAGTAATCATCAACACAACAATTCATAGATGTGAAACATTCTACAGAACACGTTTTGGGAAATTACTACAGGTGCTGCTCTCAGAAAATGTGTTATGTAATTTATATTCAGATCTGATATTAAGGGTAGGCTATGTTGTAACACAATACATACACAGTAGTATGTATTTCTAAGTTATAAAGTATTTATATATGTATTTATTACTTACAATTACCAGCATGTTATTAACTGTGGTAATTAGTGTGAAATTTATTTGTCTCATTTAAATGAACTTGACCATAAGCCTAATTCCAGAAAATATTACTATGATTCAGTGTGTGTTTGGGGGTGGGGGTGTATATTTTCATATTTTATTGGGGACCAAATGGGGGCCGAAACATTTCCTTTTGGTTACTGAAGTGAAGGGTAGGGTTAGATTTAGGTGTGAGCACTAATTAGCTGCATTAATAATTATGTCAGTGGAAGGCATGCACAAGGCTAGTAAGACAAATGTGTGTGTGTGTCAGTTTGTGTTATTTTTTGAGCTTTTTACATACCAGTGCATAGCATTGGAAAGATTAACCAACTTTAAGTGCAATAGTCAATTACTAATTAAAACCTGAACACATCAGTCACATAGCAAACTTTGTTTGCATGGACTGCCAAAGAGTTTTGACATCATTGTCTGACCCCTGAGGCCATCTACAAACACATGGCGCACAAAAGACAATATAGAAAGTGCAACAGCCTGTACCAGAGACCAGGTGCACTGATCGGAAGGTCTGAGACAGCTAGCCATGCAAAGATTAGCTCAAGGGTGTTAAGAGTTAAATGGGGACCAAAATGCTCTGTCAAATGAAATTGCTAATTACGACCTCCACCAAAATCCCACAGTGCAGTAGGCACTGATGGCCCCTATAATGGGAGCCATTGGCATAATGAGTGAGTGAGAGGGAGAGAAGCCACATAAAAAAAGGGAGCTGTGCGTTGACTGACATCTTTGATGCCGAAACCAATTAGATTGGGCCGAATGAAGCAGACCTGATGCTAACCCCCCTCACCACCAGCCCCACACCAGCCCACCACACCCCACCCGCCTCCTTTTCTCAAATTTATTATATTCTGTCACAGATGCAAGGCTCAATTTGTCAATTCCGTATCAGGATGTGTGTGCGCAGCAGAAGGAAAAAGGGGAACAAGAGAGATTGACAGGGTTTGGAGGGCCCAGGGAACAAATGAGGGTGTCTGATAATGGGCATTCCGCGCACCGTGTGACATTTCCTACCCAGCTGTCCGTGGGCCCTGTCTGCTGCCGAGAAGAATCGGGCCCTTTGTTCGGGCACGACACTGAATGGAGGCCCTGAGCAGTTTCCCAGAGAGGAAACTGAGAGGCTAATAGAGCGAGTGCAATGTGTTGCCAGGTTCTTTCATTATGGCCATATTTTCCGAAGGGCTGTGTTAACGAGGCGGCGCCTCAGGTTGAGAGTAACAAGCTGTCTATCACTCCACACACATACACACAGAGAGTGAGGCAAAGAGAGAGAGAAAGACAGAGGGACATAGGTATGGTGTTAATGAGAGTCACAGAAAGCACAGGCTTTCCGTCCAAACCAGTCAGGAATGAGGTGAGTGTAGTGCCGTGCCTTTATGCTTTGTAAGTGGCTTCAGACTTTTAATAGTGGTAAAAGTGGAAGCTGAAAACATGACCCTTGGCATGCATCAAAGTCTGTCGACTTTCAATTCAAATTCCTATCAGCAATCAAGTTTAAATTGGACACACTTAAATAAAAATAGTATTTACTTGTGTTCTGTTGTGTAGGACATAAATTATTTGATCACTTATCCAATAACCAAGTACAGTATGTTCTATGAAAAGACAATTAGCTACTGAATTGTCCATACAAGTAATAGTTATATCTGTTTATTAAGCAGTAAATCCCACACACATATCTCCACATTCCTCTACCATAATGCAAATATGCGGTCTGGAGGTGTGTCATTTTTTGTCATGTCATGTGACCAGAAGACATTTTAAAAAACTGGATGCATTTGTAGGTGGCAAGAAGGGTTTGAAATGAGATCCTGCTGGTAAAATGGTGTGCCAATAAATATGCTTTTGCAGCTGAGGCAGATTAAACAGACAGCTATGAGTTTAACTTGGTTTTGGTTAGAGTCTATACATTTTTCTTCATGTCAAAGACATTTTAAGCTAAATGTTGACTGTGCCATTCTCATACCATCATATCATTATAGCACTGTGTTTACATCACTTACTGGTTTAAATTAGAACATTTATACAAGATGTCTGCCTCCTAGCTTTTTTCTTTTTTTATTTGTATAGGTTTTTTTTTGTTGTTATATATTTATTACTCATTCCTTTATTCATTTCATTTTTGTCTGTTATAGCTGAAACCATTTAATAATTCCTTTATGGAATATTTTCTTGTTTTATTCATTTATATTTTTATTTTTCCTTTGTTTACTCATTACTGTATTTATGTACCTGTTATTGTTTGTCTTAATTATAATGAGAGGGCATGTTTTGCACATTTGTCATTGTCTGTCAGAAATATTCAAGGTTGTTTAGCTTAGGTATGGAAAATCTTAGAGTTATATAAAGGAACAGTGAATTATTGAGGCAGACTTCAGGAATCATAAACAAAAGGCATCTTGACCAGGTGTGTGGGCATTCTGGTTATTAAGACTTTTGCATTTATTTGCAACCCTTTGGGCAGAGAAAGCAAGCACCAAGAAAGGGAGACCAAAAGTACTGATATGCATTTTATATATATATATATATATATATATATATATATATATATATATATATATA
>CM075012.1:20453046-20491432 GCA_037576675.1 Pangasius sanitwongsei
GGAACCAGACTCAAAAGGGAACCCATCCTCATTTGGGTGACACTGGGGAGTGTGATAGAACAATGTCCTTTCTGCATCTATGTATAGTCATGTAGAGTTTTATGTGCATATTGATTTGGAGGTTGTTATCTTCCTCAAAGTCCACATAGGGTTGGCAGCGTTGCTTTAAATGCCCAAATCCTCACGAGGCAGGAACCAGCTGGAGCTGGTCCATCTCTGAATGCCCCAGGATCCTCGTAGGGTTGGCCTCTGTCTACTGGAGCTGGCACAATCTCTATGTGCCTCGGAATGGGTAGAAGAAGGGAAACAAGTAGAAAGGAATTAGCGTAGCTGCTGTTCATAATATTAGCAAGCACAAAATCATAATGTATGTATTAAGTGTATGCCTGGCTAAAGATATATGTCTTTAATCTATGCTTGAACTTTATGCATATTACTCTTACCAAAAGCATGCAAGACTTCTGTAGTCAGTAATAATAAGCACATTTCTCCAGCATGATTTCCTGTTTAACCATTTCCATAGGCTTTGGTCATTAGATTTTACAGGCCAAGTAACTGAACATAGCTTGATACTGTACTTTCAAAATCCTGCAAATAACACATTCATATTCACAGCTGTAGGATAACTGTGGATCTTGCATTTATTTCAAAGACTGAGTCATCTATACTGTGAATTTTTGCAGTCCAAGCAGATGTTCTAGCCCTAGTTCTGTCTTGTGAATAAACATCACCATGTGGTACTTTCGGCAGTGCTCTCACTGCCCCACTTAGCTTTGTAAAGTTATTATTATACATAGCGGTCAAAAATGCAACAAGTACTAATAGAGGCCCATGCTCACTCTATGAACTGGAATAGCAGCAGTGGACAGGACAGTTAATGAGAGGATTACCAGACTGGGTCACATAGAGACTGGTACATAAAGAATAGTTTGTTAGGTGCCCTTATTTGGCAAAAAAAAAAACAGAGGTTCTTATGCAATGAAAGTAAACAATGAGAGTATGCATGTGTACAGCAGGCTATTCAAAAATGTAAAAAGAAAAAGTAAATATAGGACTGCAGCACAGACATCAGTTCATGCTTCCTCCTTCCTTTCTCCTTCCCTCAATGAAGAAAAAAAACTTTTTTAAATTAAGACTGTTTGCCTTTCAATATATGTCATTTTCCCCACTGACAAACAAAATGACATTCATTTAGCCATTGCCAAGTGGAAAGCGTCTCTGTTCTCTTCCAGAATAAAGCTATCAGGCTCTTCACCTCAAGAACACGTCATTTAGTTTATGAGCGCTTCTTCCAATTATGAGATTGTCAGGGGAAATGCCCAAAATAAACACTTCAGTCTTCAGAGGTAACTCTGCAGAAACCATCTGAAAAATAAACTGAGACACTTCTTTCCAGAACTCCCCCACTATAGTACAACCATTTGAGAATGACCATTTGCTGCAGGTATCAGGGATATTCCCACTGAATTTATTCAGTCTTACTGGAGTGAT
The DNA here is from genome assembly GCA_037576675.1 of Pangasius sanitwongsei. NCBI lineage: Eukaryota > Metazoa > Chordata > Actinopteri > Siluriformes > Pangasiidae > Pangasius > Pangasius sanitwongsei. The sequence continues at coordinate 20,454,538 of CM075012.1, forward strand.
ATATGTTCTCATAATCCAGTTGTATTGTAATAAATTTTAGCTGGCTGTTAATGGTTTGTGATTGCGCATCTATACATACAGTCTTCTATACAAACATTTAATGGAATGTCAACTTGCAGATCTTCTCTTATTAGACTTGAGTTTAAGAAGATTCAGACACAAACATATATAGTAAAGATACTAGTCCTTTAGATTGAAGAGATTTTGTATTATTTCCTCCAGGGGGACATTGTAGGTTCTAAAAGTTTTGTGCCTTGATAGGAATATATGAAATTTCCAAGTTATTCTGAGTATTTAAAAAAAAAAAAAAACAAGTGTGTGTGTGTGTGTGTTTTTTTTTTTTTTTGGGGGGGGGGGGTGATTGTTGGCTGTAATCTCTGTGAAAGACGTTAATACACTTTCTTTGTATATATCTTGAATTTTTTGTAACGTTTTTTCAGTACTATATTTTAAAGCCTAAGTCTGATCTAGTGGGTTTTAATTTTTTCAATTTCCAGTGTTTCCAGTTCCATTTTGAGTAAAGCCACATGTGTTTGTTTTGTCAAGGTATTTCTGTGTACAGAACCATTTCTATTTCTAAGATACTGTATAGTGCAAATATTGGGAGATAGAAATCATGAAATGTACAATACTGTGTAAAAGACTTAGGCAACCTGCCACCCTTTTTTTTTTTGTACATTTTTGTTATAGATTTTTATAACTTCTACATTATAGAGTCAGAACAAAAACATTTTAGATTTCCAAACATTAGTTTTCCAGCACAAAATTAAATATTACAGAAAAATGTTTGTATGTCAGCATATTACATAAGTGACCACTTTTCAGACAAAAAAAAACATAATGAAGGCTGCTGGGTTTTGCTGCAAAAATAAGAAGCAAGTTCTGGAGTCAAAGTCCCCAGAAGAACTGTGGGTGATTCTGCAAGATGCTCAGTAAAATGTACCGGCTAATTTCCATATAAAACTGCACAAATTGTACCTGAGACTACTAATTTTTTTTTTAAAGCAAAGGGTGGTCACACCAAATATTGACTTTGTTTCATTTATTACTGTTTACTGGTTTTATAGTATTTTTTAATGTAGAAACATTTAATTTCATAATTTTTGAAGGCACCTTTGTTCTACAGCATTTCTTTGCATGTGCCTAAGAATTTTGCACAGTAGTGTACATCAGAAATGTGTACTACAGTGGCTAGTTACAGGTCTTTTGTGTGGTTTTTGAGATGTTATGCTGTTTTGCTGACACCTGGTCCATGTCTAATACCGCTCCAAAGAAGCTGCTAGACTGTATGCTGGATGAGTGTGTTGTTGACTGCCTATTATAGGGTTACTCTAAAATTCCCTAGGTAGTAGCCTTTAGCAAAAGTCAAATGTGATAGCCTCTTAAATTAATTTTACTTGAGGCTATGTTGTTATTAATGTTGTCTAGCCCCACCAAAATTGATGGTCACAAACCCCGGCTCCTGTGTAATTAAACTGTCTTTTAAGATTATTTAATATTATTATATATTGAGATGATGAAATAAAATCTGGGCCAAATGCAGACCCCTTATTGGTAGCTTTTAGATGAGCTTGTAGCATTGGACACACTCTGAGATTTTAATTTAAAAAAATCTGACACTGCCAGAACATTATCATTCTGTCTTTGGTCGCAGTAGCACTAAATAGCACTAAAAGTAGCACCAGTGAGTGTGCTACATTATGCATTCTAAGCCTGCCAATCTCAACTCATGAAATTTTCCTCTGTTACAGCAAAGTCAGGCTGTAAGTTGTATAGGTTAAACCAGGCTTTAGTTACCAGTTTATTAGGTACACCTATGTGCTGAATAGCCATTTTATCGGATATCATAGTCAATTTATCACCCCCCTCAACAACCATCATATAACCATCACTGATATTTGAGTGGGCCATTTTAACCACAGCAATGAGGCTGAAATATCAGTGTTGCACTGATACTACTGTATCAGTGTATATAAAGCCATTATTTTAGAAATAAGACAATAAAGAGTAACATATACTATCTGAATATGTTGTATTTATACATGACAAATTTAAAGGGAGACATTATACATTATTTTAATTACGTTTTTCAAATAAACATTTAAAATAGATAACAATTAGTTTATCTTTAGATTTAAATATCATAGATTTAAAATCTTTTATTTAAGTTTACATGAGAGTAAGAAGACCTTAAGCTACCATTTCAGAAATTGCTTGTTTTTCTGTGACCAGTCATTCACAAAAACACAAAAACATGTTACAAAAAAAAAACATGAGCTCTGAATCATTTGACCTTGGCCTGCTTGCAAAATATTCTTGCCTGAATACGCCAAATGCCCAGATGAGTTCTGATTGGGAAATCTTCTCATATTGTGAAAAAAAAAACCTCTTTGAGTAAATTACTTCAAATGAGAGGAGATCTTTTGCTGTTGCCAATGGTTACCACCAACAGGACAAACACATGCGTGTTGCGTTATTCTCTCCATTAGTTTCTAGGCAACATGTTTCTGGACCTTGTACTGTAACCTGTCACACTGATATTCCCAAAAGACAACAAACAAATACACATTCCTGCTTCTCAAGGGTTTATATGCTTTAATGTTGTTGATGTGCCTTAATTTGCTAAAATGTTATGCACTCAGAAAACAAGAGGATGATTTGTGGCTTTCCACATTTGAGGCAAATTAATGAGGGTGTTAAGGTTACATTAGAATGTCTTTCATATCGGGCTCCAGCATATTAAAAGAAACAGGAGTTAATCTACATGAGGTACACATTGAGCAGCTTGGAGGTCACAGCAGCTTTTTGAACCCTGAGGTCAATAGGTCAGTAGAGAAATGACTGGTTCAGCTTTGCTCAGTGTAACAGCGCCATCTGCATACACTCTCAGAAAAAAGGGGTACTAAACTGTACCTTTACTTGTTGCTGGGGTGGTACCTTTATCTTTTATATCTTTAATATGTATGTTTCACATGGAAACATGGATATAGGCTACAGTTGTGGTGAAAAGTTTCCATACACCTAAGCTAAAGACATTCAAACTCAATTTTTCAAAACTCCACACATTTCATGTTACCATACATTTCCTGTGTTAATTAGGGCATCTACTTTATTTCTGTAAGGCTAATTTTAAAATAATTATTAAGAGACAGCTTTATTTAAGCTTTTATTTACTATATCAGATATTCAGTAGGTCAAATGTTTACATATACATTTGTTAGTATTTGGTGGCATTGCCTTTTTATTTGCTTGAGCTTGCTAGCCTTCTTGCACAGACATGCTTTTCCTGTTCAGTCCACAAATTTTCTATGGGATTCAGGTCAGGGCTTTGTGATTGCCACTCTAATACTTACACTTTGTCTTTAAGCCATTTTGTTACAGCTTTGGAGGTAAGCTTAGGATCATTGTCCTGCTGCAAGACCCACTTGTGACGTTTAACTTTCTGACTGATGTCTTGCGATATTGCTTAAGCATTTTTAGATAATCCTCCTTCCTGCACCAGTGTCTTTTCCAGCAAAACACCCCCACAACATTATGCTTCCACCCCATGCTTCACAGTTGGGATGGTGTTCTTGGATTAAAAGCCTCACCCTTCTTCCTTCATACATAGTGCTGAACATTACAGCCAGACAATTTAGATTTTGTTTCATCTGACTAGAGAACACACCTTTAAATGCAGGTGATCACCTGCAAACTTCAGTCTGGCTTTTTTTTTTTAAATCCCTGGGAGTTAAGTTGTGCCTCTTTTCTGAAGAAGGAGTGTCTGTATGGTCCCAAATTTTATATTTACATCCAGTTGTGTGTACAGATGCTTGTGGTACCTTCATTTGTTTGGAAATTGCTCCTAAAGATGAATCAGACTTGTGGAGGTCCACAATTTTTTTTCTGCAGTCTTGGCAGAGTTGCTTGGATTTTCCCATGCTATCCATCTCTAAAGGTGGGCCATTTTACAGCCACAGGTGCACTCCAAATTAAATACTAATTATGATAATTGCCAATCAGAAGCTTTTAAAAGTTATTACACCATTCCTGACTGTTTAAAGATACAGTCAACTTAGTGTATGTAAACCTTTGACCCACTGGAATTCTGACATAGTGAATTAAAGCTGAAATAAATCTGTCTCTAATCAATTGTTTTAAAATAACCTCTGATGTGAACAAATCAGAGGCCTTAATAAGGTAATTGCAATCCAATTATGGATACATTAATTCTACCTTAGATAAGTCACCATACAGACATATTAGCTTGTTAAATCTAACCTTTGTTTTCACTGACGTCACAGCAGTCTATGCAGTTACCCACAAAGCAACGCATTTGTAACTGTGATGCCATTTTGATTCCCTAGCTAAATACAGTACCTAATGGATTGGTTCTGTCATGCAGATAGGCCTCCATACCTGAAATATTTCATTATTTCAATATTTCATTGTCTAATTAAGTTTGATTAATTCACCATATCTATGGCATTGTGAGGATGAATGAGTTAAATGGTGTATAATGTTTCGTTTTGCCATAATGAAGCTGGGTGGGGTAATGTAATCTAGGATCAGTAGTTTAGCCCATGACTTTGTCATGAGAGTAAAAAACAAATATTAGTGTAAAAAAACAGGAAAAAATGTTTTGTATAGATGATCATTCAATCATTCAACATCGTTCTTCCCGGTTGTGATATCCTTACGATTATGGCAGCCTTCCATAATCTACGCCTTTCTTCAGAAAATATCTGAATCTCAGGGCCAATAATTTGCAAGGTTTTGGAACCTTGAATAATCTTAACTTGTTTGTCCACCTGGTTGATTGGAACACATATATATACACCGCAAAATGATATAATTACTACATAGCATGGTGATCCTCGCACAGAGATGCAGCATTTGTGTAGGGAATCAAAAATATTTTCCTGCCTGTAGTTTACATCGGTCATCGCAGTTAGCCGGCTACCTTGTTGCTAACATAAGATTAACATGGAGGCATCCATGTTTTTTCCCCACTTTGTAGCACGAATGCACCAAGGTCGAAAATGACATCATACTAAGCTGCACTGAGGTATTCAGTCGGGGTATAAGGACACATCATGATGATGTGCATCGTGGGAATATGCAATTCACATTAATTATGCATCTAGTAAAATTGCACTGTTTATACAGCAGAGGTCCCAATCTGCATAACCTGCAAAAGAGAGCATAGTTCCAGATCACAACGACCGACACGCATTATGGGTTGCACAGTTACATGACTATGTTATAACTGTTAAAAAGAGCTCTTCAGCAACTTTCAAATAACACCAGCCCTGGGCCACTGCGATCTACAGTTCCGGAGAACTAGATCATGGAACCCGGGCATTTTAGCCAAATTTGGAGCTCTATTTCACGTTAAAATGATGCCTTAGGTGCTGCTATGGGCCTCATTATATTTCAATCATTTTCCCCCGGTCAGAGACTTTGTTTATTCAATCAAGTTTTTAGGAGAATTTATAAATTTACTAATATATTTTTAAGATTTAGTGACCCTAAATGTTACAACATTAAACCATCACTTAATCCACTCAAATACATCCTGCATATTTAATATTGACTAATCTATTTGTCCACCTCTAAGCAGTTGCGGCTCAATCTGAGCACCGCCACTTTACGCCGATCAGCCATAACGTTAAAACCACTGACAGGTGAAGTGAATAACATTGATTATCTTGTTACAATGGCACCTGTCAAGGGGTGGGAAATATTAGGCAGCAGGTGAACACTCAGTTCTCAAAGTTGATGCGATGGAAGAAGTAAAACTGGGCAAGTGTAAGGATCTGAGTGACTTTGACAAGGGCCAAATTTTGTTGGTTAGACGACTGCGTCAGAGCATCTCCAAAACAGCAGGTTTTGTGGGGTGTTCCCAGTATGCAGTTGTTAGTACCTACCAAAAGTGGTCCAAGGAAGGACAACCAGTGACAGGGTCATGGGCACGCGAGGCTCACTGATGCACGTGGGGAGCGAAGGCTAGCCTGTCTTGTCCGATCCCACAGAAGAGCTATTGTGTCAGAACGCACAGTGCATGGCAGCTTGCTGTGTATGGGGCTGTGTCCACTGCCAAAAGCAGCTACAATGGGAATATGAGCATCAGAACTTGACCATGGAGCAATAGACCATCCAGAAGGCCGGGTGCATTTGCGTCAGGTTCCTGAGGAAGAGATGGCAGCAGGATGCACTATGGGAAGAAGGCAAGCTGGCAGAGGCAGTGTGATGCTCTGGGCAATGTTCTGCTGGGAAACCTTGGGTCCTGGCATTCATGTGGGTGTTACTTTGACACGTACCACCTACCTAACCATTGTTGCAGACCAAGTACACCCCTTCATGGCAATGGTATTCCCTAATGGCAGTAGCCTCTTTCAGCAAGATAATGCGCCCTGCCACACTGCAAGAATTGTTCAGGAATGGTTTGAGGAATATGACAAAGAGTTAAAGGTGTTGACTTGGCCTCTAAATTGCCTAGATCTCAATCCAATCCAGCATCTGTGGGATGTGCTGGACAAACAAGTCCAATCCATGGGGGCCCACCTCACAACTTACAGGACTTGTAAGATCTGCTGCTAATGTCTTGGTGCCAGATACCACAGCACACCTTCAGAGTTCTTATGCCTCAAAGAGTCAGAACTGTTTTGGCGGCACAAGGTGGACCTGCACAATATTAGGCAGGCAATTTTGCTATTAGATACTTTACACAGATAAACATAGATAAACAGTGAAAAAACGTAATCCTAGGGTTTACTAAGAAAGCAAAAGTTAACTATAGTCACTGGACATATGTCTGTGGAAAATGATTGAAAGACTACAGAGTGAGGACATCATGTCATTGGACACACTACGGACAGCATTACAGTGTTAAAGCATTTAAATATTACAATTATTAAAATACTTTAAATATATAGTACTTTAAGTTGTATTAATCAGAGACAACTTTTCACAGGTATAATTTAGCACATTGTCACAAAATTGTCAACTTGATAGCTGTGCGTCTAATCATAGATGTAAAATTGCTTAACTAATCTCTTGTAATACTGTGGAAGGAGTTTTCATGTGCTTTGCCTACATGTAGCCAAACCCCTGCTGTGGAAATTAGCTCCACCATTATCCATATGAGCTAAAGGTCTTGCTAAATGTAAATTAAAGCTGAAATTAGGCAGTAGTGATCATGGTCCTTGGTAAGTATTTAACTCCTTTTCCTATTGGGAGTATCTAGGTGCTAACATGAGTATCCTAATTGACTAGCTGAACCAATTATACACCAAGGTGGCTGGGTGGGTTTCCTGTTCCTGGCCTTTCGTCTCGGCTTCTCACTGCGGCTTCCAGCAAATTCCAGTACACAATTTACAGCTTTTGCTGATATATATTCCTCTCTTGGATTTCGGCTTCTTTTGACTCTGTGTCCATTTATTTGTGGGCAATAATGTCCTGGTCAGAAGAATTGTATTCATTCTTGCATTCAGACAAATAATGCTGGAGGCCATCTCTCTCTCTCTCGTTCCCCCATCCAGCCTCATTCGTGTTCAATATAGATGACTATATTGGACAGCAGTAAGGTAGACACTGCTAGAACACACTGTGACCTGCAAATTTCAAATTATCTAGCAACCTAAAACCAAAATAAAAATACAGAATTATAAAAAAATATATATTTTCTGTATTAAATACAACACCCACAAGTATCTTCTGGCTTTAGTGGTTATTAACATTTTTTACCTGCATTTAAATACAAAGTTTCCACTCCAGTATCCCTCCTGATAAATACATTTCAATTTGAAAGAAATAGCTATGTATCATGGTACTTAATTAGTCCCGAAGTCATGATCATTGGTTGTAAACTGGATTTATGTTGTGCTATGGGTAATATAGTGAACTATCAAGGGAATATAATTTGTCCACTGAGAATTTGGACAAGAGTACAAAATAGCTGCACTGAAAATAATGCACAGGGAATAAATTCAGATACAGTATCAGTTCCTCTCTCTCTCACAAGTCTACCTTCATCAAAGATTCAAATGTCACACCCCCTCACCACCAACACCAATCACAATGCAGTCTCCCTCCTACGGTTGCTATGAAACAATATTTTTTCTATCCCCAAAGATAATTCATTTACCCTCGGCATGCAAATATATGGACAATTAACCCCCTTTGTTTGCATAATAAATTTGGATATTTAATGGGAGCACATCCAACATGCAGGCACACAGTGCAATGCAGAGAAACACAAAGCCGGGCCGCATTGTTCCGGGCGGAACGCCCTATCCACTGCAATCATTTGCTGCTACCTGATTTCAGTGAGAGAGAGCCAGGAAAGGGACGGTAAATTACCCCGAGCGCTGTGCACTACTTTAATTACAGCCTTCAAGACAAGAGAAGGGCTCCATTGATGTGCAGATGAGGGTGGACTGCTGGATGGGGTGTTGAGCTGAAAGAGCCCATGTTTTGGTGATTCGCTGTCAAAAGAACAGCTGGTTTGCCATTTTTCTCTCAAATTAGATTTCAGCAAAGCAATGCAATGTGGAGCGTTCAGCGAGGGCGAAAATTTCAAAAGTTATTCCTCTTTTGCTTGTTCCCTCTCTTTTAACCATGAGCATCAAAAAAAAAAGTCAATCCGGAGTTGTGTTAATTAGCCTAAGAGGAGTGAGGAAGCAAACATCAGCATTCACTACGGGTTCAAAGGTTGAATTGCGATGTTCTTAGACAGGATGCATTTTCAGATCTGGCTTTTCAGGTTTTTCATAATAGACAGTAATTCAGTATCAAACTGGTATATACCGTTTTCATTCAATAATATATTCTAATCACTATTGGATATTCAAATGAAACAACTAACATCTGAATTAATAAATGAGTAGCAATAATGTGAAATAATACATAAAGTCAAGAACAGTTCCTACAGCAGAGAGATTTGGTGTGAGTGAGTGCTGTTGAGTGACTAAAAGCGGAGTTTAAAGGTATTACCTCAGTCCATTGATGTGGTGGAGATCTGGTGTGTTTTCTCACTCCCTGTGATGCAAGTGGCCAACACACACACACCTTGGACAGTAGTGCAAAGCTATGTGTCATCAAAATGAGGTAATGGTTCAGTGATGCCAGTGTTAGTGTGCCTTCATCATCTTCCATCACTTCTACACACAGGGCATACTTTGACATGGCCTCATAATTCACTGGATTTACTGATTGGTCTTAATGAGTATGGTCAAGCACTAAACTACTTAATCAACAAAAAAAATGAATGCCTGCCTTGGATTGCATTTCAAATTAAACAAATAAAAATACCCTGTATTCTATCATCTGTGTGTCTGTGTGTGTGTGTATATATATATATATATATATATATATATATATATATATATATATATATATATATATAATCATAGACTGACCTTATCAAAACTTCAGGCAATGTGAGAAAATTTAGTTGCGATTTCAGTTACGATGACACAGCCATTGTCTCTTCTCCACAGCCTCTTATTTCTACTCCTGGCCTTTGTCTTTTAACATTTTTCTGATTAGCAGCCACATTCTATCACTCCACAGACAACTCAATTTTCATTCAGAGGGTGGGGGAGATGGGATGGGTGACATCGAGGACCCCAGCGGGCCGGCTGCCGAAGCTGATAATTAGACTCCACCGAACCACCAGGGTCAAAGAGGCAGAATTATTTGGCTTGTGTAGACAGCAATTTCCCTGAGCCACACGAGACAAGCCATCGCAAGCTGTTGCACATGTGCACCGGGGAAGCCTTCTGCCTGGGGTTGGAGTCCATCCTGTATTCCCTACAGAAATTCGAGTATTGAAAGTAACAACGAAGGGGGGGTGGCTGGAGCATTTAATTTGATTCTTTCTGAGGGATCGGTCTGTCAATTTCCAGGACTAGTTCACAGTTCTGACACAGTTTGATAATCATGCCAGGCCTTTATTCTGTTTTTTGGTTTTTTTTTTTTTGTCTCCAAAGTTCTCCATCATTTCTTTCTGAGGACAGAGCTGTGCATTGGGGTCACAACCTTCACTTAGCCTATCAAATGTGGCAGAATTTAATGATGAGGTTGCAGTCCCTTGTGCATGCTTTTGTACATGCTCCAAACAAAAACTGGAGTTTTTTTTTACCTGAAGCAAAATGCCATCAGGAGTGCATTAGAGGGCCTTGGAAAAAGGTGTAAGAAATATAGTGCTGCATGATTGTTAGACAGAGGATTGCTCCATTCCTTCATACAAAATGCCATGGCAGGGTTGCCAGATTATGGCTCGCAGACTGGAAATGCTTAATCCTCTTGGGAAATAACCTTGACCTGATGGATATAATTTGGCTTGTAGTTAGCTGGGAAGGTTTTAAACTGTGAATGGCTTAGAAACAGTCAATCCAGTTGGACTACAAAATGCCAGAATTTTTTTTTAATCTTGTCTATGAAACCTGTGGAATGATAAACAGTCCCTGTGTGCTTTGTCCAACCCTGAGTCTGTATAACTTGCTAAACATTGCCAAATTGATACACTAAGGTCCAGTTTTCCCAGCAGGTGCTCAGAAATAATTTGCAATTGCAGTTTGCAGTGCTTAATCTGTGCAACACCTATCGCAAATCAACCAGCACAATTAGGGCTATCATGATTTTTGTTAGCATTAACTAAAGTGGTTATACTTTTTCTTCCATGAGGTAAGATGCTTGTCTCTTGCACCCAAATGACACTCCAATAAATATTTTACATTCAGTTACATACGTGACCAGTGTACCCTTGCCAGAGGTAAATTACTAAGTATGACTATATGTCACAATAATGTGTTGTAAATGTCAAGATTTCCCCTGGCATTATAAGACCTCAACTTGTGAATATTCACCTCTTGACAGGTGCAACAAAACAAGCAGAAGTTGGGAAAGTTATGGCAAATTCTTCCAGGCAGCCTTTTCAGAGAAGTGTTTTTGTGAGACAAGAGCTGTCGCAGTGGCAGTGGATGCAAACAGGGGGACAGCTGTGTAATTATACTATTTTTACTGCCAGCAGCTCAGTGTGCGAGAGGAGAATTAGCATCACACCTGTGCATAATTGGCTAAATTAGCTTGCATAATGCCAGCGCAGATCAGCATTGGCCGCTGGCGGGGGAGGGAGTGGTACATGGAGAATCTCAGGAGTTGTTTGGACTCCCCCTGGAATTTCAGTCTGAGTAAGAAAAGCACGGCCTGTAATCTTATAGCTCAGGCTGAGGGTGCATTCGAGGACCCCCTTCGCAAGTGTTGTCAAACAATAGGCAAGTTGAGGCGCTGATCTAGTTTTCGTGGATCTGTTTGAGCAGGAAAAAGAAGCAAACAACCCAGCACTTATTTGCTCTAATCCACTTTTCTGCTTCACTTAGCAATAAAGTCTTCGAAACAATTGTAATAGTTTGAGGACTTCCTTGAGAACAGCAGTTCTGGTGGATCACCGAGTGTCGAGCTATAACAAGACATTATTTATAATAATATTATTTATATATTATCAGAATAACCATAAGAATACTTCAGCTTTTTCTAAATTGGGGGTTTCACACAACATGGTTAGCCCATATAATGCATAACATAATGACAAAGAAGATGCTATCAGATATACACCAAATAGTTCTACTCCTTGATGTAAATCATCAGCTTTGCTTCAGGAGGGTTACCCTCTAACACAACTTACTAAGCCTGCTTTAGATGAAATATAGGTAATGTAGAGCATTAAGAGCTAGACGAAGAGTAAAGGTTCCTGAAAAGTCTACGGACAATAGCAAGTAAATCTGACCCTTCCTTTTCTTTTGTTTTTTTGTTTCTAGCAAGATCAGCAACACATTATTTAAGTATTGTTCCTAACTCTCATCTGCTTGGATTGTATTCTCCTACATTTTAACGTCATTTCGGGTAAAATTATCTGCCAAATGTAAACATCTTACTCTTTTTGGACAACATCTGGAGCCCAGCTTATTAGTCATAAAGTAATTTATAATACAGAAGTTTACAGAACATGTACTGGGACAAGTGGTGCAGTGGTGGCTGATTGGTTAAGGCATTGGATTAAGGGCATTGGGCTACTAATCGGAAAGTTGTGATTTCAAATCTCAGTAGCACCAAACTGTTACTGTTGTGCCCTTGATCAAGGCCCTTAACTCTGCAAATGCTCAGTTATGTTCTGTAAGGCACTTTAGATGAACATGTCAGCCAAATGAAAAAAATGAAAAAATGGGACAAGCAGGCAAGCTGTACTTACACACCGCCATTTAGCCCCATAAGTAACTATTTCATTGTGAGCCACAAAGCTTTTTCCTCATTGGCAAAGCATAACATTTAAGTAAGTTCATGCTGATGGAAATGTTTGTGTTTCTGCAATTAGTTTATGTAAGAAAGAAATCCCAGAGGGAAAAAGCTGTAGTAGTGTGACATTTTCAGTGTATGGAGAAGCAGTGTGGTGCCCTGTGAAGTAGTGCCATCCATCCATGTTGAATCACTGCCTAGTGTTCCCAGGATCCATCACAGCCCTGAGCAGGATACAGGGCTTACTCAAAGTGAATGAATGGATGGATGAATGAATGAATGAATGGATGGATGAATGAATGGATGGATGAATGATGAGCATTGCTCCTCCAAATTATTACTGTTACTGTCTGGCTGGTTTTTAGTGTTCTGTATCAAATTCATTGGACAGAAAAAGGTTGTCAAATTTAAAACTGTTTCTGTAGTGTTCTTTTATAGGTGCAGAAGTTAAATGTTGCTCTAGTTGTTTTTTTATCCCTATAACTACAAACTAATGTTTTGGGAACCAAAAACAAAGGTCCCCAGATCGTTCTGTATATCAGTAATTGTGAGCTGGTCAACTAGTTTATAAATAACCACAAAAGCCCCCTAGACTTCTGTAGAGTTTGTTACACACTGTTATAACTCAATAATTTTTTTTTTTTTTTTAAATAAAGGTCCAAGGGCATTCTACGACTTCTTTTTTTTAGCCTGCAGATTATATACCCCGCCAAATTTGACTTTTATTTTTTAAGCAGATTTGAGTTCCCGAACAAGAATTGGACTAGCTCAGATGCAGACTGTGGTCATGAGAACCGTGTGAATTGTTGTGCTTTATCGCCATCTACTGGATGTTACTGATAGCGCCGCAGCCGGGAGGCACTGTAAAGTGTGGCACGTTTAAAAAGCATTCCTGCCCCTGCCCTTAACCTGACAATGGGCGCTTTCAAACCCAATCAGGGCGATATCCATACTTTCGGTATGGATATCAAACTTTTCGTTTCACTATACACATCCCTGTGGTCTGTTCGCTACTTAGCAGTAGGGATGCACGGTATACCGGTATGTATACCGGTACGGTATACCGTATCGTTATATCGCGATACGGTAGTATCCCGGCGACGCCACTGTATTTTTTAAACGGTAGTACCGTAAGTAATGTTGTATGTGTGGCAGTTAATACTATTTTCGCTAAAACGACACATCCCACTGCTTTTGCAGAATACACAAAGGTTAGTGACACTTCATTTAACCTAAATTCTTTACCTTAACCTTGAAAGATTTCCTGTTTAATAGTAAACGAGCTAACTGTTACTGTAACCGCCGTGTGTAAATAATAAAATTAGCCGTGTTTAATAGTAAGAGAGATAACGTTCCCAATTTTATGATTTTTTTCTTCTGAAGTTCATTTCCACATTCAGTTATTTATTCCTTATGTTTTGTTCATCTTTAGTTCTCTGAGGACAGTTTCCACAGCCCGATTTCACTGCTCTGTAGGGAACAACAGGTGAAACAGGTGACACACTGAATTAGTTGCTTGTTTGATTGTTATTGCGTTTTTCTAATAGCCAGTTTTTCATTCTCATTAATAAAGTATTCAGGGGAAATGTGGTTTGTCTGTTTTCGTTTATATCTATGTATTTCTGTAAATTTGGTTCATTTTGTAGATCTGAATTGTGAATTGACACAATATTGCGTGGTATAGTATGGTATAGTGTGTTTACGGTACAGTGACAGCCCTGTAGTGCTGCTCACAGAAACTCTCCCTCTCTCTCTCTCTCTCTCACTCTTTCTCCCGTCAGAAATACAGCAGGAGAAAGATCCACAAACCTCAAAAATCACCTGATCTCGGAGACCACGCAGCCAGCCCTTCGTAAATGATTAGATAATTATATAAATAACGCGTTTAAACATTTCGTGCCTGGGATCCAGTGTTTAATTGCTCTTTTTGTTCTTTGGTCGTTACTCAGTTTAGCAGCTCTTAAAACCAAACCAAATAGCAAATGAACCAAAACTATCAGTTTCGCTCTGATTAAAATGACAGGTGTGAAAACATCTTCAATTTTGCACCTGTGAAAAACGGGAAATAAGTCACAGACCCAAATTTCTAAACCTTTGTTTTGAAATGCTGCCGTCTGAATTGTGTCTAATATAAACAAGGGAGAACAAAATGAAAACCCTGTTTGTTTTTATAATAATATTACTTTTTGATAGTAAAATAATTTTCTTTGTGAAAATATTTCGTTTAAATGATAGATTATCATAAGATGTTACTGTGCTCTTTATATGAAATACGATTAGGAGTTAAACCTAATTTACACTTGTAATTCCCCACCGCGGTCCAGGCTGTCCCCGCCTTGGGCCCCGAGTTCCCCGGGAAAGGCTCCAGGCTTCCCGCAAGCCTGTGTAGGATAAGCGGCACACAGAACGGATGCCTATGTAAACACTACCTCGCCAGAATCTGGACTTTTACTATGAATCAGTGGCTCTTTGACCCGGAAGCGGGTCACAGAATGTTTCTGTTTGAATTTAACCAACCAGAATCGGGTGTGGGCGGGTTTTTCTAAGCAGAGGGATTTTCAAAAATTCTGTGGCAATAGTCTGCGTCTAAAAGAAAATATTTCACTTTTAAAGCTTATTTTATATTCGAATTCTACGGATGAGGTGAAATTTATTAAGTTTTAACTGTGCACTCGCTCGCGTCCTTGACGTTCAGTAACTTCAGGAAGCTAGCTAAGCTAAAGTGTCGTTTCCACTGATGAAAACATTAGCACGCAAACGCGTCTCAGGTGTTTAAGCAGCTAGTGTTTGTACACATCATGTTACGAGTTCAGTAGTTAGCATTAATTATTTATCTTTGTTAGTAAGAGAAATGCAGCCACATAGTGTTAGTTTGCTGTTCATTATAGAGAAACGCGAAGTTATTGCAAAGTAACGTTAACTGAAATCACTCGAAGACTTGGCGTCTGTTTTTGTGCCGCAGGCTGTTGTGCAAACACAGTTATTCCTAGCTGACGGTAATAATCTAACAATGAAGCCGAAGACGAAGAACCGCGCTGTTGAACAAGATGACTCCGTCAAAGAAAGTATGTTTTGTTTGTGTGTGTATAATTATTGTAGATGTAGTAAAAGTTAAGCACAAAGTTTCCAGTGGAACAGGACGTTTTGGATACGAGTCGTTCATCCGCTGTGCAAGTAAAGCAGTCAGCTGCTTTCACCTCCTGCACCTTCAGAAGCACTCTGATGAAGGACTTTTACCCAAATCGTCCTGGTTCACTAGCAACTTTGCATACTTTGCTTATTTTTGACAATCACCCTTAAAGTTAAAGGCTATGAAGCAGTGAAGATTTAGAGCTGATGTTTCCAACGTTTTAACGACCAAAGTTTGGTTTATTTTGTGTTTTTATAGTCTGTGAGCTTTGCAAGCGTTGTGATGATTGCCCTGACAAATATGGAGAGAAGATCACACTTGAGGAACCCAAACTAACTGTGCACTATTTTTGTTTGGTAAGGAACAGCGAGTGTGTACGTAGTGTTTAAAAACATCATGTGTGTTGGCTTTGTTGGACTAATCTTCTGCTGGTAACAAAAGTAAACAGTTATCCAGGGGTCAGTTCAAAGCATAGGACTGTCAGAGGGCTGATGTCGGGCAGAGCAATGGCGGCTCTAGGTTAAAGGCTCTAGGGTAATTGCCAGAAGGTTGGGGTTCAAGCCCCAGCACCACCAAGCTGCCACTGTTGGGCCCTTGAGCAAGGCCCTTAACCCTGTCTGCAGGGGCACTATGTCATGGCTGACCCTGTGCTCTGACTCTAACTTCCTAACAAGCTGGGATGTGCTAATTTCACTGTGCTATAATGTATATGTGACAGATAAAGGCTGTTTCTTCTTGGGTTCTTGAACAATTGTATGAAAGCAACAGCCACATGAGTAGATATAACCCACTAATCATGTTGCAGCTGATGTCCAGTGGAATATTCCAGAGAGGAGAGGAGCATGAAGGCATTCATGGGTTTCTGGTGGATGACATCAAAAAGGAGGCCCGTAGATCTGCAAGGCTGGTAAATTGACACTCTTGACACAAGTATTTTCTTTATTTGCCATTTTAAGCATGACTTGGCAATGACTGCCCATTTGCAATGTGTTTGAATGTTAAATGATGGTTGTTTTACACTGCATATGTTTGTGAATAAGACATTTCTGATTTTCTTTTACTGCAGCGGTGTATGGGCTGTAAAAAGATGGGCGCTTCAGTTGGATGCTCCATCAAAAGCTGTAGACAGGTGGTCCACCTTCCTTGTGGAATAGAACAGGAGTTTATTTTCCAGTTCACTGACTTGTTTCCGTAAGTAGCTTTATCCTGGGCTGCAATTTATATCCACAGAATAAAAGACTTAAACAATATCCTTCTAACTGAATTTGCCAGATAAGGAAAAGGTTTAGACTGAACCCATATCTCTGCAGCTCAGTCTTGGAAAGCGATCTTCTTGTTTAAAGTGCATGAATACTGTTCTTAGTGCTTCCCCCATATCGTTTTTATAGCCTAAACCAGACGAAAAGGTTACAAGGCATTATATTACATATCTGGAAGTATTCTCACACAAGTATTCAACAAATGTCAAACTCAAAGCCCAGGGTCGAAGACAGCCTCCTGACTCATGTAATTTCACTCACACGAACCCACAACAAACCCACACACTGGAGCAGTATTACCTAGAATTTACACTGTGATGTGTTATGGATGAGTATGCTGACTGTCGTCGAATCCACATCTTGCTCATCAGCAACTCTTAGATCTATTTATTTTTAGCCTGACTGAAAGCTACAAATGGAATATATAATACAAATATATCGCCTATAAACAGATGAACAGGCTGCAATTCATTACAAAAAAACCCCTGTTGTAATATTGCCTAAGGAGTTTTGTGTGAATGTGTGTCTAAAAAAAAAAGGGAAGAGATTTAAACATGTTCTCTATGTATTAGTCCACGTGATCATGTTGGTTCTTGTTGTCAGATCTTTTTGCAGAAAGCATCGCCCCACTCAGACCTGCTCTTCCAGCCCCACTCTGCCTCTGTCCTGCTCCATCTGCTTGGAGCCCATCGAGCCTGTTCTCTCCTACTCTGTGCTTAAATGCCCTGCATGTCATGGAAGCTGGTTTCATAGGGACTGTGTTCAGGTAAACCTACCACAATATAGAAATTCTCACACATTTTATGCTTATTCTACCAATGCTGAGGATTTAAAGTTTTCAGTTCCTGAGATGATTTACCTTCCACAGAATCAGGCACACAGTGCTGCCCTGTATTTCTTCAGATGTACACTATGCAACAACTCGGACCAGTTCCAGCAAGAAATGCTCAGAATGGGAATACACATACCAGAAAGGTATACAGTTTCTTTATTCAGCCATATAAGCTATGCATGTTTGTAAATATTAGACCATCATCAGTCTTTACCTTTCTTGGAACACAATGCATTTCCTTCTTTCAGAGATGCATCATGGGAGTTGGAGGAGAATGCTTATGGGGAACTGTTACAGGTGTACCAGCACTGTGATGCTGTTAAATGTTCCTGTGAAAAAGGTCGTAGTTACAGTGCGCAGTCAGGGTAAGCAAACGGAAGGGTTCATCATTTTTAATCAGGTTACTATATGTGTATTGCACTGTAGCATTCTGTTAGTTGAACCCGATTATTATTATTATTATTATTTGCTCTGTTTTGAGATAAACCTGCCTGCAGTCACAAAAAGTTTATCAGCTCAATAATGAAGAAACTTGGAACAAAGCTTTTTAAAAACGAATAAACATTTCCATGTTAAAAATACCATATAAGACTCTTTATATATTTTTAGGATTATATGCATTGCAGAAACCACAATATAGCTATTCATTGAAATAAATGCTATCCTTTTGGTTTAACAGGGTGTTTGAGATTGTTCGTTGTAAGTTTTGCGGCTCTAGTGGAACCCACCGAAAATGTTCTTCTCTCAAGCTTTATGAGACCAACTGGAGTTGTGATGATTGCAAAGCTGCTGTTGAGGGAACAGGTGACCTAAAACAAACTATCACTCAGCCTTACTGTGTTTTAAAGATATAGTCATCAAAGTGCTGTATTTTCCCCTCAAAAGAGGTTCATCTGTGATTAGAACGAAATTTTTTATTTCAGCTTCCTGATCTCTAACAATCTAAAACTTTGCCAATACCCAATCTAGCAGTGAGTGAGTGTCATGCCTTAGTTCTGAATAAGAGGATTTTTAAAAAAGTTGTGTTTAACAATCATCTTCCAACTACCTTGGGTTTGTAACAGTGTCCACACTGCCAAACCATGTTAAATCACCGCTAGCAGAGAGGCAAGAGAAGAAAAGGCTGATTAAAAGATGTCTCTCCAGCATTCGCTCATCATTCATCCCTAAAAGGTAGCAGTAAGGCATGGCACTTTTCTTTTTTTGATCTGGTTCTTTCAGAGTTGTTTGCTCAGTATCTCAATATATGCCCACATTTACACAGAAATAAATAAATACATTGTTTTGAGGAAAGGACTGATGGTTTCATAGCGATTTTGTTGGTTCATATCAGGTTCTGTATGGACGCAAGTCCCTCAGAGATCTTAAAGGATCTGGCCACTCAAATATCAACGCAGCAGATCACAGCAGTGCTGGTGAAGAATGATGAGGTGGTTGAAGCCGCCCTCCAGGCTGTGCGGCAGAGTGACTTCAACCCCTGCCACACACTGTCTGTGAGCTTCAACAGAGACAAACAGAGACAAAAGCTGGGCACACAGTGCCGCTTCCTCAGACTCCTTCTGCAGAAATTACTCCACTCAAGTGTCTTTGAAGGACCTGACCATGCTAAAAACCTGGCTCTCAGCTCGCAAGGTATGAGAACTTAATGACCACACTGAATATAAATGGCATGCTTCATTATTCATTTACTGATATAGTTATGACATGTTTTGATTTCTGTTGGTCTTGAACTGAATGCAGACGTGTTTAATTAAGAATGCTGTGCGAAATGTTATCAATAATAACGATCAGCTATCATGTTAACAGAAAGAAAATGAAATGTACATACAAGTAGCCATAACTGTATATTACCTGTAATAACATATAATAACACATTTTCTATGTAGATTCATCACTGTTTAAAAGCACTGGAAAAATACATGCCAGCGCTACACTGATTAGGGACTATGTTTTGAATATGTTTTGCTTGTTTTACTGTAGGCCTCATTTTTCATTCTAATTTCATGATTTTCATTGCTTGCTATGTTGTATTTTCAGCACAAACTATTTGTGCTCTACTCCTCATGCTTTGTTTCAGTTATATTTGTGTGAAAGTGGTCTGTGAACTGTTCCAGGCACCAAACTTGTAATAGAATAGCTTACCTCAAATAGTAAGGATGGCTTTTAAACGCCAACGTTCTTGTGTGCAGCTCTGAGAGATGATCTGTATTTCGAGGTTGGCAGTCTGCTGGCTCTCTCTCTGGTCCATGGAGGTCCTCCTGTGGCCTTCTTTTCTCATGCACTCTACTACAGCCTATTTCATTATCCCACTGACTACAAGTTCACTGCTGAAGACCTGGGAGATGTCACACTAACACACGCAGTCAGAAAGGTGAGTCTTTCAGTACATTGTTATAGCAAAGCCTTGTAATACTATGTACCTTAGAGGCAATGCACTTTTTTTTTTTTGTCATGCAATCATAAATCTAGTCTAATATGTTTCAGATAGCGCAATCAAGCTCTTTGAAGGAGCTGAGGAGAGCGGTGAGGTCCATGATGGACTATTTGCAAGTAGCAGGCTGCTGGCGAGAGATCACTAAACTTTCTGACAAAGACCTGCTGCTGGAGGACATTCTAAACTTTTACTTCGTCGTAAGAATGCAGTTGCCTCTTCAAAGGTTGGTTCCTCAAAAACCTATACTGGATATAAAAAGTCTGCACACCCCTGTTAAAATGGCAGGTTTTTTGTAATGAAAAAAATGAAACCAAGATATTCAAAATTCAAGGGAAAAATCAAATAGAAACAATTTTAAGAGAAAAAAAAAATTAGAATACTTGTTGGGGTTTTTTTTGTTGTTGTTTTTTTTACTCTTTATTTAAATTTTCTTCAAAAACACTAACCTGGACAACATCACCAAAACAGTGACTATACAATACAAATAACTCATCACACATGCCAAGCAGTGACATTGTACATGTAACTTAGAACTAGATACTAACAATGTATAAGCTAGAAACCCCTCTTCCCCCATTATATCACAATCATTATAGAAGGTTTCTTTAAATGTTCTACAGGCAAATTATTTTGTACATGAGCGAGCAACAGAGTGAAAATACACAATCTTTTCACCTGGTGAACGGCAACAATGAAAATGGGTCAATTATCTTTTAAAATAAATCTCAATTCTTCCAAATGCAACATATTTCCCAGTTCCCTAACCCCCATCTCAAAAGTAAGGACAGAGTCTGCTTTCCACAACTGTAGAATTAGTCTTTTTGAAATCGTCATACAGAACGAGATGGCTTGTGTTTGATACTTACTACAAAAAGCATTCTCTGCTCCTAAAAGTCCAGTGCAAGGCTCAGGCTGCAGATCAGTAGAATTTGCTTCAGAAAGGAATTTAAATATACATTTCCAAAATGGCTGAATTTTACTACATGACCATAACGAATGAAACAATGTGCCATCTGACATTTTACACTTGTTACAAAGTGGAGAAATCGTAGGATAAATTTTATGAAGTTTTGCTTTAGAATAATGGAGCCTATGAATTACCTTGAACTGGACCATATTATGTCTGGCATTCACTGAACTTGTATGCACATTTCTCAAGCACTCATCCCACATGCTTTCATGAATACGGAAACCCATTTCCTCTTCCCAGTTGTGTTTTATTTTCTCTGTGTTATTGTCCACCTTTTCTGACAATAGTTTATTAAGTTTGACACATCACCACTCGTTGCAGGTAGTACATTCACAATTCAAGTCAAGTGGAGTTTATTGTCATTTCAGCCATATACAAGTACATACTGAAACGAAACAACGTTTCTCCAGGACCAAGGTGCTACATAAGACAAACACAGAACAACACAGAACTACAGGGACTACATAATTTATACATAAAGTGCACAAGTGCAAACATGTGCAGACAGCACAAGACAGAACAAGACAGTACAATGACTGCAACGCCGACCAGTACGCAGTTCTGTTTAAAAGTGACCCAGTGACAATAGTGCAAATATTACAGAGTTCGATATAAATAGATGAAATAGTGTAAACATATTTCATAGGGTGAAATTCATATTTCATAGGGTGGGATTCAAATTCAAAACCTCAAAGTCTGGAATGTGTTTTCTAACAAAATCTCTAACTTGCAAATAACGGACAAAATGCGTAGAAATGAGAGCATAATCTTGTTTTAACTGTTCAAATGAACTAAATGTACCTTCCTTATATAGATCCTGAATTGTTACTATATGCATATTTTTCCATTGAAAAAAGAACTTATCGTGTAATCCCGGGGGAAAAGCATGATTATTACAAATTGGTTTTGATGCACCCCCAATACTGCATCCCATGCTAAGATTATGGATGCCCACCCCAAAAAAAATTACATCTTACATGTTACCTGACATTCTTCCGTTAAGATAGCCCACCACTCATCTTACAGAATAGAACAGAAATGATACCTTGCAGTCTTTACAATATATCGAACCGAATTATTTTCACACAAGTCTCTCGTGACTCCGTTGTCCAACGCAGCGATTTCGTCATTTCACCAGTTTTCCACCACACTCCGTAGATAGGTTTCAGCAAACTCGGGCGAATCAAAAGACCTCGTTTCTTTATCCTTCACAGTCACGAGGAAGTTAGAAGGAGAACGTAATCCGCATCTCACTTCGTGCTCCCTGCATTTCTTCCTGACGCTGTCAAACTTCTGTCTCTGTTTCAAGACGTCAGCAAGATCTGGAAAGATACGTATTGCTTTACCATCGTGTTGCAGGGGTTTCGATCTTGCCAAGCGCAGAATGCGTTCTTTTACTTGATAGTGATGAACTCGAACAATAAATTCCCAAGACTGGCCATCTCTGAGGGGTTGTGGCGAGCGGTGTGCCCTGTCGATCTGAATTGGTCGGTCGAAATTCTCCTCACCAAGTACCTGCATCAGCAAACTTGACACGAACTCGGTAGGTTTTCCATTTTCAACACCCTCCTTTATACCGACAATTCGTATATTTTGTCGTCGAGATCTTGACTCTTAGTCGCAGGTCTTTTCTTTAAGCTTTCCATATTCGGCCTCCAGATACGCACACCGTTTCTCCAAAGATTCAGTGCGAGTTTCATGGGCCTTTGCTGCCTCTTCAGCCACTGCAACTCTGGTGGAAATACTGGCGAGTGATACGTTCAGGTCTGATAAAGTGGATGAAAGGACATCGAACTTTCTATCAAATGAACTGTTCAATTTTGCTACCGCTTCCATAATGTCCGTGTTTGTTGGCACAGTTAGCTTCAACGTTAGCTTGACTAGCGTTAGCCGGCAGCTCCTCGTGAACATCTGTGCCTCCTGTCTCTTCGGTATTCGATTTATCAGGTTTCTTATGCTTTGCCGGCATTGTCCAGAGTATTCAGAAATAACGACTAGTGATACTTAAACGGGTACAAGGTATATTGACATAAAATACCTAAGATTCCTGGAGAGCTATAAAAAAACACGTGCATAATTAGAATACTTGTTGCATGAGTGTGCATAGCCTTTAATGTTAAAGTGCCTTTTGCTTATTTATTTAAGCACTCAGTCCTTTTGGGTAGGAGTCTACCAACTTTGCACATCTTGATTTGGCAGTTTTATTCCACTGTTCCTTGCAAAAATGCTCCAGATCTATCAAATTGGCAGGAGATCTCTTGTGCACAGCCCTCTTTAAGTCATTCCAAAGGTATTCGATAGGATTTAGTTCTGGGTTCTGGACATTCCAAAACTTCATCTTCTGTAGCCATTCCTTTGTTGACTTGGATTTGTGCTTTGGGTTGTTATTGTGCCAGAAGGTGAACTTTATCTTCATCTTCAACTGTCTGAAAGAGGCCTGCAGGTTTTTGCCAGAATAGTAATGGTATTTGGAACGGTCCATTATTCCCTCTGTTGACTAGAGCCCCAGTCCCAGCTAAAGAGAAGAAGCCTCATAGCATGTTGCTGCCACTACCATGCTTCATCATGGTAGTTCTTTGGATAATGAGCTGTCTTGTTTTTGTTCCAAGCATATCTTTTTAGAATTATGCACAAAAAGTTCTACCTTGGTGTCATCAGATCATAACACATTTTGCCACATGGTTTGGCAAAATTTAGGTGGACTTGGATTTATTGTTTATTATTCTGTGAGAAAGAGCTTCCGTCTAACCTCCCTACCCTATAGCCCAGACATATGAGAGATTGCTGCCACATGCAGGGAGTGACCAGTACTTGCCAGATATTCCTGCAACTCCCTTAACTGTTGCCATAGGTCTCTTGGTAGCCTCCCCGATGAGTTTTCTTGTGCTTTCATCAATTTTGGTGGTCACTGTGATGTCCCATTTTCTCCACTTGTTGATGATGGCCTTCACAGTCTTCCATGGTGCATCTTAATGTTTTGGAAATTCTTTTGTACCCCTCCCCTGATTGATAACGTTCAGCGATGAGATCCCAAACATGCTTTGTATGCTGTTTGTGGACATTGGCTTCAGCAGTGGGATGAAACCAAGAAGATGTCAAGAAAATCCTGCCAGATCTTTATTTGGGGTTAATCAGAATCACTCCATTGATGACAGGTGTATGATAATTACTTTTGAACATGTGTTTGAATGTGATTGGTTCATTCTGAGCACAGTCACATGCCCCATTACAAAAGAGTGTGCAACCAGGATATTGTAATTTTGTTCTTTTTTTTTTTTCTTTTTTCTAAAACATTTCTATTTGTTTTTCACTTACATTTTGTTGGTCCCCATGTCATCCATCATAATTGGATATCTCTGAAATGTAAGAAGCACTCCCTGTTAAGGCTGTATTATGGGTTGGTACAGCAGCTAGCCTGTGAAAAATGACAGCAGAAAAGACCAACCTGAGGGATTAAGTTATTTGTTTGTAATATAATTGTCTTTAACTTAAGCTTTAAAATCTGACAAGAAATAGCTGGTGTAGTCGCAGAATATTATAATACTTTCCCTAGCAGTTTTTAATTCCCTCTTGCCTAATGGACTTTGGGATTGGTGAGCTCTAGCATATATATCTGTACTGAACATTTGGGTTTTTTTTCTTTCTTTCTTTTTTCCCCCTTTTCTTATAATTTTCGTGTCTAACAACAAGGAAAAGCATATTCGAGGTTTCACATGCCTGTTCAATTTAGCTAATAAATGTGTGTCTGCCCCGTATTAGTTTGTCAATATTATACAATAGTAGAATATAAAAACGAATGCAATATGGAACGTATGTTCATTGGACATACACGCACACACAGAAGTGAAGAAGAAGCAGCTGCACACAGGGTTAGCCTCCAGAGGCTGCTGCTGTTTAAAAGTTACTAAAATAAAATGCCAATGCACGTAGAGAACTCCAGCCACATTATGGAGGCAAATTAGGAACAGAATGATTAGACTAAGCATGTTGGAATTTAAAATCAGTGATTGTGAGGAGGCTGTGGATTTTACATAATCACCTGTGTTGAATTTGTCAGTGAATTACTTCCTAACTAGACAGGACAGTGGCACTAGAGCGTCTACAGTGCCCTCCAGAAGTACTGGTGCACTTTATGAAATGAGCAAGAAATAATATATAAGAATAGCACATTATTTGTTTGTTTGTTTTCAAACACAGAAGTGCCCTTTTCCTCAAAAAACACTGGTTTCAAGTTTGTCGCCAGCCCTCCCACCTAGTTTTGCTCTCTTGGACTAATGGCCATACCCCAGGATTCAATCTCGCGATCTCTGGACAAAATTGCAAATATTATAACACTTATAATAATACTTGTTGTGCTACTTGGGCACCCTAAGGGGTCCTTTGTTGCAACACTTTCAAACAGCTTGTTTGAAGGTATTCTAAGAAACAGTCCCCACATAGCTCCTCACTTCTTTTGTATCCGTTACCTGATTTGTACAAGTCAACAACCCTCTGTCTCTTTTGTGTTGAAATTTCTTTGTTTTTTTTCCATGCTAATGGATGACAAAAAGATTGTCGATGTGCATAACAACATATCTGTAACCCAGGGAAACAGGACATGGTTAAAGGCACTTCCTGGGCACTGAGACCAAATGAAAAATATGAAGTATTCAAGATTGACAAGATTTGTTTGAAATATAATTTAGGATAATAATTTTAGCAATGAAATGGGCCAGTAATTCTGGAGGGCACTATGTAACTACCGGTTCTTTCCTATCCACCTCTGTCAGTCCTGTGACTTGAACTCTAGTCATAGGCAGGGATATATTGCAATACAGAAAAATGTAAAGTATAATTTGTTGATTCTCTATAATAATTTAATTATAAACAATTTTCTTTGGTTGGTGTTTTGTAGATTTCGCGAGGGCCTTAGAACATTAGGTGTGTTTGATCGAGTCCAGGCATGTCCAGAGGCCTTCTGTCCAATTTTTTGTGGTCCAGGAGAAAGGATGACTGCTGACGCCATGTTTTCACTTTTCACTGCTTGTTTTTCTGAGGAAGAAGAACAGAAAGCAAAAGAATATGTGACACTGGGTTTCTGGAAGCAATACATACATGAGTGTGAAGGTTTGATTTTTTTTTTCTTGTTTGTTTTCACCTCCTTTTAATTAACACACAAATGGGCTTAACGAATCTTATCACCAGCAATCTAACCTGAGTCAATTCATTACTGATTGTTTATTGTGGTCATTCATGTATTATGAACAAAGACAACATTACAGTAAATTGTTAATGCCTTTACACTATTGCAAATTACGCTGGTCATCTCCTCCTTTTATTCCAGATGGACGATGTGCTGCATCACTAGAGGATATTCTCATATTCGCCACTGGTATCGATGTGGTCCCTGCCATGAACTTTGACCCTCCTGCCTCATTATCGTTCTTTGTGCCACTGGAACCCTCCTTTGCTTTTCCTCAAAGTCAAACTGAAACAAACCACCTCATTCTACCTCTGCTCTCCTCTTATGAGCTCTTCAAGAAGCACTTGGAATATGCTGTGTGTCAGATCGCTGTGATGCAGGGCATGTGAACTCTCCTCTGAACATTTATGGCTTAAATGTACAGCTTTCCCCAATCCTCTGTAATGGTGCTTATAATGTAAATATGTGTCAAAGTAAATTGTTAACTAGGACATGCACTATGTGGCCGAAAGTTTGTGGACACCTGACCATAACACTCATATGTGCTTTTTCAAAATCTCATTCCAGATGTGATCTCCTCTTTGCTTTTATAATAACCTCCACTCCTCTGGGAAGGTTTTCCACTAGATATTGAAATGTGGCTGTGGGGATTTGTGCTCATTCGGCCAACAGAGCAGTAGTGAGATCAGTCACTGATGTCGGGTGAGGAGGCCTGGGGTGTTCGAATTCATCGCAAATGAATTCATTGTGTTCAGTGAGGTTGAGGTCAGGGCTCTGTGCAGGCCACTGGAGTTCTTCCACTCCAACCTTGGCAAACCATGTCTTCATGGACCTTGCTTGGTGCACAGGGGAATTGCCATGCTGGAACATGTTTGGGCCCCTTAATTCCAGCAAAGGGAAATTGTAATCCTACAGCATAAAGACCTGCTATACAATTGTGTGCTTCGAACTTTGTGGCAACAGTGTGGGGAAGGCTCACATATGGGTGTGATGGGAAGATGTCCAAAAACTTGGTCATATAGTGTAAATTTTTTATTAGTTTATAAATAGTACAGTTGCTCCCTCTGTATATGCATCCCATTAGAAAGTGCTGGTGATGTTTTAATATACTCTCCTTGTCAAATAACACACATATCCCCAGTGTCATTATTTACACAGACAGGATTATTGCTTATTCCTAGTTGATGATTAGAGGTGAGCTTGTAATACCAATCTCAGACATTTTGAAAGGTTTTCCTGAACAAAAGAGTGAAGAACTTACCAAAAGGAAGAAAGTTGTTTTCATCATCCATTTAGTTTTTATCTGAACTAGCGAATTTTTCTTCAGACATTTTTCTTTAAGCAATACCGGAGTTTGTGTCAGCATTTAATAATGGGTATGGAATTTGGGGGTATAGTACAGGCATTAAAGCTTTTGCGACTGACACAGTGATCAGTTAAAGCGAACTGCGAAGGATTTAAAAAGTAATCTGGTTTAATATTTTTCCTTAATAGAAATGTATTTACTCCTTTCCAAACAGCACATTTTTTTTGCTACACACCAGACTGAATTCATGTAGAGGATCTAAGGTGAATGGTTGCAGTAATCACTGATGTAAACATCTGCATGACATGCTTGATCACATTTCCATAGTATGTGCTGTGAATGAGTAAACAGTAGCAGGTATGGGATGGTGTGCTTCTACCTGGTGTGAAAAGAATGAGATTAATGTGTAAAGATGAGTTATTACTCAGTTCTTTGTTTTCTATAAATAGGTGGTCAACTATTCACAAGTCAAGTGCAAGAATTAAATGTGTTCGTGACAATGCGTAGTTCATTGCAAGATGCGTTAAATGCGTTGGCTTATTTTATTTTTGTCCTTTTTTTCCTAAGTTCTAAAGGCTCTCCAGTATTGCACAGAAATGGCATGTGTTGAGGAAGCCTTCAATTTCTTTGATTTGTGCTGTTTTCTAAAGATTTTAATTTGTCTTTCCTGTTATGTACTCCATGATACAATACTTGAGAGGTTCTAAGCTCAACTCTACGCGGTCTATGGCTAATCAACATTGTTTCCCCTGTAGCAAACCAAGACGAATAAAAGACTCCCTCAGTTTTAGTAGCCACTTTATCCTGGTCAAGGTCGCAGTGGATCTGGAGCCTATCCTGGGAACACTGACTGTGAGAAGGGGAATACCCCTGGATGGGCTCGCAGTCTAATGCAGGACATAATGCATCTTCATATGTTATTGGGAGGTAGGAGGAAAACTAAGAACCTGGAGGAAACCCACGTAGGAAAGGGAATCACATGAAGAAAAGCTCCACACAGTAACCTAAACTCAAGATCAGTCCAGGACCCTGGAGCTGCCACACACTGCAAAAAAAAAAGAAAAAAAAAGAAATGGCATGCTGTTTATACATCATTTTTAGGGGAGCCAACTGATTTATGGGTAGATAAAACATTCACAAATGTGCTGGAAATCCTTGTAGAAGTTGAGGTGTAGTTTCAGATATTCGTGTGTATGGTGTTTTCTGTTTTTCTTTAGTTTGTTGTTTTATCTGAAATGATGAACATTTATGATATTCTGGTTCTTCTGATGTTTAAAATCATTGTAATGAAAATGGTATGCATGCCATTTATTTATTAAAGTCTTCCATTTCTTCTGTTCTCAGTGTCTTACTAAAAGCATGGTTTCACTGCCATTATCAGAAAGATTTCCAATGGATTTATTAACAAAACTATTTAATCATTAATTTAGGCAAGAATTATCATGGGGTTTTTATCATGTGTGCCCTTCAAGAGACCTTGTTGCAGTGAAGCAGCTTGTGTACTTTGGTGGACCTCAGGGTTATGTCATTAGGAGTTTAATACCACCTTTGCTAAATGAATCGGAGGTGAGTAATCAGAAACAGAGCATTCCTAAAGACCCTCATGAAGGGTACAAAAAAAGCTCAAGTGTACCCTGACTGGATTAGAATTACTGGGACCCACTACTGGAGTCAGGCTTGGGGGTGGTGTTTCACAGATGAACACCTTTGACGAGCCCACACACACAAACCAGTTGGGCTCAACTGGAAATAGTGATGTGAAGCCATCTTGTGGGTTCACCACCTGCAAGATGAAAGGTTGGGGGTCAGGTACAATGCTTGTTGGGTGGCAGGCAAATGATGGACCTTTTCCTGACTGAAAACTGTGGGTGTTCACCAATTAAAAGCTAAATGGTCAGATGTTTTTCACCATGGAGTTCAAAAACAATAAAGGAGCACAAACTTTGAACAACAACTTGCAATTGTTTACACACATTTATCAATACTGGATTCACCTTTTAAAAACTCTTGACACTGTTCTTTATCAACATGCAGATAATCAACTGATTCTATCAGAACACTAGTTGTTGAGATGTTCTTTCATCAAGAACACTGTCATTCATAACATAATGAATTGGAAAACACTAATATCAGCTAGCATTACAAGAATTACATACAATAGTATAACTGCAAGCAGCAGTTAAGGGGCTCAAGCACTTTCTGGCCCCACCCCTTAGTGACAGAGGAAGATCAGAAGTCACTGGGACCATCAGACCTTGTTCACAAGGAGATTTACAGGCAAAATATTGATTTGTTGCTGAGATATTGTCTCACTTCTTGTTTTCAGTAGCCCTCCCATGTTTCAAATAAAATCAAATCTTGTTTGTTACCTTTAACTTTTGCTGATTAATATATGGGACATATCAGGTTGGTCTCCCAATGCTGTCTTCCCACATTTTATGGTTATTGGACAAAATTTGTAGAAGAAAAAGTGAAAAAAAAAAAAAAGCGTTTTTGATAAAATTCAAAATGGCCAACCTCCCATGCAGCATGGCGATGTAGGTTACAGCAGGTTTTGGTCACTGACCTGATGGATGTCCAGGTGGTGCTTCAAAAACAATGTGGGCTTTATAGGTAATTGGAGTAGTTTTGAGGTCAAGGCTGCTTTGGGGCAGCACGGTATCATCCCACTCGGGAAGGTCTCTGCTCTCATTTCTTGCAGCATAGCTCATAGTTGTAGAACAGGCCTGGTGACAATCCAGAGCCAAGGCCAGGGAGCAGACAAGCAGGCTAAACCAACTATCTGCTAGCTGCACGTAGTCATCATTCAGGTTCCACCTTATTGAGACTGTGTCTGTTTCCTGAGCAGAACAAAAACGTAGAAATACTCAGAAAGTTTGTTTTAGTAACCTAATTAACATAAAAATATAGTGATTATAGTGAATGCACAGCCAGCTTCAACCTTTGATCTGAAGCTAGAACTGTTAAATATTTGATCTCATATCTAAAGCGCTTATTGTTAATGAAAGTATTACTGATCAGGAGTTTAATGAGTTTAATGTACTGTGTCTAACAGAAATATGGATTAAACCAAATGAGTATGTAGCGTTAAATGAAGTCCTCCCGGATACAGTTATATACATCAGCCTCGTCTAACTGGCAGAGGAGGAGGCGTTGCAGTTATTTATAATGATAATCTCACATAAATACCTAGACATAAATTCAACTTGGTATAAAGTTCTTTATACTAACATATCATATGTAGCCATAAAGATTAAGTCTACCCAGTTGATTCCTCTAATTATTATTTACAGACTTCTAAGAGACAGCAGGACCCAGGGCCTTATTCTGAATTCCTTTGTGAATTTGCGAATTTCATCTCAAACCAGGTTGTTTCTTTAGACAAAGCATTAATTGTTTGAGACTTTAATATTTATTCTGATAATCCAGACGACCCTCTGAGAACAGCGGTTGTGTCCATTCTAAATTCAGTAGGAGGTAATCTAGAATGGACACAACCACTGTTCTCATAATGGTGGTCACACTCTTGATCTAATGCTAAGATTTGGATTAAATTTGGACTATATAGAAAATATAGTTGCATTTCATCAATCTGAAGCTATCTCAGATCATTATCTCATCTCATTTAAAATGTACCTTAGTCATAATATAGGCACCTTGCCATGCTACCATGTCAAATGTACATTCACATCAGCTACTGCACATAGTTTCCCACAGAACTTGATCAGGCGACTGAATGCTTTAAGTCAGTGTCCCACTATACTCTAGATAATGTAGCTCCACTTAAAAGAAATATAATTAGAGCGAAAAAAACTGGCACCATGGTATATTGATCACACATTCACCTTAAAACAGACCACTTGAAATTTAGAACTTAAATGGCATCACACTAAATTGGTAGTATTTCAAACAGCATGGAAGGAGAGCTTCCTGAACTATAGAAAATCTCTTAGTACATCTCTTAGATCAATGTATCTCTCCACCCTAATAGAAGATAACAAAAATCATCCTAGATTCCTATTTAATACTGTAGCAAAATTAACTAGGAATAAGACCACCACAGAAGCATGCACACCATCAATATGTAGTAGCGATGACTTCATGAATTTTTTTTCAATGACAAAATTGAAATTATCAGGCAAAAATTCAGACTATTAATTTAAAGCCAGACAATTCCATAGTTAACCATGTAGATAATAATATAACCACATCAGATCAGTGATTAGAATGTTTTACTCCCTTTTGAGAGACCGAACTAATTTCACTATTTTCCTCAAAATCATCAACTTGTGTATTCGATTCCTTACCAATACGTTTCTTCAAACAGACACTACCAGAAGTAATCAAACCTCTTCTAAAAATAATCAGTTCTTCCCTTAGCACTGGCTATGTACCTAGATCTTTTAAACTAGCAGTTATCAAACACCTGATTAAAAAAACCTGATCTTGACCCCTGTCAGCTGTCCAACTCTAGGCCAATATCAAAACTCCCCTTTATCTCCGCAATCCTAGAAAAGGTTGTAGCACAGCAGTTATGCTCATACTTACATAGAAATAACATTCATGAAATCTATCAGTCAGGATATAGGCCTCATCATACCACAGAGATAGTGTTGGTTAAAATGGTAAATGACCTATTACTGGCCTCTGATCAGGGTTGTGTCAACTTGCTTGTGTTGCTTGACCTTAGTGCAGCTTTTGACACCATTGATAATACTATTCTCCTTGATAGACAAGAAAATAATTGTGGTAAAGTTTGATGTTCCACAAGGTTCTGTTTTAGGCCCACTGCTTTTTTTCTCTATATATACTATTTCTGGATAAAATTACTCATAAACAAGATATTAGCTTCCACTCATATGCTAATGACAGTTATATGTTTCAGCAAAGTCAGATGAGAGACACCAGCTTAAAAAAGTTGAGGAATGTGTAAAGGACATTAGACACTGGATGCTTATTAACTTCCTTCTACTTAATTCTGACAAGGCACACATACTTATGCTAGGACGACAAGTGGCTAGAAGTAAATGGCTTTTCTGTTTCATTGTGTGCAGCAGTAAAAGACCTTGGTGTGATTGTTGACTCCAGTCTTTCATTTGAAGCTCATGTAGATAATATTACTAAGATAGCCTTCTTTCATCTCAGAAATATTGCTAAGAAATACAACGTCACTACACGATGCAGAAAAACTAGTTCATGCTTTTGTTACATCTAGGTTGGATTATTGTAAAGCCTTGCTGTCTGGATGTTCCAGTAGGTGCATAAAAAAGGTCCAGTTAGTCCAGAATGCAGCAGCTAGAGTCCATACTAGAACCAGAAGACATGACCATATCAGCCCTATCTTATCCACAGTGCTTTGGCTCCAAATCAAATTTCACATTCATTATAAAATACTACTATTGACCTTTAAAGTATTGGT
The DNA here is from genome assembly GCA_037576675.1 of Pangasius sanitwongsei. NCBI lineage: Eukaryota > Metazoa > Chordata > Actinopteri > Siluriformes > Pangasiidae > Pangasius > Pangasius sanitwongsei. The sequence goes on from CM075012.1 coordinate 20,487,349, forward strand.
CTCTCACAGCAGTACCTGAATGAACTTCAGGTCTTTTATGATCTGCCATGCCTAGTTCGATCAAAAAGTGCAGGCTCTTTGTTGGTACCTCGAATAGAGAAGACTACAGCAGGGGGTAGAGCTTTCTCTTACAAAGTCCCACAGTTATGGAACAGCCTTCCAGTTAGCTTTCGGGACTCAGACACAGTCTCTGTGTTTAAGTCTAGGCTGAAAACATATTTGTTCAATCAAGCCTTTTGTTAATTTCTTTTTCCTCAAGTAAAGGATCAGATCTGGTGGGTTCACAGGCATAGAGTGTTTTTGTGACACGCACACACACACACACACACACACACACACTCCACACTCCCTTCATGCCTTCACTCAGGTTTGTTGATGGTGGAGTGGCTGGCCCTTGTCCCAGGGTGCTCTCATTTCCATGTTACTTTCTGGCTCTCCCTTTTAGTTATGCTGTCATAGCTAGTCTTGGCTTGCACTCTGCACACAATATACAATTTCTTTAACCATTACATGACAATAAGCATACATCATAATCAGTGTTTCTTTTTTCTTTCTCTCTCTCTCTCTCTCTCTCTCTCTGTCGAACTACCAGTGACCTTGACCCCTTCTGCTCTCTGGACCTGTCTGATCCATTCTGATGCCCTATTTCTGGTTGGAGTTCTCATCACCTGAAAACCACTCGCTGCTGAGGATGGCCCCACTCTAAGTGGATGGTACCACATAGAAAGCAAAAGAGGTTTCAGAACTGCAATCGCTAAGAACAGTTTTGCTACAATGGCTTAGGACTCCCAGTCTCCATCATTGAACAGTTGATAACTTCAGAAATAATTCTGATGCTCATATTCATAATTTGCTCATAAGTTCACAAGTTCCTGGTTAGACAATTGCACTTTTGACCATATCGTATATAGTTATAGAAGGGACATTATTTATAATTGCACTATCCGTTGTCACCCAGATGAGGATGGGTTCCCTTTTGAGTCTGGTTCCTCTCAAGGTTTCTTGCTCATGTCATCTCAGGGAGTTTTTCCTTGCCACCGTCACCTCTGGCTTGCTCATTAGGGATAAATTTATTAATTTAAAACTTATATCTGGAATTTATATATTTCTGTAAAGCTGCTTTGTAACAATGTCCATTGTTAAAATTGCTATACAAATTAAATTGAACTGAATTGAATTGTTTGAGAATTCACAAATTTGTTATATTCACAAGAATGCCACCTTCAAGGGAATGAAGTAGAATAAGAATGTTGACTTGACTGAAAGTTATGAGCAATTTTACAAATTTGTTGATTATACCACCACCTAGGGGTGAATTTAGACAAAACTTCTTGGAGTACCTCAGGGGACTTCAGTTATCTACAAAGTTTGGTAAGATTACATCACATTGTTGCTGAGATATGCCCTCACTTCCTGTTTGGTGGCTTTGCTGTCAAATTCATTTGTGATTTATTTATTTATTTATTTATTTATTTATTTATTTATTTTGTTTGCTTTTGTCTCACAATGCGCATTCCAAATTTGGTGATGATTGGACAATATTTGTAGAAGTAGCGAAAAAAAAAATTTTGTAAAAATGTCAGGGACCGGCCTCCCGACTTGGAACCCGCGTGGTGAAATTTTATTAGACATTTGGGCAAGCCACAGATTGTCAATAACAAACACTATATTTAAACAAAGTTTTTCCTAAGTGCATTTGTTACCAAAGAACCTGGGAAAGTCGGAGGTCAATGACTGATTATGTAATTGTATCATCAGATTTGAGGCCAGATGTTCTGGACATTCAGGTAAAGAGAAGGTCAGAGCTGTCAGCTGATCACCACTTGGTGATGAGTTGGATTCGTTGCATGCCATCCAGATTTACCTGAATCAACGAATGAACGAATTAATTAATTAAATGATTGATTGATTGATTAATTAAATTGCATGTTTTACTTGCTAAACGATATGTTAGATTCAGCATGCCATAACTGGTTTAGTACTAGTGTGTGTTTTAATGAATCTCATCAAGTAAAAACAAGTTTACAGAACTTCATACGGACATTTTAATTAAATTATGGATCTTTACAGTTTTAATTGCTTTTTGTTTTGTTGTATCAATGTCATCTCTCTTTAAAAAGACATAAAACATTGCATCTTACATAAGAATTTACATTTACTAATATGAAATATTATATATAATAATTAAATATAGTATAATGAAATGCTAAATATTATTATTAATGAAGGTTTATAATATACAGTATGCATGTATTATATGTTGATATGTTTTTAGGAAACCAAACAATATGTTTCCATGACAAACTAAAATGTTCTAGGAGGTCTGAGTATGGTTCACTTGTGGGTCACTTTAGAGGGGTCTGAGTTCATCTATTGTGTTCAGTATGCACAAAAAATGTTGAGTCATGGATCTGAGGTATCAACATGACATGGACTAATAGAGCTACTGTGGCACTGGCAATTATGCTATAGAGATTAAGTTGTTAGGCAGCAGTAATAATAGTATTGTGTCAGTGACAGAAAAAATAGTTACTGTATAATACTATTAGTATACAGTATGTGTATAATGTATGTAGTGTATGCATGTATTTTATCTACCCCAACTACTCACATGAGCTAAAAGGTCAGTAGCTTTATGGCATGAAGCATGAGTTTGATTTTGGTTCAGCACAAAAACGCTTCTGGTATTTCACTTTAAGTTTGTTTTGCCTGTTCTGTTTTTCATCTAACTCCTCGTATTTCAGCAAATGACAGCTTCATGGAGAGCAACCATTTTGAATCACACTTCAGTGTTAGACAGATATTACACTATGGTAAAAGAGTCATGGTGTGAACAACAAGTGGTCTGAGATCTCATCAATACTAAACTGTCCAGAAAAAGAAGAGTCCCCTTTTCAGTCCACTTGTATTGTGAACACCAAAAGCACTGAGGCCATTTACAGCTAGTTCCCTTTCTGGTCCAGTTTAACAGAACTGAGAGCGATATGAGAAAACAGCCTGGGTGTGTAAAATGTACTGTATATGTGTGTGTGCGTGGGATGAACTGGCGTCCCATCCTATCCCATTCAAGGTGTAATTCCCGCCTCATGCCCAGTTCTCCCGGGATAGGCTCACGATCCATCGTGACCCTGGCCAGGTTATTAAAGATGGATTAAAGGATTTTTAGCTGGGTAGACTCTGAAGTTTCAGTGTTACTTCCTCAACTTTGTTTGAATATTAGCCGCTCGGCCGTTAGGTGACGCTGTGCTCGCGTGCCTAGCTGCCACGTCACCCGCCACTCTGTCAGTGCATAAATAGTAAAGATGGCGGCCTCCATCCGGGAAAAACAGACAGGTCTGTTAATTTCTTGGTTAGTTATTTTAGAAAGTGTATAGCATTTATTATATTTATCCTAATGTGGTTACATTTAAAACGGGCCTCTGTGGCCTTGTGTAACAATTAATAAATTTAACGTGTTGTACTTTCAGCTGCCCAGCCAACTAACATTCTGGTCAGGATGCTAAGTGCATAATCGACTTTTATTATAAACCAACGACTTCTGAAATGTCATTAAAGTATTTATCTTTTACCGAGTATGTCACTGTCCGGCTGATTCCTGGAAAGTGTCTAAAACATACGCAGCAGTAAACTAGCAGTATGGATGAAGTCACTTTAGCGTTACAGGAGATCTGAATCAAGCGCTAATCAAGAGATCTGAAACTCGTTTTGCTCGTTATTTTACACATCTCCCAAAATCTCATGTCCTTTAAATAACAATCTGACTATTAGCCCAGAAGAAGGTTGCGTTATGGTTGGACTGTAAAGACGCTTCTGCAACAAGAAGGATATGTGATGTGTATTTCATTAAACGAAACATTTCCGGGAAACAGTGTTTTGAAGACGCGTGGAGACCGCGTTTCTGCAGATATACCCGACAGCTTTAGGAAATTGCACCCTCATAGCTGCGACATATAAACATTATTTTCCTTTTAGAATTAAATACCTAGCCTTTCATATACAGTCAGGTTCGGAAGTATTTGGACAATGACGGAGTTTTGTGATTTTGCCTTTATACACCACCACAATGGATTTGAAATAAAACAAT